>CM076668.1:10318284-10332715 GCA_038496675.1 Rachycentron canadum
GGGTGGGGGGGGGGGGGCGGTGAGCTACACAGAGAGGCTGAAGGGAAGATGAGGAAAGAAAGAAATAGAATAAGGAGAAGAGAAGATTGGGGTGTAGTTTTCTTATACAGGCCCATTAATCAGCATCACTTGAAAGGCCTTGGGTTGTCTTCATATGCGTGCACACACGCGCACACACCCGTCTGTGTCCCCTATTATTGAATGTCCCGTTGTGAGAGTGTCAGACTACAAAGTGCCTAATTGGCTATTTGGCCAGTGAATCCATCATACTGCCACAGATTGAGGACCCTACAAGCCGGTGCAGTAAACTAGCTCCACTGTAAAGGCTCTGTGCATCTGAGGGTGCAACTTAAACTTTTGTGCAGTTGTCATACTGTATTGTACTGTATCATGGCACGGGAAAGTGAGTCAACACGCACCATTAATTAAAGCATGAATAAGCACTGCGGTAGCCACAGAGATGTATGTAATTATATTAATTCGGTGGCTTAAACAACAATGGTTGACTTTTTTTTTTTTTTTTAATAAAAACAATAACAGAGTTTTAATAAAACTTTCTGACATCTTCATTTGGTGCTGAGCCACAAGCTCATTCATTTCCTCTGATTACATAAGTTTTTTTTGTTTTGTTTTTTTTTTTTTTTTTTGCAAATGTCACTCAAGCAGAAGAAAACATTATATTTGCTGGACTATTATGGAATCATAATAATAGCAAGTTGTGTAAAGTTGTAATGGGCTGTGCTGTACTGCTCCACAGTTACTATCAGTCGGCAGCTGAAGAGTGAGCCAGTGATTATGCATGAATGAAACAGTTAATGTCAATCAGCTGTGGCCCTATTTCAGTGCTCTGCCTGTACTACTCGTCCAAATTTACAGCAGCAGGATGATGTATGTGGAATTGACTCAAATTCGACCGCGGGGCTCATATATTCATGGTAATGAAGCAACGCAACCAGTATCCAGTGCACCAGTGCTCTGTCATTTTTGGACAACGGAGGTCTGTGGCACAAAAGAATAAGTTGTGTCAGGCCCCGGCCACACAGGAAGTATTTTGGAGTAAAACATGAAAATGCCTGCTGTATCCTTCCATTACATTAACACAACGCAAGCAAGTGCCTCAGGTTTGCGGTTCTGGCAACGTTTTTAAGCTGGCAGACGTCGCTGGATTCCCGTCTACCCCAGGTGGTTGCTACATAATTGTCAAGACAGATTCTCAGTTACAGAGGGATTACCTCGCAGGAACAGACTCAGATGAAGCCAAAATCACAGTTTGGTCTAGACCGGGTGAGAAGCACTGACTTTTTAACCTTTCCCCTACCTACTGTTCCAACACCAAGACTACGTATACTTCAATTATTGGAGACTGCAAAGGCTATGAGCATGTAATGTATGTAAAAGTTGTCCAGACCCTCACCTTTAGAGTCATATTGATCATTTTCCAGAACACACTGTTGTTAAAATAACCCAAGTACTATGCAGTACGTACATCTGAAGGTGTCTTCAAGGGAGTAGGTGTTAAACTTTGGCAGCTTTGCAATGGCATCAAAAAGATAATGAACTCATAGGTGTGCTGTCATTTGAAAACGATGTGCTCAGAGCCCCCCGATGCAAAACGCAGCTTAGTGCATTTCGTTGGCTTTGTGTCTGTCTGAGTGCGTGTCTGCTCACAGTCTGCCTTATCAGAGCTCATTCTACTTTACATATATTGGCATTCAGATAAACCGTTTTGTCAACTGTGAGCTCTTAACCTCAAATTACTTGCATCACCGTGTGCCCTGCCAACCTCAATATCCTGTTGTCACCTCTGTGATTGTAAATCTCCCACATGCACACATACACCCACACACCGCTTTTTTCTCTTTTCATCCCATTGTTGTGAATCGCTTAGCTCTCCCCCATTTTCCTCTTCCTCCTCCTCCCACTTCCCTTCTTTAAAAGTCAAATCTTCGATCACTTGCTCTCTTACCTGCTCTCATGAAAGTCAAATTAAGAAATTGGTGACCTCCTACCAGCTTCTCTCTCCTCCTCCTTGGTTACACTTCTCTTTGCTGTTGGTTATGAAACAGTGTAAATTAGTGACACTAAGGCCTACTTTAAATACTTATATTGAATCCCGCACAAACTCACAAACACGCTTTAATGTTTTGGCTGAACAGTTTAGTTTGTTACATTTCCCTTCATCTTTACTGGCACAGATTTTTTTAGTTTACAGTGTACACCCCCTAACTTTACTTTGTCACATACGGAAGGTACTCATATGATGGTAAAATGAAGCTTTTAAAGTCAAAGGTGGATTCATCCTGTACAATTTCTTGACGAACTGAAATGACCACAATAGTTATACAAATTTACAAATTTATGTGTGTGTGTTTGTCTGTAGACCTCCACTGCGATGGTGAACATTGTGGTGACAGATGTTAATGACAACGACCCGCTGTTCGATTCTTCGCTGCCAGTAAACCTCACTGTCACCGAAGAGCAGGGCCATGCCTACGTTGGGCAAGTCAAGGTGGGAAGATGCGCATGCGCCACAGACACACACAAAATCTCCATTCATCACCTTGCTGCTCACTACTAAAATAAACATGACCTCATCACTGTGATTTATATCTAGTATGAATGAACATGCATGAGTGCAGCGTGTTCCTGTGAGGGCGTGTGTGTGCGTTTGTTAATGTGTTCACTATGCACACATTCATGACTGTGCATTTGTTTGTGAGCTTTTTGTTTGCCTTTGCCCCCACTAATCCTTTTTTATAATGATGAGTCATGAACAAAAAAGCCAGTTTAGATTGCAATTTGTCTCACTGTATCAATAATTCCTGACTGCACATCTGCAATTAAAAGGCCCGGCACCAGAACCGACACCATGGGAGGCAATGTAGAATGACAGATCACACTCTTCTCTTTATTTCTCCAACGGTCCCGATCAACATGTTTGAAACTGGTTATACAGCTGTTTTGGCATGGATCATCATGTCTCAGTGTCAATCTTGCTTCTGCCGTCCTCATAGAAGATCACTGCCATGATAGACATGTACATATTTACTCTCCAGATCACCAGGTTTTCTGCCACAGCACAATACCACACATACCAACTCATGCACGTGGCACACGAACATTCACAAAGGGTCTAATTAATTTCAGCTCCTATAATCTTCTACAATAGGGAACAGAGTTTGCCAACATTTGTAATTGGGACTGTATGTTATTACACTCGGAGCACTGCCTGCAGACATGTGTGTGTATATTAGTAAGTAGACAGGATACATGGATTTAAGATGTGTGTTCCCTTTTGCTTATGTGAGCCTGCTGTCTGTTAGAGTTGAATGTTTGTCTGTGACTTTAAAATTATTTCCTCTCAGAAATGTGGTGTTAAATTAAATTTTAAACAAAGAATTGCAGAAAAATGTCAACAATGGCCAAATATTTTTTCTTTATTTCATTTCCTATATTTTGCAAGGAAGCTGCATTGAGATAAAACAGTGTTTTTCCAAGTTACTGAACATGTGAAAGCACAATTAATGTTATATGACAGAACTGCACTATTACGTTAAAAAAAAGAAGTCACGTGATATCTCTCTGGGACCGTGGCTACATTTTCACCTGCATCAGCAGCCCCGTCTCCACTTATCATGAAGACTCCTGGATTTGTTCCAGACCTAATAACTGACTCATGTATTCCCCAGACAGGGTTCATGGGTAAATCTGACACTTTGATAGGCTCTGATCTTTAAAGATGCTCCCTCAGTTGCATGCTTGCTTGGATTTTCTCCAAGCTTAATTCATAGCCTTTATACACCGGTGTCAGGGGGTCTTTGATCAGTCTGACACCTTGCCAGCTTCTAAATGTTAATCATGCTTCTTTAGTTGAACACTTGGACTTCTCCTGAGATAAATATATGGCACTTGTACACCTTTGTCTAGGATTTTGAAAGTCTTGCTTTTAACAGGTTAGAATCTTAAAAGCTCAATACCATTTTTTTAACCATTGGGCACAATTCCAAACTTGTAAATCCACTTTTATCTGTAAATAGGACATTTCATACCAGGTATCCCAAATTATGAGTGTCATTGGGACATTTGGGCATTTTCCAGATTCAACATCCAAAAAACCACCTTCTTCTTTAGAGAGAGCGCTTGAAAATATTCCAGTCTTGAACTTCCTCCCTTCAAGGACCCTTGGATATTTTCCAAACCAAAACAGACGGTGTGATCCCTCAGCAGGCTGTGAAACGCACGACTCTGGGCCTCATTCCAAACCAGGGTCCGTATCTGTAGGTATTAAACAGATTTCCGGAAGAATGGATGGACCTGACCTTGGTTTGCTGATGCTGGTAAGGTAGAGAGAGGATGGGAAGAGGGGAAGAAGTGAAACATGCTTGGGTGGCAAGAGAGAAATGAGAGACACTGGGGAGAGAGAGGGAGAAGAGGGAAGATGACAGAGCTAAGGGAGTATAGCTGCATTCCTCATCTGACTTTCATGAGTTAAAGACGTGGACCCTTTTTAAAGAGCAGAAAAGATCTGATGAATTCAGAGAGAGAGGTCATTTGATCATCAGCATTATTTTTACTAGTTCTGACTTTTGATTGGTGGCTGAGTATTTAAGCATATTTTAAAATTCTTTATCTACATCACTGTATATGGTAGCAGATGTAAAGGATTCCTGGAATGAATTTTTCTGTGATGTTGACAATGCCAAACCTGGATGAACCCTGGATGAGGCTGCATAACAAGAGCTGCAGTAGCATTTGCCCTTGATGGCCATCTTTTGACATTCCTGCTGAACCAACAGGGCATGAAATGATGTGAAGCTTGAAAAGTCCAAACATTTTATATCAAGCTACGGCTGCCTCCCAGAGCCCGTCAGTTTACAGCAGGGTTAGGCAATCATGTACCACGGAGGATTGGATGGCTTTTCTTCCCATCCAACACAACACCAGATGATTCTGCTGATTTGCACACCTCCAACCACAGAGGGGGGATTGAATCAGTTAAATCACCTGCAGTTGTTAGATGGGATTTAAAAAATAAAAAATAATAAATTGCAGACTGCCATTCCTTCGTGGCATGATTGCCTGTCACTCCAGCATTGTTGTTTACTTTCTACATGTGCTATCAGCAGCAACTTGCTCAAAACTGGCTTGTATTTTTTTTTTTTTTTTTTTTTTTTTTTGGTAAATGCTTTTTTAAATTGATTCATAAGAAGGGAAAAAAAACAGAACATAGGGTTAGATTAGTATCGATCTCCCCTCATACTGTTTATATTCTTTTTATACTAATAGTGTGGTTTCCATTTACCACCAACAGCATTTCACCAGAAAGAAAAATCCATTCTGATTTGGCACATCCAAGAAAGCTACTAATAATGCTAGAAAGTACCACATTAATGGAAAAAAGGGGTATGGAATGCATGATGATACTTTTATTTCTATTAACATATCAGCTCTCTAAATTATTTTTCCAATCTTTTTGCCCTGTGACAGCCTCAAATGAAGAGGTGTTTACTCGCAACCACTTCGTCAGTCGTCACATATGTCTGATTCTTACTAGTTTACTTTTTTCCCTCCCTCTTTGAGCAGAAATTACTTTTTTTTTCTAGAGGCCTGACAAGGTAAAATGTTTAAAGTTTACATGAAAAAGGCAAGCATCAGTGGAGAGTTGTCCTGTTTATCATATCACAGCTTCTCAGATTCACCCTGTGATCAAATGCGGGGGGTCTGGCCCCACAGGTTGGGGATCCACTGCTCTAAACTGTGCAAACACAAAATATAGCAGAACAAGTACAGATAGGTGATACATTTATGCTTCATGTGTCATTTGGGTGTCTAAGTGTGAGTTCCTCCTGCTGGAAAGTACATGTGCCGTGAAAATGCAGGTGTAGCACAAATGTTACCTGATGGGAAACAGAGTTTAAAAGATATAATAACAGAGACCCAGATACAGAAGTAATCACACACACACACACACAAACACACAAATGTAGGAGTAAGATAGCAGAGTGATTGCTTGTCTGTCAGCGTAAGAAAAGACTCCCACACTTATAACACCTGACTATATGGTTTATTGCTGCAGCAAAAGAAATGTGCTCAGAGACAGATGAAAAAAATGTTAGTAATTTACTTTCGGTTGAAGGCACTTCTCTCCTTGTATGTGGGAATGAAATTAGAGGTGGAGGTGAGAAATTGATAAAAAGACAGATTAAGAAAAAAAAAGAGGGAAAGCTTGCTATTGTAGAGATCAAGTATGTCTTTCAGGCTTCAAGCCACTGATTTTTTGTTTTTTTTTGTTTTGGTTTTTTTTGTCACTGTGTGTGTTGAAAAGCAGCAGACATAAGGCAGGCAAGACATTAATCCTATTGTGTTTCTGGCTTTTAACTGTCTGGCGATGTAATTATACCGAGAAAACTGTGAGAAAGACAGCGAGGGAAGGATAAGATACAAGTGGAAGAGATAGCACTGGAGAAAAGATGGAGGCGCACACGCACACACCTTCTATAGTACATAACTCCAGGAACTGCAGTCATCAATATGTTTGACATCAAGGCGATTAATTCAGCCCACTATCTAAAGGATTTAATCCATTTCATAAAATGCAAGGATATGACAGCTTCGCTGTAGGCAGCTTGACGGAAGGTTTAATAGACAATAATGTTTCCCTGTCATTCATCAAACGTGTCCTTTTCATACTTCTTCATATTTTATGTAGGCAAGAGGAAAATGTCATCTATTTTCTCAATCAGTTGGCTGACATCACAGGGCAACATTTTTTTATATGACAGCAGATGCAAAGAATCTACAAGGGGCCTAAATACTCTAAATGTATATTGGCTGTTGGAGAAATCTTAAAAATGTGTCACTTAAAGGTTTGGTGGTGTGACATTTTAGAAAAAAATGCTTCTCTCTCGCAGCAAGATGAGTAGATTGATACCACTCAGCCTGGCTCTGTCCAAAGGTAGCAAAATTGCAATGTAATTACGCTGTGAGAGCTGTGAGAGCGGCAGTGATGGAGAGATAAGACGCTAGAGGAAGGGAGAATACAGGGGGAAGGATGGAAGCACAGAGAAAGTCCGTCACACACACACACACACACACACACACAAGCATGTACACACTTGAAGTCCATAAGGTAACAGCCTTTGTCCACCGACCCCCTTTAAAAAACCACTAATTAACATATGTCATACGTCATATGTTACATATAGTGCCAGGCTTTTTGCCCCCAGCCAGTGTCGAGTTAAACTCAAAGTGGATAGCTCACAACAGCTGTATTCTCCATGCTAAGCTAAGCTAACTGGCTGCTGACTGTACAAAACACGGAGGTGATGTAGATTGCATAGGTTGCATGTATACAAATACCGCATTTTAAAATATCTTCTCCCACATCAGTTTCTTTCCAGTACCATTTTCTTCTTTCTCCTCCCTTTCTTTTTCAATCTCTCCCTCTGTTCTCTGTCTCACTGTCCATGTTTCATTCTGTCTCTCCACCTTCTCCAAACAACTCCAGATAATCACCTAAAAGCTGGATGCTCCATTAGATTTATAATACAGTTTTACACTCAGATAGTGACGAACCTCCCAGCATAAATCATATCAAGAGGACTTCATTCTGCTGTCTTGCAGTCTACATATCACTGGCAAGACGGAGTCGGATTTCTATTAATCCTAATAGTCGCTGTGTGAGATGAGATGAAATTTTAATGATCCAAAAACAGGAAAAAATGGGTCACTGCAATGGAAAGAAATGAAACAGTATAGCAAATAGAATGGAATATAAATATGAATTGAGTAATAGGGTTTAGATAAACATATTATACTGACAATTGTGGCAGTGCTATCAAAGTTACAATTCATAATGTTCAAATTATGCGATTATTACATAATTAATGTCCAGTCTACATACATTATATGACATACAAAGATACTGCAAGTTTTTATTTTTCCCCTGTTGCGTTTGCTTAAATTGAAACTTTTCTTTGTGCCCTTACTTAAAAAGGTAATAAATAGTTCTGCACAGTTCACCCCTTTGGTCCAGAGTGAAGAGAGTCTCGCTGCCATTAGGTCAAAATGTTTTTTTTTCCGACACTTTGTTTAATGTTGAAATCCTTGCAGAACCATTTAGCTTTGGTGATAGCCTACTTTGCATATAGTGCTAATTACATGAGTAGATTACTAAAATGGACCCACTGAGCACAGGCCCAGAGGCCCAAGAGGTCAGGGTGCCCCTGGTTCAGAGCCTCTGTTTGAAGTAACTGCTGAAATGGTTCATTGGCAAGTCAGAAAAACACATGAAAGAACTAAAAACATAAAATAAATACAAAAGAAGGACTACAAAAAGGCAAAAGAGGCAAAGTGCCTACAAAGAGATGTATACCAACCCCAAAGAAATTCAAAACCACATACAACAACCACAAAGAGATACAAAACAACCACAAAAGAATCATTTTGTGTCTTTCTCAGTGTGGAAGGCCCAGTACCCCATTGGTCTCATAATCTGGTGGTAGCTAACTGGCAAATGCTAACATGATTAGCTGAGTCTGTCAACATATTATACATGCTAAGCATTGACGTGTTAATAGCATTTCTGCAGAATTGTTCCACGGGAGGTTCATATTTGTGTTAGCTTGATCTCAAATAGATTTTGTCTGGGTTCTCATCCTCATTGATTACTGCATTATTGGTATAATAAAAATGATAAAGATTATTCATTATTATAATATTATTGGTGCTCATTGTTGTATTGTTCTGTTTTCCTCTGTGTCTGCTGTAAAGCACTGTTGGATCAAGTGATATTAATAATTAATGAAGATGTTGAGATGAGTTGACTTAATTGTCATGACTTTTGCTGACAGTAGCATTTAATGTATTGCATCTGCATACATAATATATGCAAATTCAATAAGGAGTATTCTTAATCATATGTCCCGGTAGTCCATGTTTTTAACATTTAATCAACTTCAAATATATCCTGCTCACTTTTGTTATGCAAAGTCCTGACAGTGCATTTTGAACTCACAGCACCATAAGCACACCCTCGCATCCACACACACAAACATGTACACACACTCACACGCTAATATTTCCTCTGGTCTTCTCTCCCCTGCTCTGGTCTCATCTATTTTAATCTTGCCGTCACAGCACTGATCAGACAGGATGAACATTCAAGACAGGGTGAAAGGAACACGGGCTAGTAATTTGTCACCCTCTCACCACCTAATTTTATTGGCTGAATGATGATGTTGAGTGGGAGCCAGGGTTTGAATTTAGTCCACAGATAGTCAGAAAGATAGTCAGATGTAAAAAAGTGCCACAGTGTGCTACTTTTTTTCCCCAATTGCAAATTGGCTCCACTGTCTCATTAACTCATTAAATTGCTACCACTGGAAATCAAGATTGAATCCTTTGAACAAGTAGCAATAAGGTGAAAAAAAAGCAAGGGGAACGAGAAAGCTGCCACCGTGGGCAATGTGAGGACAAGGTCTGTTTTTGTCACCTTGTCATCAAAGGGATACTTAAAAGGTTTGTGTGAAATCTAAAAACGTGAGCAGTAATATGAAGAAAGAAGTACAAAAGGAAGGAAGAGAGAACAAACTAAGAACAACCAAAAACAACCGTATTTAAACCTGCACACTTTTGAATACAAAGACAAGTTCTGCTGTACTTTATGTAATGTATCATTGCCAGAAGGTCACAGCTAATAGCGATGACTTGTGGATGTGTAGCAGCTTGACAAAAAGCTCCCTGAATGAAAATGTTAAAGTGAAAAATGTTGCTGATTTTTCTCTACTGTCATTTGTTAGTTTCTCTCAAACACCCCCCCCACACACACACACACACACGCACACACACACACACACAAACATTCACTCAACCACTTGAAAATATTTTTTTTCCTCTATTCCAGTGGAAAAGCTTTGTAAATGTTAACTAGATTGAAAGAGGTCACCACTTGCATATATTCACAGATGCCACACACAATTTGATTTGTGAAAAAGGTTTGTTTTTAATTAATCAGATGGATAATTTGACTTAAAGGCAGTCAGATTAATTAACTGCAACCTGCAGTCCTCCTTTTCTTATTGCCTGTGTGTTCATTGTTTTGTGTGTCTGTGTTTAGGCCACAGACCCAGATCTGGGGGCAAGCGGTCAGGTCCATTATCGGCTCGTCAACCACCAGAAGCTCTTTTCCATCAACTCCACTGGAGCGATCAGAACCGCTGTGCCGCTGGACAGAGAGGTCAGAGGACATGATAGATGTATTCAAAATTTCACATGAAACTCACAGTTGGTAGAAAAATATACACGGTGATACACAGTGGCTCAGATGACAGTGTCAACAATTTTCATAGCTGCAATTTTGTTGTTTGACCACAAATCTCTGTCATCTTTAAAGGTGAAAGGTAACTACTTCCTGATCGTTGAAGCCTGGGATGGTGCAGTGGACCCACGGAGATCCAGATTAACACTGTCCGTCACTGTTCTGGATGTAGACGACAACAGCCCGATATTCACGCAACAAACCTATAATGTCAACCTACCTGAGAACAGCCCCAAAGATACAGTCATATTACAATTAAAGGTGAGTGCGTGCATGGATGGATGGATGGATAGATGGATTAGTCTTTTTACAGAATAATAATAATAATTTCAATAGTTCATTATGAAATAATATACTGTATTGTAAGCTTTCTGGAAAAATACTCGATTCAATATCTAAACACCTGAGTTTGGCCAATAAATCAGACAGATTGGCAGGTTTTGGCTTGATTCAGCCAAAAGTACAGCGTCAAAAGATATTTTTGGCAGGTTGCATTACATAACTTGGAGTAGCGACAAGTTTATTTTTCAACTGAAAAATGTCCAACACAATACTTAAAAAAAACTAAGTTGGGGGATCTTTGTAAGAAATGTTTGTTATAAACAAAAAAATAATATCTATAAACAGGCATTAAAAAAAAAAAAAGTCAAATATACTCAGAGCAAAATTAAAGACTTGCCTGTTTTACAGCCTTTTGTAGAAGTTTTTCTGGGGAAAACATGTTGGAGTGATGTATAATTAAAGTGTAAAGCCTGAGTCTGGTATAGACCAAAACACATGTACAGTAGTGTCGGCGAAGCCAAAGCGCTACATTTCAAATGGTTTGAACAACACCAGTTCTGTTCGGTTCACTTGAACAGTTTCTATTTAGTTATTTTGCAGGTTGGCTGTTGGAGAAGCTGCAACAGTTCTTCTGTGGATTTAGTCTGTCTCTGTGTCTTCTGTCTCTTCACGTAATCCCTCACTGACTAGATGATGCTGGGCTCAGGGCTCTGTAGGATGCACCATCTGTAGCACGTCTCCTTGTTTTTCTTGTCAATGAAGACAGTTCTTTTTGACACTGGCTTAACTGATCAGATGCCTCCTTGATAGTATCGTATGATGAATAAGAATCTAAACACCCAGAGTGCCTTGGCACGATAATGTATATGCAAGGTTGTTTTAAAAATGAAAACATCATGTTGTAACCAGGGCAGACTGTACTCAAGTTACACATGCTATACATACCTTGAAGTCAGGTCAATAAAAGCATTTCAAGTCATAAATTGAGTCCAGACAATCAGCCACATTGAAATAGTGTAACTGTTTCTTTGAAATGCACAAATATTTTCAACTTAGATTCTACTGGGCACAAGCGACTTCTGAAAAAGTTGGAATTGTGATCTGACAACACTTGCAGAGACGCCCTGTGAGTTGTGGAGGAATGTAAAGCTACACAGGAAAGTAGTTACTAAAGGGAAAGCAAGATACAGACCACCTGCTGGACTATAAAGGTTATAACCACAGGCATTTCAGACATGACATTGCCCTAATGAAAATGCTGCTGTCTGTTACTAGCTCCAACTTATGTAGATGCTTGTCCCTCTGGCAAATATGAAAAATTCAACCAGCCATAAAAACTCACAAGGCGGCGATATGTCCTTTTTCCTTATTCTATGACTCACTTCTTTCTCCTTCTTTGTAGGCAATAGATGCCGACCTCACTTCCAATCTCACATATCGAATAAGAACTGAAGGCGCAGACCAGGAGATCACTGAGCTATTCCACATTGACCCAGTGACCGGGGAGCTTTCGGTTCTTAAGGTCCTGGACTATGAGGCGCTGACTGACTCAGAACCCACTTACACGTTCACTGCAGAGGCCTTGGACAGAGACGGGACCATGCCTCCAGGACTCGCCTCTGTTACTGTCAGAATAATGGTGAGTGTGTGGGTGTCTGTTTCTGAGTTTTGTGTCTTTTCACTTTAAGTACGGTAAACTGGCATCGTGGCGTAGCAGACAATGGGGGACCGACAAGCTTTTTGAAAAAAGGAAGATTTCATCTGGTTTAGGAAGTTTTGGAAAAGACTCGGGACTGTGTCCTCCATCATTTCAGGTACAAGCAAAAACAAAGCCTGCGCATCACAATTGAATCGTGTCTTGCTGCACTTTTGCCAACCAGCACGCCTCCTGTGTCTTTTTCAGAATCGGACTGACATCAGACAGACCAGCATTTGTAGTCAAAGACACGCGTCACCTCAGCAGAAGCAGATGTCATACTTTCCTAGTAGCGTGTTGGAGCACGGCACTGTGCTTCTGCTTTGTTTTTCCCTCCCTCTGATGCTGCTAGAGCGGGAATGTCCACTGTTCCTGATCCTGCTGTAACTGAACATGAGCATTAAGGCGTCTTTGCACGCATCAGCACAATATCACTATATCTGTAAAAGCGCTGCTGCATTTGTCTTGTGTTGACAACATCCGAGACCTTAAGTTTACAAACCGATAACCTGACGAATTCGGTCCTCCTTTTGTTTTTTTCATTGGTTTTTTTCTTGTGTGCTTGAATTTGGCAGCTGTGAAACAAACTTTCGGCTCCATCACTCAGCCAGCTTGTGTTGGTGTCCTCCCTTTCAAACTTGCTACCGTTTTTCCAGCACTGCTGACTCCTGTTGTGATTAAAAATCAAACACAGGTCTTCATGACTGCCCCGTTGATTCGGGTCACTGCTGCGTTTGTTCTCCTCGAAAATAAACTGACATTCGTTTGAATCCAAGCGAAAATGCAACCAGATTCTCCAAGAACCTCCAAGTCGGAACAGGTGTTGAATTTTCTCTCTCGTGGATGCCAGATGTTCCCTAAACCTATGAACCCACTTTAGTGAGTCATTTTGGGGACAGGGGAGAGAGAGTGAGAGAGAGAGAGAAATTTAAGAATAAGAGCGGGAGCGAAAAAGCAACATAAGTCAGTTTACAATATTATTGTTAAAAATGTGAGACATTTACTAGAAAACAGAAACAGCCCCATCTACAATGCTTATGTCTTCTGTGTGTGTGTGTGTGTGTGTGTGTGTGTGTGTGTGTGTGTGTGTGTGTGTGTGTGTTTATCTCTCTCCAGGACATGAATGACTTTTCTCCGGTATTCAGCCAGTCAGTGTACCGAGGAATGGTTGCCCCTAATGCTATCAAGGGAACCATCGTAACTACAGTGATGGCCAATGACTCTGACCCTGCGGTGAGCATTTCCAGCTGCTGCTATTCAATCAAAATGTTTTTCACAGTCTGTTCCTCAAACTGTGTATATATGTCTCCTGTGTGTGTGTGTGTGTGTGTGTCTGTGTGTGTGTGTGTGTGTGTGTGTGTGTGTATGTATGTGTGTGTGTGTGTGTGTTTTGGATATGCTTGCACTTTTTTTTTTTTCTTTTTTTTTTCCTTTTACCCCAGTGTGCCACTTTGTGATACCTCAACTGGGCTTTTAACACGAAACATCTTTGTAATATAGGCTGGTTTATTCAGCTTGCTGTAAAATGAAGGTTAGCTCACTTTAAAGTGTTCCATTGCGAGGCATTAGATAGTCTGGAGCAGTTAACCCCGGGTTTAAAAGGGTGTAAAATGCTCATTCAGGGGTCTGCGTAAGTGCAGTGTGTGAGAATATCTTAGAAGGATTTGCTGAGTCACACAGGCTTTTGTTAAGATGCAGATCTGAAATGCAGCGGGTGAAAAATAGCTCTCATTTTTATTGGAAACAAAAAAAACGACCGACTGGTAAATTAGCACTGTCACTGAATAGTAAATCTCCAAATACTGTAAATATTTATGACAAACACCAGAAACATTAGAATACTTTTATTTGTTTTACTGCTGAAGAAGCATTGGTCTTATTTGTCATTCCCCCACCTTTGTGTAAGATACACTATACTGGTGAATTTGCCACAGAAACCTCTTTGATAGTCCCATGTTTCTTTGATTAATGCGCTTGTTGCCTTCCTGCATCTGCTGAATTGATTCAGACTTGATGTTTAAGCATCAAGTTAGACTCTCATGGGTGAAAAAGCAGCATTATACTGTCCAGACTGTACAATAAAAGGGCACTCCCTGTCTCTCAGGATATATATATATATATATATATATATATAC
>CM076668.1:10333070-10375563 GCA_038496675.1 Rachycentron canadum
TATATATATATATATATATATATATATATATATATATATATATATATATATATATACCTATCAGATCCAAAACTTACCTCTTTCCTCTCTAAGTACAAGTTGTTGAGAATTTGTCAGTGTGAACTTGTGCTGACTCACTCCAAGTTGTTATTTAATGGAAGCCTTGATTGGAAAAGACGACTCTGAAGTACCACTCATAAGTGCTAACTTTTATTTCAAAAGAAATGACAGTTAAGAAGAAAATTAATGAATGTCTACTGATGACTGTTTTTAAGTTTGGGTTGAATGCAGTTTTTAGAGACTGGTAATGTGATGCTGACACTGCAGCACTGAATCTTTTAATGGTGTTGCGGTAAAAGAAGAATCCTTTTAACAGAAATATGACCTTAGAAGGTATCTGTTTAACTGGGATACCTTTCTGTTTACTGGCAGCGTAGCTGAGTTGCACCTATCTTGTAAACATGAGACTGTCAAAGAGATATAACATAGTCGTCATCAAGCATGTCAGATTCATGGCCATAATCAGGACAGTGTCATCAAAGCTGTCATGACTAAGACACAGGATCCACTGCATCATAAAAGAGAGGAGGCAAAAAGTGAATAGTTCAGTTTTAAGAGCAGCCAGTACCCAGACCAGGTTCAGACAATCAGATACACTGCCAAGACTTTAGATGATATACAGCACAATTCCAGGGAACTGCGAGCTGGTGATCTGGTCTGCTACAAATATTTACCAGACTTATTAAATAGAGTGTCATAATGCCAGGAAGTGACCCATCCTTTCATATTTACTGTTCTATTCAAATGCAGATAAGCACAGAAACAGTGTCTAGGGGCAATAATGAGCTCCTTTTCTTCTTCCTGTCATACACTCTCACTTTTGAAAAGCACTGTATAAATAAAGTTTGCTCACTTGCTTTCCATACTTTAATAGAAGGCAAGAGACATAAAGTTATTTCACAAGTTTGCAGCACAGCGCCACAATCTCTCGTTTAATTAATGGTAACGATCTGAAGGAGTTAACTTTTTCCATCTAGATATTTCTTCACATCATACTGGATGATGACTTGAGACAGGTGTTACAAACCATTTCCCCTGATGAACAAAGGAAGTTAATTTACTTTCTCACCCCAGGAACATGCACTCATTAATGCAAACTGCACCTTAACAGGGTGTTGCCCTCTCTCCCAGATAATGTATAAAATAAGGTAATTGTATCTATTTCTTAATGATCACTCATTATCAATAACATTTGAGAGGTTAATTTATGATCACTAGAGTCCCTAAACTTGGAGCATATTCAACCCAAGTGGTGGTGTGGTGTATGTGTGTGTGTGTGTGTGTGTGTGCGTGTGTGTGTGTGTGTGTGTGTGTCTGAACTGCTTCATGAGTATTTGGACAAGAAGTTGCTGTTTGACATCTGGGTCTAAACTAATTGCTTTGGATATTAAATTCTGTAACAGTCTGCTTTAATTTGAGGCTGCTCTGCAAAAAAAGATATATATATATATTTATTAGTGGCACTTCTCCTGAAAATTAATTATATAACGCAACATCCATGTAAATCATAAATCCTAATACTAAAGTATATCCTGTATTTGATTTCTTCACAGGGAACCCCAGCAGGTCTAGTGCGCTATAAAGTGGACCAGGAAGCATATCCGTACTCTGCCAGTATATTTGATGTGGAGGAAAAGACTGGACATGTGGTAACCAGAGTAAACCTTAATGAGGAGCCCAACCTCAAGTTCAGTGTAAGCAATGCGAGCGCACAACTTGACCCATGATGTGCACCACTTTCTAAGCCAGTGGTTCCCAACCTTGGGACCAGACTCCCACCTGATGGTCGCATGATGAATCTAAAGGGTCGTGAGACATTTTCCTGGGCAGTGAACAAGGAAAAAACTAATTCTGTAACACTAGATGATCCTACTTTGGGTGACCTATATTTTCTTTTTGTAGGCATGGGTGGCATTTGCAGCCTATTGAAATTAAACTGCCCCTGTAGTGAAAATCTGAAAAATGCCTTTGAGTAATCTGCTGACATCTTGCATCCTGTGAGAGCGAACATTCCTTATAGTAAAGACATAAAAAAAAAAGGTTGGGAACCTCTGTTGTATGCAGCATTCTGTAAAAGGTGGCTGTGTCTCTGAACAGTACTGGATACTTTTTGCAGCCTCAGCCCTGTTTTGAAAACTTTTTTGTACTAGCAAATGTTTTTTTTATTTTTCCCTTCCATTATAGACGTTATAAAACATTCCCGTCCAGGATGGAGTGTAACAGCAGTAAAATATTCTCCCACTGGAAATTAGCTTCCCATCAGGCTGTAATATAGTCAATGTATCAAATATAGCCATGTGGAATCAAGACTAGTGTATATCACAATGTAATATATATAATAATGCAGTACAGGATGCAGCATCACTTAATATAACACTCAATCAATCAAACTGATGTATTCCAACTGTAGACACTGGTGCCAGGGCAATAGTTTGATAGCGATATCATTACAGGAGAAGATTTATCTGATGTATTTAGTGGGTGGAGCTTTGGGACAACATCACATGAATGGAGTCATTAAAAATGTACTTGATCATTAATCTCAAATTTTACTTGCTTACCTGTAGCATTAGTGTACATAAAGGTGTCTTGTGCAGAGCAGCCTTATAAATCCCTATGCAATCTACAAAGTATTCTGCAGTAAAGTATACCGCAGTAGCTTATTAGTTTCAAAACTGCCTTTTCCCAGCTGCGCTCCTCAATGGAGCTTTGGGCCATGCTAATTTCATCTTTTCATTGGGCTTTAATTAACACAACAAGGATACAGCGTCCTCTGAAGATGTCACTCAGGGGACTCATTCTACCTCGTTTGCTCCCAATAACTCAAACAAAATGAATCAGTCCAACACTGCGCACAATTTTTGGATTATGGTTGAGATAAACACTGTCGGTAGTATCATTTTTCAAGCATATAAACGGCTAGATGGTCTCATTGACATGTAGCAAATGATATTATAAAGCTACTACAGCTTTAGGTGGTGAAAACAACATGTTTGGTTTGGAGCAGGTCGGCATGTGCGAGCAAGCGTGCAAGACTGTAACGAGGAATCAATTCAAATCTTTTAGATTTGAAGAATAGGTCATTGTGCTCTTGAACAAGGCACATATTTCCTCACCACATGTCTCCTTAAAGTTTATAAGTTTCCAGCACTTACGGATTTATTTATGCATTTAGTTTCTGGTTGAAGTGTGAGTTACTGTATGCATACAAAGAAGGGCAATGCAGTATCAGTGACAATTTACTGGCTAAATGTGAGCGAGGAAAAACAATATTTCAGTGTCTTGATATTTAAGTTTAGTCCTCATTATGACTCCTTTGGGTCCAGTTAACAGTGGTTACCCTCCAATTAAATGAAGAAGGAAGGCTAAAAAGGAACAAATAAGCGCACCAGTGGGATACACACACATCCTGCTCTCCAATTCCCATGCAAACAATGTGCTTTGAGATAGCGGGCAACCAAAATGTAGACATTTATTTTGGTTTATTATTGGCCTGTCATCACTTTATTTGGCTGTCCCCACTGTGAGCCGACTGTAAAATGCCATGAACTGATCTCTTTGCAGTGTTAGAGGGCATAAACAGCCACATTGCAAATAAGCAGGTGGAGATGTACTGAATGCTTTGACTCTGTCCTTACCTCTGTGTGTGTGTGTGTGTGTGTGTGTGTGTGTGTGTGTGTGTGTGTGTGTGTGTGTGTGTGTGTGTGAGACAGCTGGTGGTGGTCGCCCATGATGATGGCGAGCCTGTAAAGGAAAACACAACCCTAGTGGAAATCACAGTCCTTCAGCCCTCTGTCATTCCTGTGTTCACTCAGGAAGAATACAGGTACACACACACACACACACACTTTGTACATGTTATTTTTTGAAGTTATGATAATTAAAAGTTAATTTGTGGTTGAAAACACCTGTATTTATTGGCCATAATATTAATAACATCATAGTAATACAAGTCCAAGCGGCCTGAATCACTGGGGGCAGGAAACACAGTTTTGCAGCTATTCTCTATAGATTGCTAAAGCTTTAATTTTACTGTGTTTGAAAAGCTTGATGTGTTCACATGCACACAAATTACATGCAAAGTGCACAGGCATTGGCTCTTGTCTCTTGAGTCCTTGTGCGTGTACATGGCATTTGAATTCAGGGCAGGAATAGCCAATCCCCCCACTGACAATATCAATACATTTAGGCTATAGGGGGAAAAAATAGTGAGCTTAAGTAGTATAAAAGTTGAAAAAACTCTATCATTGTCTTGTCAAAAATATGCTCATGATTAACAGAATTAATAAATAGATAAAATACAGATTTTAATTGCAATTTGAACTGATGATTTAATTTCATGTGGTTACGTGTAGCCAACTGCACAAGGAAGGAAAAGATGGAGCCATGTATCAGGAAAGTCACGGCACAAAGATAGCTGAACCCAAAAATGCAAGACTCACTCAGGGAAAGGTTCACAATCTTTATTTAACTAACAGGTACAATAAAGAGAGGCAGAGGTATCCAAATCGCCAGGCAAAGTCAAGGTCCAAACAAACAGTAACTAGGTCAAGGCACACTCACGAGAGAAACGCTGTGAACAAAAGGCTGGACCGCTGGCATGAGGGTACAAGATGAAGTGGGAAAGAGCACTGGGGAGAGGGTAGGTGTATATATACTCGATGGAGGGGGAGATAATTACACATAGGTGAAGCACATTAGGGCGGGGCAGGTCATCACACAGGCAGGAAGGCAGACAAAGACCAGGAAGTGAAGACACCTGAAATGAGAACGGAGGCGAGTGCACAAAATAAAACAGGAAATTACATAAAGAACTGAAATAGACAAAAACACAAAAACAGAACCGACGAGCAGGAGCTGTGCTATAGCTACAATTTGTCTTCAACAAACTGTGGAGCATTTTAGCATTTGCAAAGCACATCCCTGCTCTCTCTTAGAGCATCATAGATTTCCAGTGTTTTCTATTTCTATTAGAAATTGAAATAAATACTGAACTCCCAACTAAGTGAAAAGGTTTGGAAATAGTGTTGTTTGAATAGAAAGAAAGAAAAAAGAAAAACGTCTGCTCCATCGAACTAACACAAACACACAGAGACACATCCACTAGGTTGCATACACAACTACAAATATAAATTAAAGCATCTTACCAGCTCATATAAGACAACAAGACAAAATTTGTTTTCCATCTGCTACATTAATGAAAGGGGTTATAATAGTCTTAATAAAAGAGAATTTATTCTGATTAACTTTTCCCTGATGGATTAAAAGCAAAGAGCACTTACCACATTTTAGTAGAAACTATGAAAAAAAATATGGGGACACAGCCTTGCAAAATTTTTTTGCCAGAATGACTTTTTGAAAATGTTTTCTCAGCTGATGCTTTACACACATACACACACACATACACGCACGCACACAACAACACCCGAGGTCTGAGGTCTGAGCAGCACAATTTATGTTTGCTTCTGTAATTCAGTTTTGATTACCACTCAAATGATGTGCTTTAGTTCAATGAGATTCCAGAGGGGGATAAAAATGAATTTTATGAACTTTGGCAGGTTTGTTTTCATGATACAAATCCCCAAATTCCATTCAGAACAAATATGTAGAGAGGTGTCAAATTTTAGGGGCAGCGGCACACTTTTCATCACCATCACTTGTGCTGGAAATTCATCAAAAGTTCCAGACACTCGTCTGTTCTGTCTCGCCTTTGTCATATAGGAGATAGAAAGAAAAAAAAAACAGTAGAAAACAGGAAGTCTTTGGAGTCTTCTTTGCAAAACATTCTGGATAACAACAACATTGCCTTAGTTGTTAGCAAACTTTTCCGTTTCACAGTTTGACACAACTGAATCACTGCATTTAATTAACGCTAAAACGAGAGCACTAAAACAATCCCAAAGGGCAATTTGGGCAGTTACCTGCTCAGTGCTCCTCCCTGGTGTTTTAATGACTGGCTAAAATATGCAGTGACATCTTGTGCAAACTCTATGGTAGATGGAAAAAAAAATAATGTGGAAAACTCACATATACAAACACATTGAATGCTTGATTCTAAAAAAAGTGTCATGAAGGAATAACATCTATATTATTTTCAGTCCAAATAAAGCTCTACCTACAGAAGCTGAAAAACAACAATAGGTGTAGGGGATTAATATTATATTTTTGTAAGAGCGCTCACACACATACACGCACAGAATTTAATTCACTCTGCTCTGAAATGCCCGTAAACCCAGCGGTCATACACTACAAACTCAACCAACATCAATAAATTTCACTCTTACCTCATTTGCAGCAGACACACATACACACACACACACACATATATACACACACACACCACACACCACACACACCTTTACTCTCAAGTCATCATTATAACTCTTCCAGCTGGTGCTTGTTTTATGAGGTCATGGGGTCACCTCAGGTTTTTTCTTCTGTGATTGGCAGGGTGAACAGAGGTCAGGTGTGAATTTTTTCCATTAATCTCTAGCTATTATCTCTCTGTCTCCATCTATCTTTCAGTGAATTCATTTTTTTTTTTTTTTCGCAATGGGACATTATCAACGGTCACAGGCCAAAATACCTCTGGACTCAATTGGGAAGACTGACGATCAATCAGAGCAAACAAAATATTAAAAAAAAAACAAAAAACGGAGCGACAGAATAATGTAAATACACTACAGTCTGCAAAGAAGAGCTGTGATGGTGTAGCATCAATCTGCTCATCCTGAAGTCCAATTCATATGAATTACAGATCAACATGATGTGATTTAGTAACCAACCAACCAACCAACTCCATCCCCAACAATTTCCATATGGATTTCTTGTTAAAATGCGGATATCGACGTGTCTCTCTACTTGCTGTTCAATAGCCAGGATTCTGGGCAACAACATGCATATATGTAAGCAAGGTCCACTGCATACTACGTTCTGCTCATCTCGGACGTCATTGTGGAGTCTGTTCCCCCATGCGAGTGACCAGTGAAGAAACAACAGCCCCTAGGTTTTCACTGTGTCACATCTTTTTAGTGACCAGTTGGTAGATTAACACTGACCCTCACCCTACCAAACCCTAACCCTAACCCTAGTACAGCAGTTTGTTCTTCTTATTTTTATTGTTGTTATTATTTTTGGGCCATTTTTACGCCTTTTATTAGGTAGGAACAGTGGAGGGAGACAGGAAATGGGGAGAGAGAGCGAGGGATCGACATACAGTAAAGTCGGGAATCGGCCAACTGCTCAGGGCTCAGTATACCCATATAGTGCTCGCTCTAATCACTGAGCCACCAGAGCAATGTTCTTCTTATATACTTCTTATATACAGTCCAGTTTGTTTACACTGTCTCGGTAGCAGATTCAAGACGCCACTCCAGATCAGCAGCCACCGTCTTGGTTCTTAACTAAAGTGCTTGACTGGTGCTCCTCTGTCAGTTATCGTATCAAACCCATCCCATTTCAGATAAATGATGCTGATTGGCCTGATCTGTCTCAGGAGTGATGGAAGTCTGTCTGAACCGGAGGCGAGTCAGACTCATCTGTGAGGGTGAATAAACACAAGTTCACTGAGTCTGGTTTCGAAGCCAGATTCCAGTATTTTTTTGTGTGTCTCTTTGTCTGCACTTTTTCTTTTTTTTGGCCGCCTCTATATGTGTATTTGTCCCCCAAAGGGAGGGAATGAATTGGTCCTCCATTTGCTTGCTCATTATGTCATTTATTGGACACAATAACAAAGATGAACAATCATAAGGAACTGCCGGATCAAACGCTTTTAAACGCCATATTTTTCCAAATGTTTCAAAATGGCTGATTTACTCAAGGTCGGACAATCAAGTTTTCCCTTCAAAACAAAGGGCACTTCTTGTAATCGATTGTTTGGCGAGATGGATAGCATTAATTTTGAGTGGTTTATTTTCTCCTTTGCAGACTTTGTTTCTTTTTTATGTTCCCTTTCTTCCTTTCCTCTTGTCTTGTGTTTTATATGTCGAGTATGTATTTAGGCGTTACTGTGATGCAAGTCACTTTCTCTCTGCCGACATGATGATCTGTCATGCGTCATGCCAGAATCAACTCCCTCTGAGACAACTAAACAGTCAGTGCTGAATTCAACAAAAAAAAAAAAATTACACCTTTATTTCTGATTCTATAATAGAAAAGTTTCGCTATTTACATTTATTTCCTTTTAGCACTTTATTCAAACACCTGAGCACCATCTGCTAGAAGCTAATTAGCTTGTTTACAAGTAATTGCAACTTCAGTGCCAATATAGACATGTTTTCCCACCATGCAGACGAAATTTCAAGATTTGTCTTTCAAATAGAGCAGAGTAAAGCTCCTGTCTATTTTTAGGGAAAGGGTTAGAGGCAAGAGAGAGATGTCAGCCAGCCATATAATACTGCATTTATGAATATGTAACATAGCTTCCAGCTACAAGAGTGTGTGTGTGTGTGTGTCTGTGTATGTGACTGTGCACTATTTAGAATGTGGCGTATTTGTATTTTTCACCACGAATGTCCCTTTCTGTGGGTATTGGTCTTTTGAATGTGTGTTTTTCATGTTTCTTTGGGTGTATTTGTGCCTTGTATTTAAAATTTTTGTCCCTGTATTTTAGTGTGTGTGTGTGTGTGTGTGTGTGTGTGTGTGTCTGTGTGTGTGTGTGTGTGTGTGTGTGTGTGTGTGTGTGTGTGACTGTGTGTGTGTGACTGTGTGTGTGTGTGTGTGTGTGTGTGTGTGTGTGTGTGTGTGTGTGTGTGTGTGTGTGTGTGTGTGTGTGTTCTTCTATTTCCATGTTGAATTCACACAGGGTGCAATGTACCAGCTTTGAATTAATTATCCCAGCTTTATTGAATAAAAGCTAACCATTGTACCAGTGTGGTTTTAAGAGCTTACTAATGCAGCTTAATCATTTTGTATGGTTTCAACAGACAGGCTTGTAGCCTTGGGCAAAGCCGAATTAGTAATATTGACCCCAGTAATGAAAGAGAGTGTTGGTGAAACAAGAGATCTGTTAAGTTGGCAAAGTTTACATTTATTGTTTTGATCACTGCATTCAATTATACAAATTTTTAAATGCCCTTTCAATCACAAAATTTGTTATGCTATCATCATTTGTAAACATTGGAAAGATTTTTCTAGGTGGCATTACTTCATAAAGGTCATGTTAATTTAAAGCCGCCATGTCCAGAATTTTAAGCTTTCTGGTATTGACTCCCCCTCGTGCTTGTGTAATAAACACTGTTTCAGCCTTATAATGTGATATTCTGCTAATCTATGCATACACTCCCTAAAACATAAAAGTCACAGGTAACTGATTTAACACAACTCTCTAGACTCCTGAGCCTCCAAATCTTTTGAGATGTCTTCAAATCACATTGATGAAATTTTTTAAGTTGCAGTTTACTAACAGATGAGAAGCAAAAAAATATGCATTAAAATTTGCCTAAGTATGCGTTACTTACTGTATTTACTTAACTCTTCATTGACTGGCTCTTGCCAGTTGTGTCCTAATCAACACTTATTGTAAATTATGTTGAACTGTGAAATCTGAAATAGCATGGCTATGACTGTAAACTTAGTCTGATGACAGTGACATCTTTTGTTTTGGTTCAGTACTCCAGCAAGCTGCATTTTGAATGAAACAGGTGAAGTTGAGTTAAAGTACTGATTTTCAGCTTCAAGTGTGTTTTGGGTTGTTCACTTTCATACTGGGTGAGCAGTGTAGGACTCGTAGCCCCTCAGCAGAATATATAAAAAGGTCTACAATTTCCCACACTCTTCACAATAGCTGTAAGCCAGCCCTTCAACCTTATAGACAATGTTTCATTTCAAATCCAAAGACAACAAAACCCCCCCCCAAAAAAAAAATCAGGATTGTGCACAATGAAAAGTTAAAATAATATTGCAAATTGCTATTACTAATACAGTTTTTCAAATAGTTTTGCCATTATTGTGAAAATCATAGTAGATATAGTTTTATTTATTTTTTCATTTTGATCAATGTATTTAATAATATGAGAAGATATGTCAAATACTGAACAAAGACTTTTATTCACAGTAGAATTCAGAAAAACCTCCTTTTTTTAACATCTGCTTCATGTTTCTCAGGGTCAAACAGAGTTTGTGTGTCCAGGAAGCATTAAATTTAAATATGTTTGGGATACAGATACACAAATACAGACGCACGCACACACACGCATAATGAAGAGAAGTGAGGTGTGACTGTAACCTGCTTTTTTGTGCATTTTCACTCAGTGGGTTTCTCATCTAGTAAAACACTTAACAAGCTGAGGAGGAAGTTTGTTAAATCATTTCAGCGACTGTGTGTAGTCAAAGCAGAGTTCTTCCCTCTCCTTCGCTGTTCCTCTGAACTGTAGGCCCATCGCCGGCTGCACCTGCAGAATTAGTATGCAGTCAGTATCACATACACATGAATAGTTATCAGCGCCTGGTGGCAATTATCAGCGTGAGGTTAAGTGAACAGAAAGACAATATTGCCTTTTCAAAGATTATTGAAATCTACAGACCCCTCCCACCACTTTCCTTGCTTGGGTCTGCATTTGTAGCATGTGTGTATATGCGTATTTGTCACTGTGTCCATGCCTACGTGTAATTGTGTATCTGTGAACACCCCCAACCCCACCCTCCACCCGGCCGCCCCTACCCTCCATGCTGTCAAAATAGCCTGGTAGCTTGTTACTTTATTAATGAATGTAATTGGAATGTGGTGAGAGAGTTAGGAGCCAAAAACACTTCTAAACATCAAAGCTTTGTTTTTAATCAAGACATTGTGTGATCAAAGATGGGAACATGTTGCTTTGTCTTGCGTCATTACAAAGATGGAGATAACTCACTACACCATTGCAAGAGATTTAGATAAATCAGGTCGCATCTATCGGCCTCTCTGCACTGAGATACAGTACATTCTCTGTTCAAGAAGTCAGCCAGGCAGGAAGTCACAGTTTTTATCACTATCAGCCAGCTGGACAGCAGCAAACCCAGAGCTGTCAATTTTCCCTTTTAAAAGATGACAGCCCCATTTGTCTGCAGACTCACAATAGATGCATGCACCGACTTCTGGCAAATTGAGCCAGTGTTAAAGCATCATACAGAAACTGCAAAGACTAAATCTTTAATCTTGTGTTTGGAGCAGGCAGAATAGTTTTGTCTGCTTCTCCTAGGCAACAATTCTTCCCATAATGCACGCTGCTGTGAAACATGCACAACAAGGCAGTTTATCGTTTTGCTTCACAGACTTCATTATATAAATTCAAATGTGTTAAACTTGCCCTGATTAGCGCTGTTAAGCATTTGAAGTCAAACAAAGGCTGACTTTTACAATTTAATTCTGTCTATAGGTTTTTGAACATACCAACAACAAAAAGCAACACACATATAAATCATAGTTGCCATACAGAATGATGATGGGTTTACTAATTGTAATAAATGATCATTATATTACTTTGGGCAGAGTTTCAAACCTAGTGTTGGTACACTTGAGGAAGACCTGCCATGTTTTGCTGATTTTCCTGAGGCACAAATAGCTGAGCTTCTCCAATTTGCGGCACAGCATCTCATCCCTCAACCACAGGGTGTATGGGTTGAGCTGGGGACCATGGGGGTTTTCCAGTTCACTAAAATGAACCAAGAAGCAAGTAGTGGTTGCAAAAGCAGTAACTGTTTATTCAGCTACAATGAATGGCTTTTCTCATTTGAAATAACACAATTAATGGATCTGGATGTACTGGCTGTCCAAAAATTGTCAGGCTTATTTTTGGCAAATTTTTTTTCTGTTTTTTTTTGGGGGGTTTTTTCAAGGCAAACAGTCTCCCTTTGAAATGTGGTTAAAAATTGTCTTATTCTTTTAGCTTTCCCCCTTTTTTTTCACACTTTAGTTTATCTTCTTGGTCGCTATGAGTTTTTTTTTGCACAGTAGAATTTGAAACATTGCAAATTGCCATTGTCACCCATCTGAAGAAGAAAATAAATCTTATTGAATTATTAAATGTCTGATATACTGAAAGACATGTAACATGCCACCGTACTGTAACTTAATGTTAATGTTTAAATCTGTCTTTCCAGAGCTCTATACTCACATTTTGAAAAAAATTGTAGCACATAAAGAACTTCAGGGGCACAAGAAATTTATTCATTTTATTTACTTATTTAGTTATTTCTTTGTATATTTATTTAATCATTTTCAATAATGACGGCCATAACGTTGTTGATGCTGAACAAATGAAGGTCATGTTTCAAGAGCATAGATGAGAGAAATTTCAGTTGGGAGATTGGTGAACCGATGCTTTAACCTGCTTTGAGCTCAATTGGCAGCAAGTCATGTTGTTGCAATTTCACGACCTTACGGTAAGATGCTGGTGGCGAAATGTATTTAGCAGAAACATCAGATTGAACAGAGCGTTGACTAGTTAGTGAACTGATGCTCTGAGCCTCATTAGTGCATCGAGACACTGTACAAAGAAATTGCTTGTATGAAAGAAAATCCAATAAAACCGTTGGAACAATGATATAAAATGTCCGTCTTAGACATGTGATAGGATAAGTTATTTTCTACTAACACTTTATTTTGTATAATTTCTCAGTCAAATATTCCTCTTTTATTTTAGTCACCTCTGCCCCTTTTGTTGCTGTCAGTTTATAAAGTCAACACCCTGTTTCATCTGCTGTAAACTATCTTGTATAAAATTAAACATCTTTTCTGCCAAAATGAATAAAGTCCCAAGGCCCTTAAACATTTTAACTATGAGATAAATGCGTCCCCACCCCAATATATGTCAAAAGTGGACACATCCGATCTGTGGCTCTATAAATCCAGTAAATGTCTTACTGATTCAGTTGAAGGTTACCTTGTTTTGTTGATGCACACAAACAGCCAAGTGAGCTAAGCGCTCCTGGCAATATTACAGCTGTGACAACAAATGGCAAATAACCATAGTGTTGTTATTTATAAGACTGCTTGCAGCTGGGAGACAATGAGAGAGGCAGAGAGAGAGAGAGAAAGGTAAGGAAGAGGGTGAGAGGGTGAAGTGGGAGACGAGAGAGAACGGCAGATAGAGGAGGATGCTGGGAGGGGATAGTAGAGGGATGCAGGGATGTGGAGGGTAAGTTTCAAATGAAGAAGGTAGAGGATGTGAGAGACGCTATAGTAAAACATTGAAGGGTGTGGGCGAATGGTGCAGCTGGTGGAATACACTCGTTCAAAAACACCATGAAGTTGATAGACAGGCAGAAAGGCAGGCACACATGCTCGCCGACAGATCAACATACAGGCAGATATGTCTTTACAGTGGCGGATGAGCTGACAGGCTGACAGATTGAAGCAAACTAGCAGACAAGCTGGTAAAGAGTCGAATAGAGAGGCAGATGGACAAGAAGATACACAGACAGTCAAAGTGATAGACAGGCAGACTGACACTCTAAATATTCTGCTAGCTTGATAGATAGATAGACATGTTCAGCCTCAGCAGTTAGTCAGGTGGACAGACTGTACACTCATGTATTGTTAATGTCTGTTGGCAGGTCATTGACATGGATGATGGCTGACAGATGGCGACAGACTCCTTTAAGGCTATAATCCAGCAGACATTCAGCAGCTCACCAGTTCAAACACTTTTAAATATGAATACCACCTCTAGTATATGTATAAGTATAGGTACTAAAGATGCAGCAGGTGGACAGCACTGTCAGGACAAAGAGCTAGGGACTCCAGCATCTATCTGCTTATGTCTGAAAAGTAATGTGATGCCAACCTTACTGTTTCTACGCCCGACAAATGGAAATTAGAAACATATGAAACAGCTCCTGCAAGTTCGCCTGACCTCAAACCAATGTCAGAGGGTCTTTAAAAGAGGAATGGTCAGACACATTCTGCCTTCCTCACCTCCTCCCATTTGAATGGGCTGATGTTGTTATCATAGCGTTCCCTTTAACAGAAATAGAGACAGTTTCTTGGCTGTGAGACCCAGCTTGCTAGACCCAACAGATCAAAGGGGAAAAAAAAGTCAAAGTGGACTCAGTGTAAAACCCCAAATTCAGACAGCCTCTTCAAACTGAAAATCCATTGCTGAAAGTGTTACATAGTCTATCTATGTAGCTCTGAAAGGTCAGCTCCTGTCAAGTCCTGTGAAATTACCATGATGTCTAGTTACTGAAATAGAACTGCAGTGCAGCGTAAACATTGAGCGCAGGAAGAAAAATCATGATTGAGAATTTATTTTTAATCCAGATCCATGTGAGTGCACAGGGTATTGGCCTACCACTGTCAATTGTATTTGCGCCTGCAAGGATTTCGACCTTTTATAAGATACTTTGTTTTAATGCTGGTCTCCCTCCCTGAATGAATACTGTACATATGACATGATTAGGAAATGACAACAAGGATGTATACTGCCACACAACCCCAATGAGCAAACTGACCTTGAAGAGAAAGAGAAGACAAGACACTAATGTCTCGTGTAGTGTGTATTACTGCATACATGTGTAAATATAGGGAGTTAAAGTATATTTAGGATAAGGATTACATAAACGGAGTAACATCAAAGTACAGTCAGTCAAAAAAATAAAAACTTGAGCAGCTTTTGAATTAGTTATTTTGTCTGCCTGGTTGTTGTTGTTACATGAAAGCGAACACACAGTGTCTGGTAGGAGCAACCGCTGGAGTGTTTGTTCGGGGGGAAACAGCTAATACTGAAATCCGACATTAACAACGAAACGGCGTTTTTCCCTTCGCGCCTGTTCTACTTTGACTCATGACATTACAGTGCAGCTCGGGTCCATTTTCGAGGCTGTCAGTCCGGGTGCTATTTTGTCACTCCAAAGTGGATGAGCAGATGTGGTGGCAACTGTCAAATGTCTGAGAAGAAATGGGGACAGAGGATAATGAAGAGAGAGAGGGAGACTGATGTGGTGTTTTCTTGAGACAGAGACAGGGTAATCACAATAGACTTGGTTTTGATTAATGATAACAACAAGCAAAATCATTGCTATCTCCTAATGTCTCTGAAAGGTCTCCTCCACACACACACACACACACACACACACAAACACAAACATATGAAGATGTGAATTGAAAGTCAAACTCACACTACAAATACTTAATTAAATCGACACAGACCGCAAAATGGGACACACCAGCACACAAAGGTGGATAAAGATGAGATGTTTAATTCACTGCAGTTTCTTTTTTGCGCACACGCGCATGTGTGTGTGTTTTTAATAATTTAATCTATCATGAGCTTCAGAAGTGTAGATGAAAGAACAATATTCCAGAATATGTACAATATAAAAACAACTTCCCCAGTGCATTCCACATTCACACTACCAACAAAGACAACAGGAGCTATTAAACTTTGTTTTGACATTTCTGGCATTGTGAAGGAGATGCACGAAATAGGATTTAAGATAAGCAACAACAAAAAAAGTGGGGGACTTTGTTGTTGTTGCGTTCTTCCTAATCCTTTGTCAGAAAAGGAATTGTTGCTTTCTTTTAACCATGCTTTAATACACACACACACACACACACACATTTATCTGTTTTTTACATCTACTGTAAAAGTGTTTGTGTTACTTGAACCTAATCAGACCTAAACCAAAATGATTTAAATGACTGAACTGACCGTTCAGTCATTTAAATCATTTTGGCCATCGCCGTTTATAGCAACATTGTAAAACTTTGTCGTCTTTGAAATCGAAAAACGCACTCACACAGCGTGATTACATTTATTCTTTCATTTTACTGGGATGTAGGTCTGACTAATGTAAAATTATAAACCCCTGGCCCCCTAATGTTTCAGCATCGTTTGGTACACAGCATCATGGGAAACATTAGTATTGCTCGACTTGATCACTGAGTCACTGCTGCTGCTTGTGGCTGAGGAAGTGAGCAAAAAAAAAAAATATATATATATATAACTCCACATAGACACAAGCCTTATGTACCCAGGCACACACCTGCATACACACTCACAGTTCAGGCGATACTCATTTATATTCAGCTGGATAAAGTTGAATTGAGGTGTCAACCTCCATACCCGGAGTCCATTATTCCATCCCACATGATAAATTCAACTAAAAATCTGCTCTGTCTCACATATGTTTTATGTATTAGTTTATTCAAGTTCAGACTGATACTGTGCCATTTGACTGTCAGTTGACAATTACAACAAGATTATAACGCAGACGGTTAGAGGAAGGCCATGAAAGAAGGGGGGTGGGGGCTGTGGCACCTACCAACAGAACATGGAAAAGAGAGAACTTGTTTGAGAGATACAGGGGAGAGCTGCAAAGACCAGAGAGAATGATTGACAGAAAGAAGAAGTGACAAAAATGGGGAGAGGTTGTGTGTGAACCAATATGGCAGAATGAGAGAGAGGTAGGAGAGAGAGATGTGGGATTAGAGTGAAGAGAGACTGCCAGAGGGTACAGAAAATGAATTTTGATTATTCTGACAGTGCAGAGCAGATATAAGAAAAAAAAAAAACACAGAAAAAGTAATTAGTTACATGCCCTGGAAACTGTAGTGAAATCAGCAATATTGGCTCAATATCACAATGTTTTAACTAAAAAGAAAAACGTCATTTATACAGGCCGGTACTGTAAAGTCACAATACCTAACTCATATGAAAACTGTTTGGATTTCAACCAGCATGTCTCCACCAGCTCTTAAAAAAAAAAAAAAACTGTGGGGACACGTGAACTGAAAATTGAAGCCTTCCAGCGCTGGCCACAGCAGGACAAGAAGTAACTTACAGAACTCCAGCCTGTAAAGGTTATTTCTCCAGGCAGTTAAGACCCTTCGCTCAACAGTCTCCTAATGAAAATCCTACAGTCAATTAACCAACCCTTTGGAAAGGGAGAGGAAGTAAAGAAGGAGAGAGGGAAGGAAGGAGGGAGGGAAGGTAGCAAACATGTTGTCATTTTAATGTAGCAGCCAGTGCTTCCAGCTCAGGCTGCTGACCAGGAGATGTTAAAAATATTATATAACTTTAAACAAAAGAGCTCAGTGATCTTATTGGATACTTTTTATACAACACATGAAAGGTTTAATCCAGATGACATCAAAGCTGTCGGAAAGAGAGGAGTCTTTGGATGATTCAATATATACACCACATGTATCTCGTCATTGTTTTATTTCTATTCTTTACACAGCTGTTTGACTGTGGAGTCATTCCAGGACTGACTGCCTTTTCTCTGTCTTTCAATGCTCATTGCAGATTATTGCATTATAGCTCCCCTTAGTGCGGCCAATCAAAACAGCTATGAATGGATGGCATAGTGTTTTTGAGGATACACTGGTTTTATGGTCATAATTTCTGAATCCATTCATTTCTACCAGAACAGTCTTCATTTTACCCCAATTTGGTTTGAGGAAGGTCACAATGACTGACAATCAGAGATCCACCTGTTGGACAATGAAATGGGTTTCTTGGTTTTTATACATATTTGTTTTGTACTATTTTCCTCAATCGTGTCTAACTCAAGTCCCAGTGATTTGCTGAGTTGCATCACATGACCAGGGGCAAAATGGCTAGAAAAGCTATGTCGGTTAAAATAGACATGAATAGAAAAATAGTGATTTAAAAGAAGTCACTGATTCCGCTTTCCTTATCTGGGACTATTTCGTGCCTACTAGTGAGCTCTGAAACATAGCCTTGACTGGGATGGTTCAAATGAACCTGAACTTTTGCTGCAAAACAAACCACATTGCATTCATACTCACAGCTGATTGCAGGTCTATGTTATGCTTTTCTTCTTGCTTTCCGATCCAAGTAAAATGAGACAAAATGACTGAAAGAATCTGTCAATGGACAAATCAGGGGCTCCATGTGCTACACTATGAATCAAGGCACATCAATCCATAAAGAGTGAGCGTAATACTTCTTTAAACAGCATCTATCTGATATGAGTTAATGCAATGGACAAGTTTAATAAAAGTCCGTGCCTAGTCTACAAAGTAATGAAAAGAAAAGCTGCTAATCTTTGCTAATAAGATTTGACTTACTTGAGTTTGCCGTGCTGTCTTCCAGGCACAGCCTCCCACACTGAGCACATGCTGTAGATCAAACATGGTTGTCATGTGAAAAAAAAAGAAAACGCCTTTATGAGAAGGCATTGCCAGAGCCCAATGAAACCAAAGCAAAGCGCTGCTTGGCACAGAGGAAGGATATTGTAGTTTGGTTCAGACAGGGAGACACGGAGAAAGAAAGAGATCAAAAGAAGTGACAGAGCCAGAATTGCAGTGGAGAAAGAGAAAAATGAAAAAGAGCAGTGTGAAGAGGGACGACAAGAATAATGACACGAGGGGATGATGATGTATCATGAAGAAGCAGGAGCTGAACGAAACGGGCTAAAGCATAATGAGTGAGACAAACGAATGACAGTGGCTATAAGAGAGAGACCCACAGAGAGGAGGGTATCATTGCCCAACATCTATCACCACCCTCATTATGCTGTCTTTCCCTTCATATTGTGAAGACTCTGTGTAATGTTTACGTCCTTTATCCCGCAGTCAGTATTTGCTCCTAGCGCATGTGTGTGTATGTGCGTCACCCGTCACTTTATGTGTATAGACATCTGTTCACAGACATCTCAAAAATTCAATAGCTAGGAGGTTCATCTTGGGTTAATGTTTTATGCCTAAACTTATGACAACATTACAGTTAGAATAAGCATCTGGGGACCAAATAGAAGTCAATACAATGCCCTCACAAGTAGAGTAGTACAAGTTTGTGTGTATTTGTGTGTGCCTCTGTTATCAGTATCAGCCCAGCTTGCTGTAGTTAGGGCTGCAATGATTAGAAAGAGTAGGAGGCTGAGGGGCAGGGACTTATAATGAATGTGTGTGTGTGTGTGTGTGTGTGTGTGTGTGTGTGTGTGTGTGTGTGCGTGTGCGTGTGCACGTGCATGTGCTAGAGCAGTTGTTATCTGTAGTAAGACCTCTTCTATATATGTTTGCTTAGCAGCTTGTGTGTTTGTGTGCATGCCTATAGCTGTAAATACGTTTTGACCTATCTATCAGTAATTGTGTGTTGGTGCATGTGTGTGCGTGCATGTGTGCATGGGCATGCTCTCCATTGTGCTACTTTACCTCTGTCAAGTAGCCATTGTGGAAAGAGAGGGATGGAGGAATGGATAACAATTGTAGCTGAAGTCTGCTGGGATGTTGGCTGGAAGCAGCAGCCTGAGGGAGAGAGAGGTGGAGGTGGGGGAGGAGGAGGAGGAGGGAGGAGTGTAGGAAAAGATTGGGAAAAGAGGAGATACCGGGTGCAGGAGGAGAAATGTAGATGCGCATGAATGTTGTGAATGTAAGGAGAAAATTAAGATTTTAGTGGGGTAGGAGGAGGAAAATTCAAGAGGGAGAGGGAAAAGAGAATTTTCGGGGGGAAGAGCAAAATACTAGAGTGGGAGCAGAGCAATAAGAGAATTTCATGTTTCTAAGTTGTCGCACTACAACAAAACAAGCCCAGATTTATTGATTGACCATGTTTGTGCTGCTGCTGCTGCTGCTGCAGTTAAAGTACATAACTGCAGACTTGTCATTTCCCATTGTGCAGAGGAAATCTTTCCATGTGGAGTCCACAAAGCTTCTTCTCTTCGTCCTGATGTACAATTTGGCTCTTTATTACAAAAGTAAAATCCAAACCTTTCAGGAGCTTACTGGAGGCACAGGGCTTTAATACACTAACCATAAAAATACAAAGCTCCATTTTTGAATTTGACTACCACTATTATCCTTTTCTCTCTTCTCCCATTTCACGTCAGCTCTTCACTCTGCACTTTGCATTTTGTAAAGGTAAAATTGGACAGGGTTTGGACAGGATGGGACTGTACAGTAGACAAAAATGCCTCATTCACAACAGTTGTTTTGGCTTGTCACAGCAGGAAAAGCTCCTGTCTAAATAACAACATGAATGATGGCTATGTAGCTGCTTCAGTTTCAGGGTGCTGGTATTGCGCATGCTGGCTCACTGTCACACTGTCATGTCCCACTGGAAAACTTGAATACAACAGAGCCATTGTTGACAACAAACCTGCTGGTAAAAAAAAGGTCTATGTTCTTTTTTTTTTTTTTTTATGTGAAGAGGATTTACTTCAGTTTAAACTGCATCACCCAACACAATTTCTTTTTCCCAGACTGACTGGGCTGGAAGTTAACATCCACACCAACACACTCACGACACACTCACACTCCCTCTCACTCCCAAACAGTCCCATTTATCACCTTGTGATTACTTGATAGCTTAGCCAGTTGGTAGCCCATGTTATATTGTTTAGCCAGCTGTGACTGTTGGCCTAATGACTGCACTGGGTTTATTTAATGGAGCAAAAGCTGTTGGAAATTTGAGAGTTGCCAGATTTTAAGAAAATCTGTCAAGGTTGTAGGCAGGGAAAACTGCCCACCACATGCAATGAGAAGCAGGTGAACAAAAACAAGGCCATCCCTTGGTTCTCTGCAAGCTATTGATGGTTTGGTTTCACTACTTGGCTCAGGCCTCTGTTAGGGCCTGTCAGCAACCCTGTCTCCTATAGATTATGTTCAACTTTTTTTTCTTTTTATAATGGATGAATCAGTTAATTCATCATCTGCACTAGCACCTAGAAGTGGTTGGATGGCAGCTGTATAAAGTGCACATTTGTTACCAGAGACCAGGAATTGCAGAGCCCTGCCTGTGGCTTAAAAAAAAAAAAAAAAGCACCTTGGTTTTGGTTAATTTCAAACCAAATCACAAGCTTTTTTGAACAAATGCTGTAAGTGATTCATCATAATAATAAGAAAGGTCTAATAATGTCGGTGTCACTATAAGTTAATATTTTACGAGATTGGATATTTTGACAGGCAACAAATCGCATCACATTTTCCACAAAACATATTTACTTTTGCAATATAGTTGTATATAAATGTAATTTCTAGAGGGGTTGGTCATTGTCAGATCACATCAACACATTGTGCACTATCTTAGAGGACCGTGCATGAGGTTTCACATTTTAGCACAGTAATGTGTATTACTAACGGTTGAAATATTTCTGAGATATAACTGTTTTATAATTTTTTTTTTTTTAATTTTTTCAAGAAAGATATTCTCTGCTCCTGCTTCAAATGTACATATTTACAGCTTTTCTCTGTAATGAACCACAAAAAAAGTTTTCAATTGTGAAAATTGTGAAAATAACCATTAGTTGTATGCTGCAAAACCACATATGGTAATTTAGTGGAATCAACTAATCTTACTAGTTAACTTAATGTAAACATGTTAGGTTAACTCATTAATGTCAGTTTTAATCTTCACACCACTTTGAAATTTACAAATATGAGTTGTTTCAACTTGAGGTCTTTTGATTTGAACTGATGAGTTGAATGAATGAACTGCTGAGGTCTTACTCTTTAAATTAAGACAATGTTTGATGTCTGTGACAACTGTCTGTGTAAGTTAAATCAATTTAACATCTCATGTTTATAGAACTGCTTCCTCAAGTTTAGCTAACGGGGCTATATGAAAGCATTAGCACTAACAGTTTACTCACCAGTTTAGGAGAAACGTTGTGGGATCCGCTTCAAATTTCATTACTTCACCCACCAAGAGCTGCCTCCAGCATTTGAAAGCAACATAATCATTAACTCTACAAAATCTCTGTGAGGTCTTTTTTTCCACTGAAGTAAGCGTGCTAACCACCAAGCCCTGAACAGTTTTGTCACTTTTTCCGATAGCGAGTCATTGTAGTGCTGCAAGAGCAACGATGGCCGAAGCTCTTGCCGCGCCACAGTCCCCACCACCAGCTCCTGGCGAATAGCCCTTTAACTTACTTAGTTTTCTTCATTTTTTTTCAACTTGAAAATAATTACTAGTGTAGCCCTAATTATTACCAGCCCTTTGTCTTGGAATACTCCATGTTGATTAAATTATTTTGTACCTTTCAGGCAGTAACTGGACTCAGTTCATGACAGTCTATGCGAGAATCAACTTGCAGAAACTTGGATGAGCTACTTCTGTCTTCTGTTACATGCATATTATCAGCATGTGGTAGTTGTGAAAAGGGACTGCTTTGAACTGCTTTGACCGTTTTGATGGCAGACGCATTCAGCAAGGAAAGCGGCAATGCACTTATGATCTATGTTGTCAGAAATTTAAATGTGGAAGAGAACAAACATAAATGCTGTGCCAGAGATGAAGTGAATTTGTTCCTTACCAGCATTAAAGACGTTGTTGTTCAGCTGCCAACTTTTCATGTTCCTATCTGCAATAACCTCGAAGTATCCCTTAAAGTGCAAAGACTGCGAACATATATTTTATCGTTTGGGGTGAAGTCAAGGTAGAAAAAGCACTCGGCGTGAAGTAAAAAAAAAAATTTGGACATGCTTGACAGATTTAACTCGCGGTTGTATTTAACTTGCCAAATTGCAGCCAACCCTCCAGAGAAGGTGGGCCCACAGCCTACATATGCATATTTAATTTTCTTATCAGTTGATATTGATTGACTGATCCATTCCCAGGTTTCCACCAGTGAGCGAGGAGGCTGCTGTTGGAACCCCGGTGGGAGTCATCATGGCAGCTGCTGTCAATCAAACTATCGTGTACTCCATCATAGAGGGCAACGAGGGAGGTGAGTGTACTCAGAGCTGTTTATGCATAGAGCTGTGCTGTCGTGGATTTCACTCATGGACTTGGCTGGCTTTACTGCATGGGTGTGACTGTTGAGTTTTTATAATTAAGTTATGAAGCCTGTTAGTTACACTAACACACACTAACAGGGTCTGTACTCTTTGATAGTAGCAGCTGAAATTTCCCAAATTTTCTCTCTACCTGTCTGATTAAAGCAGCAGGGAAGAAAGTGTCTTCAGATATTTCAATATATACCAGTAATAGGTTTCAGGTTAGGTCCTGATTTCTTTCTCTGCCATTTAATTCTTTTTTAACCAATGTTCAAAATACCTCAAACTTGAGCTCTCTGGATATTACTATTCTCTCAGTAAAACCATACACTGTTAAGTCCACTTACTATCCTTCTGCCATATACAAGAAAGTTAAGAAAAACTTGTTTTGAATCACTTTGAATCCTTATTTGACCTCACTCTCTTATCTTTTGCTCTATGTTTCTTTCATCCTCACTTCCTGGCTCTTGATGTCTTTCTTTATCTCTCTGTCTCTCATTCTCTCCAGGGGTGTTCGCATTAAACAAAACAACAGGAGCAATTTCCACTGCCAAACCTCTGGACTTTGAGGCCAATTCCAGCTATGTTCTGAAGGTAGAAGCGGACTCCATGAGAGTGGTGTCCTCAAACCTCCGAGCTCCCTCAAAGAGTAAGTTATGAACTCCGGATTGCATCATCACAGATATCACCGATTTTTCTTCTCTGTAATTATACATACACACTTAAGGATGAATAAAAAAACAATGCTTTGCTTGCTACACGATAAGATAATATTGCTTTAGGCATTAGCTTTCTCTGCACACTATCTCACCCACCCCCATCCACACTCCCATTCCCTCTCTCTGGAGCTCGATCTGCTTTTACCTTGTTTAAGTTCTCTTTAACTTCTCCTTATGTATACAGTTATATGTCTTGGAGGATACATTATATCAGACCTTGTGTGCTGTTTTGTTACCTTTCAAACTGCCCTTTCTCTCTCTCAGCTGTCAGTCAAACCTGCAGACTTACACCGGCTTGTTGTCTTCTCTGCTGTTGTAGTTTGCTTTTCTGCCTTTCATCAACTATCGCATACCCCCACCGGTATGCAATTATGTAACTGTCCACAATTGAACTTGCAAATATCAAATATGTTGGCAACACTGGCAAATTTTTAAGATTTTAGAATGAGAAGCAGAATATTTTATTGAATCCACAGGGGAAATTTGGTTTAAAAAAAAAAAAAAAAATGTTATTGAAACACGAAAATAATGAGAAAAACTCTCTACAAAAGCATCTTTAGAGATGGCACAACTTCCAAAAGTTATAAATAGATTATATTATATATTTATAAATGATAATTATAATTTTTAATCATTATAAATAGAAAAGTCAAAGGGAAAAAAAAGATACTAAGTTGTAAAATACAGAAAAAATGAGCAGAAGCGGCTGCAACAGGCTGCATGCAGGGACACGCATGCGCAATAAAAATCTATGTGTAAAGCTGCAAGTTTTTCCAGATAGCTTGTCCCAGTGGTGGAAGACGCGTATACAGGTCCTTACTTAAGTAAAAGTATATACGCTACATAGATGCCAAATTAAGTCATGCACTCAAATTACTAATTTAATGTATAATCATCAAAATATACTTTAAAAATGAAAGGTTCAAGCTAAATAGAAAATGACCCACGTGAATGTTCTATTATTAAATACTAGATTATTAAAGTGTTAAATGCGCCTGTAGCATTTTGTTGTTGTGGCTGGATTTAGATCTAGAACTAGTTTTAACTATATATACAGTTTGGCAATTTAGACCAGTGGTCCCCAATCTTAAATTCAAGCCTTATAAGAAATCCTTGTGATTTTTTTTTTTAAATTGAATATTGGCTAATTCTGCCTCTTTTGGTACCATACCAGAGAAGTTTAGAGGGGAAATATGTCTTTTAATTAACTAGCAATAACTCATAGACTTTAGAAATTTGACTTAAGGGATCACAAACCAAAAAGGACTGCTACTTGTCAGATAAATGTAATGGAAAAACAATATCTTGTATTAAATTTGGTAAAGTAGAGGTATAAAGTAGCGTATACTACTGTCAAGTACAAGTGCCACAGACTTGTACTTCACTGCAGTGCTTGTGTACTCTGTCAATTTCCACCCCTGATGATCTATAGCAAGCTGAGTAGGACAAGTCAATGGGACATTGAACTGAGCGGCGCTCTAGTTTTAGTTTGACTTTTTTCTTCCTCTATGTAAATCCGTTTTTGTTTTTTGTTTTTTTCATTTCTATCCTGATTTCAATCCACTCTGAAATAAATTCCCTTCAGTTGCACGTGGGAGGACCGATCAAAACAAGTTGTCATGGTTTTAATTGAAATTATATCTGAAGAGAAAATGGCTCTTAATTAGTCTCTAACTCTTTTCCCCTTGTCTGTCTTTCTGCCTGCCTCCTCCTTCTGCCTTTTTCTTAATGTCTATCTCTGCTGGTCTTTCTCTTTTTGCTCTTTCTTTGTTTTCACAACATATCTGCATTCTTCTTAATTGATGCTCAGCTCCCCGGGTTTCTCCTTTCTTCTTTAATTATAGTGTTTTACCACATGCTGTTCTCATTTCATCCAGCCATTTGAATTTAAGCATTCTGCAGGGATTAAAACTGCAAATCATTGTAGTCATTAGCAAATCCCCTCCAATTCATTTTGGTATGCATTTTAATCAGGCAGAAAATCAATACTATTCTAATAATGTGTTAATCCAGTTTTCTAACTCAAGTGAAGGTTGGAATTGTAAATACACATTCTGGTACAGTGTCTCTAGGATGGCTATGGTAGATAAGAAGATTAACATTTGCAGCTGCTTGTTTGTGTTTTTCTTTTTATGTGGCAAAGTTTTTTGGTGATTTTTTTTTTATTTTTTTTTTTTCCCATTTGTCTTTCTCTGAGTAAAACTTGAGCCGTTTACAATCCTGGGATTTGCTCTTTCTTTCAGACACGTGGTTCTTTTACAGAGTTTTGTAGATGCATTGTGTTACAGTTATACGTGGGTGTGATTAAGATTTCTGTTATTGGCCAGATAAAGGCTGAATGCAAATCATTCCAAGTTGCAATCACTGAATATGAATGTCAGAGGCTCATTCACACAGTGATTTGTCTTATGCTGAGTAAATAGTGTGGTTTAATTACAGTAGTGGCTGATATATTACGAATAGATTTTTTTTCCATACATTTTGTGTGTGTGTAATTCAAAATGCCTCTTAGAGTATTACTGATGCAAAACTTCATTTCGAAACTTGGCGCAGAAATCATTCTGAAAACTTAACTTGGAAAGACCATAATGTTGACAGCAATATTGTCAGTATTCATGACCAGAGGGGTTTCTCGATGCATATATCTCAAAAATGTGATAAGATGGCTCAGAGCAGGGTCACCTCTAATACAGCATCCCTTAATATTTAACAGTTTCTCTCAGCTTGTTTTCAGAGTTGTGAAGTTCAGAGTTTGTCATTACTCATTCTGCCATTCCACCTTTTGATCACTATGAAAACCCTTTGTAGTTTTGTTTTTCAGCCTCTCACTTTGGTGTCATGAACACAATATTTTCTGCCAAAGTTGATCACTGTTAGAGCATGTTACCAAACTAAGAAATAAAATATCTGATCAAATCACACCTACACATCCCGATAAAGCAGATAAGCCGGGGACCTTTTGAGTGTTAAACTTTTAATCAATAATAATCAAAAAATACCAATACCAAATTTTTCCTTAAAGTTTAACTTTGACTGTTGCTTATTTAGTCAGATTACTACAATTTGTGCAGACAAATGCTTAACATTTGAAACGAGGGACTTTAAGTCTCCATCTTTGTTTTCTCAAACAGCTGCTGATCACCTCATGGGAGTGTCTTGGAACCTGAGTGCAGATTGTTCACTAGCAGAGATTGTTCAATCATAGTCCAACCGGTTTTACACTTGCCAGCCTGTCCAACCTCTAGAAAAGAAAAACCAATAACTGTATTAATGGTTTTCCCCCATTGGGAATAATGGTTTTTTAGACTTGTAGTGTTGACATGTCAATGCTGTCAGCTACAAGCAAAGACAGCACGGCAATCGTATTACTTGTGGTACCTGCAGGCAGTGCAGAAGCTGTGGCTTCACCTGCCTGTAGATTGGATGCCTTGATCTGAGGAACCACTGCTGTTTTCTCGCCGATGTGCAGCACAGGGTCAGACCTGTGCTGCAGGTTCTAACCATGGAGGCCTGAACCTGCTGGAGCTGCAGCTCTGTGTTTGGATGGCTGGTCTCGGTTACCACTGCTTTGCACAAATTACTGTGTTTGTCCTTGTTATTTAATTTCTTGCATTTCGTTCAGCTCCTCAGAAAACTGCAACAGATATTCTTGGCAATTTATCAAGCAGCTCTTCACTGCATTTTTTTCCTCACTCTCGTCTCCACTTTTTGTAATGCCAAATTCAAATGTATATCATAATGTATTAATTATGAGTGTGTGTGTCTGTCTGAATCTCTGTGTGTGTGTGTGTGTGTGTTTGTGTGTTTGTGTGTGTGTGTGTGTGTGTGTGTGTGTGTGTGTGTGTGTGTGTGTGTGTGTGTGTGTGTGTGTGTGTGTGTGTGTGTGTCTTAGCTAACACAGCTAAGGTGGTGATTGACATCCAGGATGAGAACGACCACCCACCGGTTTTTACCAGACCTCTTTACATTGGAGGGGTTGCAGAAGATGCCAAAACCTTCACCTCGGTGTTGCAAGTACAGGTACAAATGCAAACACACATATTTACACACATACAAACTAACTAGTATCATGTGAATAAAATAAATAAAGTAACAGGAAGATCTGACAATGTAATGCAGTCCTGTCTTCTTCATTATCCTGACATATGCACTTCATGTTCCTTTTAGTTGTCACCAGCTCTTCCCTCAGATAACGTCCCTTTTTTTTCAGTGCGATACTGAAAATATTACAGCATGGTCATTAAAAGAAGCTGACGTTTAGCTCGTCGTCGTGTGCCAGCAGTGCTCAAGTGGATTTGTGTGCTTCGTTTTTTTTAAACAGAGATAATCTTAAAGTACGTAACAAGATAATCTGCTAAGATTATTCTGTTATTCCCTCGACGTCTGCTTCTGTGTTTCTGTTAATTGATACGTCTCTTTGTTTCCTTTTGCTTTTACCTAACTCGGAAGAATTTCATATCACTGTAAACAACTTCAGTGAGTTGTATTATTAAAATGCCTTCCAGGCCCAAAATGGGTCACAGAGTGTTTCTCTTTCAGCCTTTTAAGAAGTAGCGATACGTTTTAATGAGCCTGGATGCCACAGGAGACTCAGGCAGGGTCTTGGGCAGAAAAGTATGTGCTTTAATATTTTATTGCAGTTTTTAGGAATCCCGTATTCCTGCTTCATTAGATCGTACACACTGAGAGTGACAGAAGTGATGAGAGAATGGGGAGGGCGTGCAACAAAGAGCCATATATAAAAGTAGTATAGACAATGTGCTTTTCTTACTCATATATCTGGTGTCTCCAATTACTATTCCCCTGCTACAAGCACCTGAGGATGGTTTTTCATATGGCTTGTGTGTGTGAAGGTGGTTTATAGTCTACAGTCATTTGACCTCTTTAAATACTTAAACAGACTGACAGAAGGAACTAATAGCCCGCTAGTAGGCTCAATGATCACAGGGAGAGGCAATAGATGTGGAGGTTGCAACAAAGACAGAGGATTGATGGTTAGATAAAGATAAGTGGCATCCTACTGGGAGAGAAACTGACTGGACAGAAGAAGGCAGGGGACACATACATGATTCATAGGTGGATGAATAGATGGGATGGCGGGGAGTGACTGGAGTGAAGGATAGACAGGGATGCTGGCGGCACATTCGCTAACATCCAGACGAAAGAGGGAGCGAGACAAAAGACAGAGAGAAAGTTTGAAAAATGTGCATTTTCTATCTTAGTGGTTTCACTCAAGTCTAAATAATTCCATCACATTTGTTGTGAGCTGTGTATGCGCACGCATGTGTGCTAGTGTGTGTGTTTCTGAGTGTGTGTGTGTGTGTACTGAGCGTTTTCTTATCTGTGTATTCCTTTATGCTGCATACCTGTCCTTTCGTTTTGTCCCTTATAGCACAGATATTTATTAGACTGCAGATTAGTCTCACGTGAGCAAACCTACTTGTTATTTTCAAAGATTTTTTATTTTCTTAGATCAATTTTTGTCTCCCATTTTGTCTTCTTAAGCCATTTCTTTCATTTTTCCAAGCACAACCAGTGCAAATTTAGAGGCATTGAATGTACCCTTCTTCTTTCTCCAGCCTTTCTCTCCCCCATTTTAATTACTAATTCCAACCTTCCAGCCTTCCTTTTGGTGGGTGTTCAAACCAAAAATAGCCCCCCATTAAAAAAGATTCAAAGGGCTGCACTGGTGTGGGTGTTTTGCTGGAGGTTCTGGTGAAAAGATGACATATATCCAAGTCGAGTTTGAATAATACACTCATGAGTTTGAAGACTTATCAAATGAAACAATATCAGACAGCATTGGAAAGGTTCGTGCATCAATCAGAAAGTTATCATAGCCACAGTCATTTTATCCATCATGATATCAACTACAGCAACTGTGTTATACAATGATCCATCTGGAATGTGGACTGGCATGCGTTGGTTATTAGTGCTTTGACATTGCAGCAAAAGTTGAGTTGTGTTAGAATTTTGCCTCTTTGTTTGGGCTCCACATTTGCACCCCTCAGAGGTTTCATTGATATTAATGAGGTGGCTACATTATTTTCACACAATGCTGTTGAACGTAGCCTTGGTTTATCAAGTGATTCTGTCATTGTGAAAATGCTTTTGAGTGAGGCTCAAGTGTGCAAGGGATTCAGAGCGGTTGCTTTATTTTATGTTGTCTTCTACATTGTTGATTTTTCTGTCAGAAATGTCAAAATGTGCCTAAAACCGAGAATGGAAAGGCCTTTAAAAGCACTGAAAAGTTTGCAGTGCTTGCAAACTTTCTGAAAGTGCTGAATCGGTGTGTACATTTGTATAAATTTGTTGTTTTATATTATAGTAAAAGTAATACCAAAGGGCTTTTACAATGTTTGTCCGATTCGCTTGAAGACGGTCAAACCAGGTAAAGTATTGAACACTCAAAACACATAATGACTCCCATTTCATACTACATATGAATTGTATGTGTAACACACAACGTACATTGTTTTTAGCATATGAGAGCAAAAAGCAGTTAAAACAATCAAACTGTGACTTTAAAAGTGACGACAGTTTGAGTGCTGCCATTTAAAGGAGTAATTTCTAAGTTGCTACATACCCAACATTAGCATTAACAGCCATTTTCTTACCAGTCTAGAAGAATAGTTGTGGTGGAAAGCCTTTGTTTCCTTTTCTATACTGAAGTTAACATGCTAACCATCTAGTCCCATTCAGTAGGACTGTCTCACTTTCCGATACAGAGTCACTGTAGTGTCCAATCCCTCCTGAAGTTGCGGCTCACCTCACATGCCACATTATAACTTCTTGTACTGTAAACACAGCGGCTGAAGCTTGAAGCAAGACTAGTAAGTAAGCTAACAATGGCTATTTAGCAACAGCAGAACTTTCAAATAGCTCCTTTAAAGCGACAGCATGTTTTACCAACTGCTCAGTTCTTTTTTTTTTGTTTTGTTTTGTTGTTTGAGGGTTTTTTTTCTATTTTAGTTTCACTGACTGACTTAAAAATATGTAATTTTGCCACTTTTCCAGTGTGAGCACACCATACAGTCACTGCTTAGAATTCACATCCACATGGATTATGAACACAGCTATACCCTTGGTGTAATAGAACATGTTATATATATTCAGGTCTGTACTCCGCACCTGTGCTGTTGCAGTTTGAACAGGTGGTTGATATTACTGCAGATATTGATTTATTGCTGAGAAGTTATCCGAACTGTGCCATGGACCTCTGCAAGAAAAAAAAATAGATCTCTGCATCCCTCAGTCCTCCAATCCTTCCTTATTCCCTTATCTTTCTATATGCGCCTCCTTGTTCCCTTTATTTCTTCTTTCTTTCCTTGCTACTTCCTTATTCCCTGGCCACATGAAAAATACATTTTTTATTTCCTCCTATCATAGTGTTTCCTTTTTGATGTGGTGGGTGTTTCAGAGCTGAATCTGTAGTCTATACTCATACCCTTTCTTGTAAAGAGCCAGCAATGAATCAATGTCTGTCTGACTGTGAGTCTGGATGTGAATGTGAGGTTTGCATGTATTGTGTGAATGTGGGAGAGACTTGGTAGTTAGCCAGGATGTCAGCGTAGTCCTTCATACAGCCCAAAGCACCACTTTACCCCCTACTGCTGATTCAGAGTACTACATCAAACTATTCAAGCACTGAAAGTCTCAGAGCAGGTTTCCCTGCAATCCTGATAAAGCAACAACATTATGTGGCTTTTTGTGAGTGAGAAGTACAAGAAAGATAACAATCCTGAACTAATCAATACGCTGCATTGCCCCATATTGATCATCTGCTCAAAAGCCCAAATTATGATGATAATCAGGAGACAAAGGGATCATAACTATCACCAGAATTCATATAATTGGTTATTATGATAATGGAAACAGTGACAACTAGATCACAGTGTTTTTTGTATGCATGATGGTGACATTTCAGGATAATAGTGTTCATGATGATGATATTGTTGTGGTGTTATGATGATGATTATAATAATGATGCACTCTAGTGAGTCCTATTTTCTCATTCCTCAGGCACTGGACAAAGACACTGGTAACTACAGTTCAATGATGTACCGGCTGATCATTCCCCCTCAGGCTGGTAAAGACACAAAAGACAGCAAAGACGGCTTTGTCATTGAACCCTACAGCGGTGTAGTGAAGACGGCAATCATGTACCGCAACATGAGGAGGTCGTATTTTAAGTTTGAGGTGGTTGCTACAGACAACTATGGTCAAGGACACAGCAGCAGGGCAGAGATAGTGGTGCGTATGTATTTTTTTGACAATGGTGGCAGGTTTATAATGATTTCTGATTTGATCTTCTCCTTAAAATAAATGACGTTGAGATGATTTCACGTTGCAGTGGGAGTTATTGTTGCTGCCACATTGCCCTTGAAGTGGATATGTAAATATGCAACTGTGAAAACAACTTCAGATTGGTACAAGTTTGTGGTTAGACTGAAAATGCAAATGCAAAACTCTTTAGGTACCAGCTGATGAAGTTTAGTGAAAGAATTCACAGCTGAACATGTTGTTTGTGATTCAGTTTAATTGCAGAAATGAGTTTTATTTGCATTCATTTCATTGTTGTGTAGGTGTCAGTCGTGAACCAGCTGGACATGCAGGTGGTTGTATCAAATGTCCCTCCAACTTATGTGGAGAAAAACAAAGATAAGTTGCTCAGGTAAGTACTATTTGATTTATCCATTATTCTATCACATTTTTTCTTCTTTTTAAATTTGATATATATGAATTCATCTACAGCATTAAGATGGCGCTTCTGTATGTACCCTGAATGATGAGTAATTATAACTAATAATATAAATGCTTTTATTTAAACTACATGCAATAACTGTTGATAGACACCTTGTCTGTTAACCCATCAACCCTCTGCTTATATAACATTTTTTGGTAGACTTTGTTTGACACTTTCCCACTTACCTTGACTCTACTTATGTCAAGAGAGTGAAGCAATATATGGGAGGTGAAAAAACACATATGTTCACCTATGTGTGCATTCTCACTCTGAGCCTGAAAAGTCAGTAACAGATCAGAAAAAGTCACTTTTTTTTTTTAATATTAGAGTAGGTGTACATTGAGGTTGGAGTCATGCAATATTTAAATTAGGCTTTAACCTTGATTTGATACATTTTTAGATGATACAGTTATGCCAGTCTATGATTCCTCCATTTTGATTTAGCTATGGTGTTTCTCCATAGGAAGAACTCTAGCTGTAATTGCCACCATGGGGAAATCATCAAGACTCGATAAAGAGCACAAACAGTACTGCATTTAAAAATAGTACTTTTATTTTATGAAGTGTCCTAGTAAAAATAATGTTGCAAGTATCATGTTGAACTAGAACCCACACTGGGACTTTAACAAGGACAGGCATCAGCCCGCCACAGTTGTAGGGCAGACAGAGGCCCCATAGCTGTGATACAAAAACAGAAATGAAAAACCAAACAGTGAATACTGATGTATTTCATAATATATTATAGTATATTTAGATACAGTTTTCTCCTCCTGTCTGAATCAAAAATTTAGAGGTGTGTCTGTGAGTTGATGACCTCGAGGACTTCATATTTTTCCAGCAATGTTTTAAGGCTACAATGCTGATTTTTGAAATGGTATCATTTATTGTTACCTATTCCACCAGCTGGCTGCACCCCCTTTTTAAAATATTGCATGTTGTGCTCAAAACATGAAATGATAATGATATGATAATCTGAATGATGAGATTCTGCTTGCTTCAGAATTTTATTCAAAGTCATCTCGCCCCACAGTTTACCAAATGTATTTTCATTCATTTTAAGGAACACACAATGTAAATATTGAATACAAAATCCTTTTTTTTTCACATGATATGATGATAATATTTTTCCCAGGTACACACCCGCCATTGGGTTTGTGTACAGCTACAGACACAAACACAGTGCCGCAGCTCAGTGAGGTTGCTGCTTTCTTTTGCCACACAAAAACAGTATAACATGATAATGATGTTTTAAAGCACTTACTGTCGTTCCCTTTGCCTCACTCCTTTTCTCTCTTTCACCCAGACACACACACACACATGCACAAACCTTAGAGGGACCTGCTGTGAGCAGGTGTTTCTTGGGGGACAGAAATCAATATCGCACAGCACGAGTGTGCCAAGCTGACTGGCTGGAAAAAATATGCGTGTTGTTTCTGTGTCTGCTTGGTGTGTGGTGGAACTGTAGTCTGAGATCTTTTTGCGACTAAATACGTACCCTTGTCCACAGTGATATTTTTTTGTATGTATACATTTAGTGTCATAGCCTGTTTGTGTGTGATTACATCGATTGTTTTACCATTATTTAAATCTGTTATTTTTAATCCCCAGCATTTTGGAACGCTACGTCCAGGATCAGATACCAGGAGCAAAGGTTGTCGTGGAAACCATCGGGCCCCATCGCCATGGTGATGGGATGGAGCAGGAAGACTATACCAAGTCCGACCTCATGATTTACGCCATCGACCCTTTGACAAATAGAGCCGTATCTAGACAGGAACTCTACAAGTAAGAACTTGGTGGCTCTCCAGAAGCCTTATATCATTAAGTGGGACAGGTCCTACCCTAACTTGCATCACGATTAATCATTTACCCAAATTAATTGGTTTCAGTTAATTTTTGGAGTGCCGCCATTGTCTAAATTTTTCTTGTATTGCGTTTAAGTCAATCTCATACTCTCTGACAGTTTAATAGAAGAAGAAGAGTCTTACTTTGATTTTTTTCAGACCTCACTTAGTCACTGACTAAGAGTCACTAAGGGTGAGGAGTTTTGAAGTACAAAAAAATTGAGTCGGTTTGTTTGTGTGAAACTGGCTGACTGAGTGACCAGTTTGCTGAATAGATAACTTTTTGACATCTAGCTGGCAGAAAGTTCTGGCCTTCACCGCCGCACATTAACACGAGCTCCATGTTGCACAGCGTTTCTCACGACTCCTCATCTTTGTGTTTCTCGTCCAAAGGTTTATCGATGGTAAACTCTTGGACATCAACAAAGAGTTCCAGCCCTTCCTCCCTCCCGGTGGACGGATTCTAGAGATCCGAACCCCTGAAGTGGTGACCAGCGTAAAGAAGGCTGTGCAGGCTGTAGGCTACACGGAAGGGGCACTGTTGGCTTTGGCAGTTATTATCATTATCTGTTGTGTCCCTGCCATACTGATTGTTATTATCACCTACAGACAGTAAGTAGGAATTGTGTATAGTGTATTTTTTACATTTTTAGGAGGAAAAGTTCAAGCAGTGACAAGATAGACTGAATAAGGTCAGGGACACTTACTGTTTCAATATTCTGTACAGTGGTTTTTATCAAAAAAATCCATGAAAAGACCAAAATGACCAGTGAAGTAATTACTTCACTACTAATAGTAAATACCTGTGTAGCCAAAGCCTGACACACTGTAGCTTCCTGTTTCTCTGTGCCGTACACACCGTCACACCTCCATCGTTTCCTCTTTATGATAAACAATAGAACTTTAGTTTATCTCTATGTAGAGTCCTACATACACTGTCCAAGTGTCAGCAATACTCACTAATGTAATTGCACTTGCACTGACAGGAAGGGAGGTAGCAAGGTATTAAGAAGGGGATTAACAAACTTTGCGCCCATTTTTACTTTTCTTGTGTGACTAGTGAAGTGGATTATTTGCCGGTAGCTATTAAATCTACTGCATTGCAATATAGCAGCACTGCAGTAGATCTTATATTCTGAAGCTCACGTATGATGTTCATTGTAACGCAGTTTTGTTGTGATTTTTGGGTTCAGCTTTCCAGCTACTGATGTAAATGTGCTTGCTGTGAAACCATTAGACTTTATCAGGTTGGTGCTGCTGAATTCTAATGTTTGAATTTAGGTCCTCAAAAGATGTTGGTCAAAAAAAAGAAACATTTGACTTCAAATGGGAATAGTAACAGAGATAACAAGGCACCAAGAGAAGGTTTGAATTTCTTTTAGGAGAAGGCAGCAGACAGTCAGGCAAATTGACAGAACTGACAGCCTCTCCCACAGGACGTCCTTTAGCACTATTTATCATTTTATCACCTGGGCCAGTCACTTCCTAAGATGATTCAGCATGGCAGCCTGTCCCACAGTGCCAGTCCTAATAGTTTGTTTAGCTAACCACTGTGAAAGGCTATTAATTTCATCCATCTCCCGAACACACATAAACAAATGCACACACACACATTTAAACCGGATCAGTGCATTTTGGAGAGAGCTTCTCATCCTGCTGAGAAAGAGAGACAAATGACACACTGAGGGGGAGGAGAGGATATTTGAGGAAAGAAAAACAGTGTAGTAATCATCAGCATAATAATTACTAGTCAGTGTTGTTAAATGACTGTAATGAAGACCAATTGTCTGACTTTGCTTATAAATTGCAATAAGTAAACTTGGCTAACAAGACGTATGGAGTGATTTATAGTTCAAATAATCACTAATCTTTCTCTGTCTCTTCATCTGCTGCATCGATCGTATACCTCCAGATTCAAAGAGTGAGTACCGCTTTCATACTCCCATGCTATAATATTAATGTCATGGACGTCTTTAACACCTTTCATTGTGATTAATCTGTTGATATTCATTGTACAATAAAATGGATGAGATGAGAAGGGGAGTGAAACAGAAAGGACAATCAAACAAATGAATCAGTAAATGTCTAAAGATGGTGCTTTTATTAGACGGCATTTGTGTGAGCAGGTACATATGCAAGCCAGTTTGCTCAGCAGTTTTGCTGCCACAACCTTTTTGGCCCAGTGTAACCCTATGCAGCAGCTAATGCTAGCTGTTTAATGATTCCATGAGCTGATGAAAGCAGCTGATACCGATAAGAGACTATTAGAAAATGGAGGGGAATTCAATATTGTAAATGCTACTTGGGGCCATAATAAATGCAAATGTTATGCAAAAAGGCTCACTAAACATATACTTTCAGGATACCTCCCAGACTCGAAGTCTACTTCCATGTTTTACACTTTATGTTTTACCATACAGATATCTGCTTTTCAATAAACGCAAAGTGCAACTAAGGCTGACCTAAGTCAGAGGGATTCATCTGCTGGCTGCTATGAATGTTTGTGCAAATTATGGACCAATATTGCCTTTCACAGGTGCATGCTGCTTGTGAACACATATATATGTGTATATATGCATTGCTACCATTGGTTGTGTTTGTAAATGTGTGTCCAAACTTTTGACTGGTACTCCTTACTCCTTATTATAGCTGTAATAGTAGCTGACATGAGGATTTGCTTAAGTGCACAGACTGAGATCGATGTACTGGTGGTTGATTTGAACCCCGCAACTGTTTCACTACTTTCTAAGGTCTAGATTTTACTTCAGATATCCAACTCTGTGTTTCCTCTGCGGTGTGTCCAGACGCCAGGCAGAGTGTGCCAAAACAGCCCGTATCCAGATGGCGCTGCCCAAAGGCAAACCCGGGGGAGGCACAGCCAACAACCTGTATGAAGAGCTGGGTGACAACGCCATGTAAGTGAAGTGTGAAAGTGGCATTTACACTAATGGGCCAAAACAGAGGTATTAGCTCATATTTCTGTGGCGGTTAAACTCCAGTCTTTGGCGGTGTGCATTTTCCTGCTACGTTTGTGGTGTTCATGCATTGCTGTCAGTCCCGCAACATTAACCTTCCCTACCATTTAACTGAAAAATGCAAATATACCTGCATCCTTGAGTCTTTGAAGACAAAAATAATTATCCACAAAGCTAAGGTCATATTTTTCCAATTTCACTTCTTTCATACATTAAAAATGACAAGACAAGGATAAAAATATGAATATTTGAATACAGTTTAGTTAATAATAATGCCAAGTTTCTGATATTTAGATGTTTATCAAGGCAAATGTTGGATACAAGAAAAATCCACGTTATGATAGAACCTGAAGATGACACTTGCGCTATGTCACATTACACACTATGAATATGCAGTTTAAAAGATTAATAGTTTCCAACATCCAGAACCAGACAGTAGAAATTCCTACTATCACAGAAGGCCACCATTAATCCAAACCAAAAGCAATCAGGAAATGAAAATAACATAAATCCTTATCACACATAAAATAAAAATCAGGAAAACTGTCATAAAGTGCACCGCCCACAACCCTCAAGCACAACAATAAACTCCATCTATAGCATTAAGCTTACATCAAAACCCTCTGAACTCAGGAGCACAACAATGCTGCAAATGAAAGTGATCCCAACACAAACATGTTTGTAGTGGAAACCAGGATGCTGCAGTGCAAAACCTGTGGTCATAAATAAATACAGACTAAATTAACTGCATTGTGGTGCGGTTGATTTAATTGCCTCTGAGAGTGTGCAGCTCGTGAGTAAACAAAACAACATCAATGAGGAAAGTGGACAACTGCTGTTCAACAGGGTTCACTGATCAACACACCCGCATCATCGACAGACTTGTTCAACAACCACATTTAAAGGCTTGCCAATGTGGCTTGGCAATTAAACTAACTGGTCAAAGTCTTGAGCCAATTTCATGTCAAATAGATAAATGATAGGACTTATTTACTCAGTACTTAGCTCTTGTTGATTCATCACACTTGACTTGTTGACATTTCCCAAATCACTCTTAAGCTAGGAGACTTTGCGATGCCTTTGCAATGATTTATTGAGTAGAAATGTACTTCAAAGTAGCATCAGACATTTGTGAATGTGGCGTTTAGAGGGTTTTTAGTAGTCTAAAGACGTTTCCTTAATTTCACATTTTTCAGGGGCCAAAGAAAAAAAAAACCCTGACATTATGCAGAGACAACACAATCGTGGCTTAATCAAGCAGGGCCTTGTAACCCCACATCAGAAAAGAACCAACCAAAGCTTTGATTTCTGAATGCATTAACAGCTGTAGATAAACCCAGCAATTTTATCTTCACAAAGTTCAGTGACATTCAGTTTTTTATATTATTATTCACATTGAGTGCACTTGAGAATTTCATTGATTGGTGGCTTTCAATAATGCTGTAATCACTGTAATCTCAAGGAAGACATATATGTTCAAGGCACATTTGTTGAAATGTCAGTGGCAGTAAAGGTATTTTATAAATTAAATCACCCTACGCATGAAATTGCAGTTGAGTTTTGTGACTATTTGTATTTGCAGAAATTAATTTTACTAAATGTGCCCTGCATCTTCTCCGATCAGTGCTGAAGGATATAGTTGCGCATCTGTCACCACAGAAAGTTGTTGTGCAAGTCAGTCAGGTTCTCTTCACCACCTATTCTCCCACCTAGCTCCCCTGTCTCTGTGTATCTTCGAGCAAATAGTTTAATCTATCCTCTTGTCAATTCGTACTGGTCTGATACATGTTGGAGTGGTTAAATAGGAGTCTAATAGAGGCACTGCACTGCACTTTTATCTGCAAGTTTTCACAACCACACCCATACACACAAACTCACTCAAGGCAATGCACTCTCCTTATTGGAGCGTTAAGAGGAAGTTGAGAGGAACTCTTATCAGCATTACATGCATCACTGGTTTCCTGTCTGTCCTTGATATGCCTCCCAACTCCCATTAACATGAGAGCAATTCATATGCAAGATGGTAGGAACTATCTCCAAATGACAACAAGGGATTTCCAACTGTGCGTGTATTTATGTGCGTGTGTGTGTATGCATGTGTGTGTGTGTGACTAACCAGCCCGAAAAATGTGTGCGGAAATGAACTTGGATATGAGATAATTGAAATAAATGCAGCCCGTAATTTCTAAAGACCACCCTGGGTGATAATTAATTCTATTGATAAGCTGCAAAGCATGTTTAATTGTGGTGAGTAAGGTTCTTTGTGTGTTGAGCTGTGTGTGTTTAGTATGTCTTGTGTAGTCCTTGTACATGCGTATGGTCTGTATCACTGCTGTGTTGTAGGAACTAACCTGGCAAAGTGCAAAAGTTTGTACGTTTATAATTAAGGTCCATTATCAAACTGCTCAGTGGACTGATTTTCAAGACATTTTCTCTGCTTTTAATTACCTTTGACTTTTCTCTCAACAGACTTGGGTTTTAATGTCTGTTTTCAATTACTTATGGAAGATTCAATTTTCTTTAACTTATTAATAGGAGCACATTAAATGGAGCATTTTTAACAAATTAAACTAAGTCATGTTGATGACTTAGTTTAACTTGAATAATGGTATATATAGCAATGGTTATCACATATGCCGTTTCTATCATATAACATGTTATTGAGACAATAACAATAATGTGTAATATGCCATCCTATTAATATGCCAGTCCACACCATGCTGAATTTTTCCAATTATATTTCTTTCCCATTCAATTTCAAATGGCAGAAAACAACTTAACACCTTGAGCATATGTAATAAAATACAAATACCACTATTATATTAAAAATTTGAAAAGTATCATTTTAAAGATACAATTCACACTATTTATTCCAAAACATTAACATTTTAAGGAGCAACTGAGCAACCAAATTAATTTCAAATGGGTTTTCCAGAATTAACATTGAGAATGAAATATCGTTTTCAGTGTCTCATCTTACAGGTACATTGTATGTGAGACACAGTAAGACAAAGTAAATACTTTCTATTATCTTCTATGGCAATCAAGTTGTGACTGTTAAGTTGCCAGTTGTAATCCCAGACAAGCACTGAAAAAAATTCCTTCAACAAATGTCATGATGTTGCCCCTCCTCCCTTTGGACAGGTATAGATGGCACTGATGGGATAAGGCATCTGCCAGGTGTGAATATGTATCATAAAAATGACACCAGGCAATAATACAAAACTGCACTAATGCACAACAAACCATCCCAGGATGAATTAATGAGGAATATGCTTTGTCAAATAGTAGAAAATTTGACAAGTTTCACCCCCGTGTTCTACTAATATTTAACTCTGATTTGTTACCATGTTCCATAGACGATCAACTTTTTTTTTTTTTCTCACAACTTTGAACATTTTAAGATCATTCTTCATTGGAAATTTCATCACTCTGCTTTTCCTGTTCTTGTGTTGACTGACATTTTCTGTTTCTGTCCATCCACCTTTATCCATAATTGACAGACAAAAGTGAGTATGATGGTCCAAACTGCTTCACATCTGTAATTGGTTTGATACGATGTTGTTTTAGTAGCTTTGTGTTTGTGTCCATGCTTGTCATTGGTTATTGTTGTGTGATGCTCAGGGTAAGTTTGGTAGGTTGTAGAGCAGAGTTGATGACTGATACCTCGAGTAAAGCTGTATTGGTTGCCTTAGCATAGTAGCCACCATTGAGTACCAAGTGTCCAAGCCAAGAGATTTTATTGAGCAGCACACCTTCAAACGGAGATGAGGATATAATCAGGCTTTGATTGGATGGAAATTTATATTTTTCCTGAACTACACGGCACATAGTTGTCCTTGCCCCTGCAGATCATTGTTTATAGTTGTGATACAGCAGTTTCCTTGTAGTGAAGCACTCTTAATATACATAAAATCTTTGCATACTTTGCCTTTTCTTGCCTAATGTCTTGCACTCCTAGTAAAAACAACACAGAAATAACATACCTATACCTCATCCCCTTCCTCATTCATCTGCTAACGTGGAGCCCTTCTTCATTTCATTTATCAAACAACAGCCCTAGCAGATGTTGTACTCTTTTTATCTCTCTTTTCTACCACTCTGAACATTCGCCTCTGTTGTCACTTCCCTTTATAAAACATTTAACCATTTTACCATTCTGTGCATTACTGCTCTTGGATTCAAATTTAATACAGCAGCCATCTCCCGTTTGCTTTTCATATACCTTTGATCCATATTACGGCATCATTCCAATTCACCCTACACTCTTCTTCATATTTTTTTCTGTAATTCTTTTATCCATTTTCCCTTCATTCCATCTTTTTTCTCATTTTCTCCAAAATCATGTACCAGCCGGTCAAACCACAGTGGTGGAGGGAGTGGCGGCAGTTTGGATGAAAGCGACCGCCAACGTCTGATCTCAGATTTTGCCACCCGTGCGATCGCTGCCCATCGGCAATGTGTTGCTAACGGAGGGGTGCTCAACAACCTGCCCAAGTCTGAGTCCAACATCACCTTTCTCTCTGATGAAAACCCACTGACCATCAAAAATCCCATCTACCATGAGGACGGGACTTTGAGTAGTCCAGAGACTCTTGGAAGGAGCCAGAGAAGAAGAGACCTCCTTGGGAATTTCTCTCCCTCCAGGAAAGGCCTTCGAGAGGCCTGGCTTAGGCTCAGCTCCCCTGCAGGTGATGTTGGATTCGGTGGGTACAGCGGCAGTGACAGTGGATGGGGATCTGGAGGTGGACACAGCTGGACCCTCCCATCAAGATTACATCGAAGAGAGATGTATGACGCTTTAAGACGCCAAGTGGTCATGGATCCTGTGCAGTGGGAGCTGGAGCTTCTTAAGGCTGAATTCAAGGAGAGTAAAGATGCCGGTCTGGATTCAGGATTTGATCGTGGGTTGGATTCAGACCTGATGGGGAGCCCAAGTCTGGAACCCAAGCTGACGGTCAAAGAACAGGCCAGACAGTTTGAACAACAGGCACTTCAGGAAATGAGACAAAGGCAAAACAGAGATTCGCGAGGATCTTTGTCACCTGATTTACTACTTTCTGTTTTCCCAGAGTCTCCTCAGCATCAGAAGCACAGCCCTGCCCATAATCTACCAATTGCTCAGACTAAAGAAGGTCCTCCAAGTATCATTGTCACCCAAAGTGATGGAGGAACCCCTCCACCAAGTCACAAGCCAACTCCTCCTGTACTGCGCCGCTTCGGGGCAAATTTAACAGGAAACCAGTGTTCTGAAGACAGACTTCAGGTCCATTTAGAGGTTATCCCTGATCCCCCTTCAACTCCTCCACCACCACCACCACCCCCTCCATCCCCACCACCTCCACTACCTCCCACATCTGCTCATCTCCCTCCTACATCTCCTCCTCCACACTGCCCTTCCTCCCCACCTCTTCTCCCTCCTGCTTCATCTCACTCCAACCATTCAGAAAAGCAGGCTCCTCCCCCTCCTCCCCCGCCCCCACCTCCAC
>CM076668.1:10375948-10439098 GCA_038496675.1 Rachycentron canadum
CCCCCACCTCCACCTCCACCCCCACCCCCACCTCTCCCTCCTCCTTTGTCGCCCTCGCTCCTGCGTCCATCCACCTTTGTCCTCCCATCACTATCTGAGGCACCAGCTCTGCGGCCCGTGTCCCTCCGACCGCCACCGCCACCCCTCCCCGTGGAGCCCGAAACTCCCCGAAAAGAGCTCAAAGGAATCTTAAAGAACATCCAAAACATTGCGGATATTGAGAAGTCAGTAGCCAACATGTTCAGTCAGATAGATCAGAAACAGATCCCACTCAAAAAGGTCATGAGGAGCCGGACCTCCGTGGATTCTCTTGATTCTCTCGACTCGTTAGATGCATTAGCCACTGGAGGCGGAGGAGGAGGAGGAGGGGTGAAGGGAGGAGGAGAAGGGGAGGGAAGAGAGGGCGGTAGAGAGGGAACAGGAGAGGAGGGACAATCCTCTCCACCTCCACCTCCTCCAATTCGGCCCAACCCAAACATGAACTCCATTGTTGAAGAACTTGAGAAACGATTCCCCTCTCAGTCGACAATGCTCTAGCCTTTGCCTTTCTGATGTGGGAAGCACATGGTTGGTAATGTCTTCACATTTTTGTGTAGTTTCCGTGAAGCTGTCAAAGGACTATTACTCAAGATAGCTTAGTGGGATGCTGTGATGAATTAATGACTTCTTGCAACATGACTTCATGTTTTCTAAGAAAGCAAAGAAAAAGACCTTGGCCTAATATAAACTATGCATTGAAGAAAAATGATGGTACTTGTTGATAACAGTGAAACAGAAGGGGACAGGGTTGTAATGGCTAGAAAGTGCTTCTGGTCTGTTACTTTATTCTATTTCTCTTTGACTATCACAAGAAGATAGAAGGATTAAAGGAGTGGCAAAGCATGAGGAGGAAAAGATTATCAGGTTAACGAGTTGAGTCCATTTTTTAATTTGTGTCCCCATTTCTTTGAAAGTGAACCATGATGAGGAATTCAAAAGCTGGGCTCCAATTACAACGTCAAAGCAATTGCTTGGGAGGTTTACTCATTATCTGTGTTATCCATTATTTCAGTTTCCCCCGCAAACAACGTTTCTAGGACCTGTTCTTTAATTAACACTGGAGAAAATTGGCTTAAATAACTACAGATCGGAGCTGTGAAATCAAATGATTAGAAGTGGTGAAATGCTCCCTGGTTAACTTTTAGTTTGACTAATGTTATTAACATTTTATATCCTCGCTGAGTAATTGACATTCTTGTCAACAACAAATTATAATAAATTAGCTATCATCAGTGTCTCTCCTGGAGAAATTTGACAGGATATAAATGCTAGGACAATTTGCAGGCAGATTAAAAGTTTTAAAACACACCTTGTGGGCTTTTAAACCAGTTGATTCAGATGTGAAAGGAAAATAAATCAGCGCAGTGAAGAACATTATTGAACCTGCTGTATTGGGCCGAACCGTGTTGAACGGGGATTCCTTGTATTTTCTTTGCATGGATTTTTGGACCAGTAATTCTGCCGTTGCAGAACCTACAGCCAGTGACAAGCATTATGTCACATGGTTTTTACTCTCCATCTCATTTCATTAACGTCCATTGTTACGTGATTATCTCTACCCAAAGGTCACAGATTCTTTTTTGTGTGCAAATACATGTTACATCTATCTGTCCCTGTAAAATTCTTACCATATTTGTTATTAATGCATCTGAGTCAAAGCACTACACACAAACACACACAGACACACACACACAAATATACATATTTTTATATCAATACTTGAAGACATCAACATGTTGAAAACTGACTTGTTCCTAATTGAAAACGCAATTTATTTGGTAGCTTGTGTTCACATTTTACAAATACTCATTTGTCTCTAGTTCCCCATATTGATTTTTAGCTCTGAAAGGTTTGCACAAAGGTTTGTCTTTCTGTTGTTCCATTAACTCTCATTTTCATTAATGTCTGTAGTTAATTGTATTTTTTCCCCCTTGGACCCACATAGTGGTCCTGCATTGTCATTTAACAGTTCACAAGGTCATGTGAATTTTTTTTTTTTTTTCTTTTCAAGGAAACAATAATGTTAAGACATAGGTGGTTGCATAGTTGCAGTGGAAATATTTCTAAAACATTTATGTAGGGTGATATTTTTATTCACAATATGTGCTAAATTTTTATGAACTTTTTATAGAGCTCCTGTTGTCATTGTGCAGGTATTTACTGGGAAATTATTGATGTTTTTCTCAATAAAATATGTGGTGCTCACTAAGTGTACAGGATTTATTGATGTTTTCCACCCTGTACCTATAGCCCCAGTGCCGGAACAGTAACCACACAGTAGCTTTGTCTTTACATTAACTGGACTAGAGAATATTTATCTATGTATCTGAGGTGCTTCAGTGTGGACCAACTTTCTTTTTGTTCTTAAAAAAAATGCATAACACATGTTACGGTACCTTTCTGCCCAATTTATAATCTTACTATCTCTGTCAGTCAATAGATCTCAATTGTATTCAGTGCCAGAGTGTGCTCTCTCCTGTCTTGTAGGTGGATTCATTTCAGGTGCTTGAGCCTCATGCACAAGTCATACATAAGAAATATATAAATTATAACTCTAACAAAATGTCAAGTAATATTGTTACAGGTTGCGTCAGGTTGCAACGTGCAACTTTTCAGCCACTGAAAAGAGCTTTGTCTCTTTTATATACATCCTTTTTTTTGTCATATACAAATTTGAATGACTGTTTCTAAAAAGATAAGAAAAGATTTCAACTGGGTGAGTTTAACAGGTATCTCTTACCAGGAATGTCACTTGTTAACAGCTTCAAAAATATGTCAGATCCTTCTCTTTGCTTTAATGAGATACCTGCAGCTAAAGGTGTGACATGTCCGTCTCATCTGCAACCTTTAATTTGACCACTGCCCTCCACCGCTGCAGTAGATCTAATGTGCAAAGAAGTGCCTGCCTGATGCTGTTTTACATGAACATGACACATTTCTTGTAAGAATGACTTGTGATGTGGAATGATATCCTGTGATTGTCGCTCTGTCAGCAGCAGGTTTAGCCATCCGCTAACACTGTTTCAATAACTTGTCTCCAGATGCATATTGTCATTATGAAGTGACAGAATCACATCTGTCCCGCAAGACTAGCATGTCACTGATGATCATGTCTGGGCAATTGAATCAAATCACAATGCACAGCCGCAAAACACAAACCCTGATAGTCACATCACATCTCTGATTACAGAGATGAGATCACTTACACTGTCAGATTCAAAACACACACACACACACACACACACACACACACACTTTTGATACATCCTTTACGCCAGTTTTTTTAGAGGACATACTGAGCTGGTATCAATGGGTTTCACTAACATACATGAAACACGATCAAGTCATGACTCTTATGAGACCTGATTTTATTAAAGGCTCCCAAAGTGAAAGCACAGACTGTTGGGGTGTGAACATGTACACACACACAGACACAACGGCATTGAACAGGTTGCAGGCGGTGCAGCTGTTTCAGCTGACTGGGTTGGAAATGTTTTATATTAAGATTAGATTTCAACCTGAGTGTGCTGCATATCATTACACACACTCACGCACACATTCACATTGTCCCGACGACAGATTCTGCTTTCGGTCTCTCTCATCTTATTGTGTTCCTTGACATCTATGGGAATATGTATTGTTTTCAACACCCAGCAAAGCGCACTGAATTTAATTGAGACTGAACTGACAAACAGAGACATAACCAGATAGCGGCTGTCATGTAATTGTAAAGTCACAGGTTTGATCCTCGCTGCAGCAAAGATTATCATAGGTAAATGTAATTAATTGAGGCAGTAAACAGCCATGAGATGCAGCAAAGAAAATTGACATTAAGCCTGCTTGTGCACACTGTGCCATTTCAGCCTGTTGAAGAAGCGTTTGGCCAATCAGAGCTTTGTAGGCAGGATTCAGAAATCATCCCACATAGGTAGCTAGCCATTTAATATCTATGAGGGCAATACAAGATGGACCAAGGTATGTATAGATATTTAAATCTTTGAAATGCAAAATTAAGTTTGCAATATTTGATAAATGCTGCATAAATATAATGTAAACTACATTTGCATTTGGAACAAAAAGGAGCACCTTCTTCGCAGTTTACTTTCCTTCAGAGTGTTTTTTGTGCAAGAAAATCTGAAGTCATTTTCCGCAAAACATGCAACCACGCTACAAGGATACACAAAAAAAAAAAAGAGGAGACAAAGAGAGAAAAGGCTGAGTTAGGCAGAGAGAGTGCAACGGTTAGGAGAAGAAGCAAAAATGAGTCGAGGAGTGACAGGGCGAGGGAGGTACAGCGGCTCTATGGGAGAGGAAATAAGAGAGTTTTGTTGGGTGTCTTACTGGAGAGCTAATAATATTTCTCCTGCTTCTAATACACACAGCAAGGTGGAGAGCACACAAAGAGCAGGAGTCAATCATGTCAGATGTGTGTGTGTGACGCAGATCAGATAGCAGACTGTGTGTTTTTGTCTGAAGAGGACCTAATAATGTGTCTGTCAGGGCAACAAGAACACAGAGGTAGACTTATCATCACACACTGACACACACACACACACACACACACACACACACACACACACACACACAGATTACAGCATATACAATGCTGGCACATACAGCTGCCAGCTATAATCTGGAGTGCATACACACATTTACACTCTCTGTGATGGTGATAAGGGCTGTTTCATTCTACCCTGCAGATCACCTAAAAACCAACCTTTTCATCCATGCCTTCATCCACTTATCTCTCCATTCATGTATCCATTCAACCACATCTATTCATCCACTCATGTGTCCTTCAGTGCATTTACCCATCACCCTGTATTTCAACGGTGAATGGAATTGTGCATCGGCCAGAGTGTTTAAGAGGCACAAAGATGTTATATTCACGTCTGAATCTACTTCATTAACAGTTCAAATGCTTTCACAATTTGTATGCATGTGCGTGTTTGCAGGCTAAAAACAGGAAGGAGAATCTGATGTGTCCTCCGAAAGTCACCATTTGTTGTTCTGTGATACATCGTTTTGCCAGCTCATTACCATAGTTTCACATGACAATATATCCTGCTGGCAACATACAGTAGTTAAGATGCATGGACAAAGTAGTTTTTGACTGTTTTTCTTAGCTTGTCCAACCCCACCCCACCCCACCCCCCTTGTGGCTTATTCCCCATTTTCTTTGGAATTACAGCCTTGTTTTTTCCCTCATTTTCAGTCTCTTACTCCATCTCACTGTGTCTCTTGGACTTGTTTTCTAAGGACACCACGTCTTAATTTGACAGCAGAGGAGCCAAAATCAAGCATATTTGTGAAGCACTTGGCTGTTTGGTGGCAAAATGAAAACATTCATTAATGTCAAGCCATAGAATAGGATGTCAAGGAGGTAAATATTAAGTTGTATAGAACCATTCAATAACCAGCATTTAATTAGCTTGGCTTTGCATAAATAGTGGATACGACAGGAGCAATAGCAAACCACTTGTACTTGGCTGCTTGTATAGGCACAACTTGTGTTCAGCAGCGACTGCAGATGGAAATTACCCAGTAGCTAAATCAATGGTTTAATACCTCTCTTCTCATTTTCCAGCCCCTGACATAAAAATGTTTTTTTCATTTTGGATTTTGTACAAATTAAGTCTTCACTACTTATCACAATGGTGGTGGCACAAAGATAAGAAGATGGAGGAGGGTTCACAGCGTTTATTGTGCAAAAGGTACAACAAGGCCAGGCAGAGGTATCCAAATAACTGGGCAGAGTCAAAGTCCAAACATGGTCAACTAGGTCAAAAAACACTCACAAGGGAAACAGTGGGAACAAAAGTCTTGAACGCTGACACGAGGGCACAAGATGAACTGGCACAGAACGCAACCTTTATCTCTAACTTTCAAGCCACAGCCTTCTGAAATCCTGATGTCAAAATCCAGTATTTAGTATAAAACCACAACGCTTAAATGGTTAATAAGATTTTAAAAAGAAAGAAAGGTTTAGGACAATGTTTGTAAAGTAACTGTGATTCATCAGAGGTTTACAAGATTAATGACCAGGTTGTGCAGAAAAGGCATCCTGCAGTGTCTACAGGGATTACAGCGCGATTTGCACTTTGTTGTCAGGCCAAAATGTTCACACATATAGTGTAACATGTTAATTTAATGATTAAAATGGAATAGGCATCATATTATATCAACAACAAGCTACACGTGGTCATAAGGTCCATGTATTGAGGCTTCAGCTTCTGGTAGATTTGTTGAGAACATGAGAGCATCTTGTTTGATTTTCTAAGAGTAATTAACCTTAACTGGCTTCATGCTTATGAGATATAATAAGCATGATTTTTACAGTGAGCTTCTCTGGTGCATGCAGACTGTAAAAATTACTGATATAGCTGAAATGAACAGAAATGAGATTTAGGAGAAGCTCCAGTGATGTAATGTAGTTATTACATTACATCACGGCTTTGCTCATGAAAGCATCCAGTCTTCATTATGGACGCTCAATTGAAAACCATAATTATAATATTCTACTTGTATTATCATCTTGGGGGAAAAGTAATACAAACATTAATCCTTCAAACTTGTTGGTTGGAAAAATTCTGATAACTTCCAAACCAAATTTATTTTTTACAGCTGACCCCAAAACGGTATTTTTCCGATTTTGACCTTTCTCCAGTCTTGTATTCACAGTGATCATGTACTTTGCTTTTTATAAATCAGAAATATTGGCTTTTTAAAATGTGCCTGACATCGTCATCATCATCAGTTTCGAGAGTTAAAAGGTTTACCAGAAGCCCAAACGGTTTCAAAGCAGGTGGACAATTATTGCCAATGGCTCCCGATTAATTGGGTTTGAGACCCCTGCTGTTACAAGAAAGACAGCACGAACGTTTGGTTGAGGTGGGGCAGGGGGTATTTCACAGAAGTAAAGGTTTCTCAATTTTTCTATGCTAATGTGCAGGTCAACCTTGATATTTGTCTAGGTTCTGTTGCAAACTGTGGCTAAATATTAATGAACATCTGTTGCCTGCTTGTTGAGTTTATGTGAATAAGATTTTATTATTATTATGGCCAATACTGACATAGTTCTAGGGCTAGAATCAGAACATTTATTAAAGTAAAAGAGCAAAATAATAAGAAAAATACACAATGGTATACTGTTTTTGTTTTTTTTTTTTTTGGCATCTTTAAACTTTAAAATAGTCCCCACTCTGTCTTTCAATATCCTTCAAAACACACACAATCCCACACATACACCTCTCCACATCTCATCTTGCTTTCCCCTTGGAAACTAGGTTAAATTCCAAAATGTGAACGGTCTACGTCTCCAGCGGACCACATCTGTTTGGATTTTGATTTAAACATCCCATTTCCTCTGCAGTAAGGAAACTACACGGCGAAGAGCTGAAATATTTGAAGTTTAATGACACGTTTTCTCTGCACTGTTGGTTTATGTTGTCTCTGCCTCTGCGGTCTTCCAGGCGTGGATATGGACAACAAGAGGTGAGCGACTGCTTGCACGCCATAGTTGCATGTGCTATTTACTTTTTCATTTTATCCTCTGATGTTTAGTTCTTTGTTTTCTTCTCTTCTTTCTATTCTCTTCTCTTTGATGTAATCAGGATGGAGCAGCATGTAATCAGTGGCTTGTGTTTGCAGTGCATTATGTCTGACTGTCAGGAACTCTGCAGTCCACTGATGGTGCATATTAAAATGTGAAAACACAAAGAAAGTCAACCAATCTTTTTTTTTTTTTTTTTTTTTTTTTAATAATTGAAATGTTGGCTTTTTGGAGATGCTGTCAAAATCCAATAAGTAATACAATTGTTACCATTGTATAAAATTAATCTGCATTTCTTTTATACAATGCAATCTGCACTGACTTTTTATTTGTTGAATATACGGCTTCCTGTTGAGTAGTTTTATTTAACTGCCAGCAATTACTCTGGCAGTGCATGCATTTTTTTTTTTTTTTTTAATTTTTAAAATATTTCATTTCGAGTTGACACTGAGTCTCGCTCACTCTTTGACTGACAACACAAAACAACACAACATACACACATATTGGATGCTTTGCATTCAAGCAATATTGAATTAGGAACATCAGCAATTGAGTTTTCCTTCTCCGAAATAGATCATTTTAGGGGAGAGCTCCTAACGTCTTCCATTTGTCTTGTCATTCGCTGCTTTTCTTTCCCTCTGGCAGACACAACAACTTCTGCGACCTTCTCTGCTCAGACCAGAGGTACTCTGTCTCTCTCTTTTCTTTACTCCTCTTCATGTTTTCTGCTTGAGTGTATGGGTCTTTGGGCAGGTGGGGGCATACATCCCCATATTGGGCAAGTGCAGGCATTGTAAAGAGAGTAGTTTACTTGAGTTAAGTAAAATTGTGCATGATGCATGAGTTTTTTATATGTGAGTATGTATATAATGCATCTTATTGGGTGTACAGAGTGCATGTCTTCTAAGTACTTATAATGGTTTTCCAATCTCACAGGAATTATCAATGGAATCTGGCATCGACCCCGGCCAGGACTATTACACACAGGATTATTACAACTATGACCATGGGTTAGTACATCAGCGTATGTGCATATTTGCTTGTCATATTTCCTCCATTTATGTTTTGTTTTGCACATAGGAGGTGTTTGTTGCCATTTTATGACTAATCATTTGTTGCCATGAACATTTGTATATTACTTTTTGACTTGTTTATATTTGCCATAGCTTGATACTGGCATATATAGGTTTATATTAGATATATAATTTCTTAGCTGTAATAAAAAGATGTTTCCCTAGCAGTGATGTGGTATAATACAATACAATATTGTGCATGCATTATTTACCAATAGTGACACACAGCAGGAGGTGTACTGTGTACAGTGAATGTAGGCCACCTCCACTGTGTGCCATCTTTCACCTTTGGCTCCTAGCAGTGACTGTGAGGGTTCACTAAAAACACTGATAAAATATATTTCCTCCCACATGATCTTAGAGGTCAGTGAGTGCACTTTATCCAGCAGAGCCTCATGTCAGCTGTTTTGATATCAAACTGATCGCATCACTCGCGCATTGTGTCGGCCACTGTGAAACATTGACACCAGCAACCTGCCTCATACCAGCCTTCCCCGTCTCGTATAGCTCATATGCTTTTTAAACAACTGGAATTCAGGAGAGTTGGAGGAAGATCTTGCCGTGATTTTGTTGGAAGTGTGTGTGTGTCATTCCTCAGATGGCTTGATGTTGAAAGGGAAAGAAATATTGTATAGAAGTAGCAATAAATTGGAACACACACACACATACAGACACATTGAATTAAAGCGTTCATGAACAAGACCTCTGACGAATCACTGCATCCCTCCACCCAAGTGTGTGTGCGTGTGCATATGCGTGTGTTATTCGGCATGCAGCCATCCATCCGCGATGCATTGTGTAATTTTTATAATTTTAGCTGCAGACTCCTGGGAACTTGATTTTATACACCCACCCACACTCACACATAAATACACAGTAATGCACACATGCACACACACACACACACACACACACACGCGCGTGCATAAATTCTCTCATGGCAAACGCATTCATCACTCACTCACTCATATGTGAGAAACGCTCTCTTGCTCATTCTCTCTTTCACACACACACACACACACACACACACACAGAGCTAATTCTCTCTTCCTAGCATTGCATTACCTTAGCAGCTAATCAGGCAGCCAGCCGTGGAAGCAGACAATGGGCCAGATGCTGTTGGCTTAGAGCAACATTCACAAACTCATGTCTGACTCTGTACGTACACAGTAGCAGGAAATCAAACTTTGTGACCCGGTGGGATTCAGATGTAATCGCTTTATTTGTTCCAGGTATAAATGAAAGGTGCAAGTCGACTATGCTAACAAGTACTAAACCAATACTGGGGACATTGATAAAGTTTGGTTTTTGAGAAACAGTCAAAAGCCGTTCCAGTATTTGCTTCCACTGCTACAGTATAGTGGGTTCATAACCTTTTGACCCTTTTTTTTGTTGTTATTTTTCTGTCTTCAAAAGACGAGATCAAAATGGGATTATCTCTGCATGTGGGATTGCAGCCATCTGCCACTGGCATGATTCTGATTGAATTTACACAGATGCAAAAAATAACTTGAACCATTTGTTGCACGAGTCTGATGTTTTCATGGAAAAAGAAGAGACAACAACAACAAAATAAGCTAAATTCATGTTGCCCTCTAGTCAAGAGTGAAATACACACACTTGCACACTGCAATAAGGGATTAAATCTTGCCTTTCCAAAAACCTTTATTGGCGTGGGTGATGAGCACTGTGACTGTCGCGTAACTGATAGGTGCCGGGTTAGGGCACCCACATTAAAAATATAGGATGAGGAGACTCTGGCATGATGAGCTGTGTTGTAATCTAAGGATGTATAATGATGAATGTAACAACAAAAAGATAAAATGAGGTTCATTTAAGCAGGATGGAAGTTGCATGAAGTTAATGATTACGAATGAAAAAGAAATATTCAAGGAATAGTTGGGGAATATGCTTATTTGCTTTCCCGGTGAGAATATTTGTACATTAAAGCTACAGCCTTAGCATAGCTTAGCATAAAGACTATCAACAGGAGGAAACAGCTAACCTGCTGTCCACCTTCCCACAAATGTAAAGTTCAGTAATTGACCTTTCACACCTCATTTGCTAAATACATATAAAATCCAAAGAGTATAAACATTTTGTAGATGATTTTTACTGTAAGTTATTTATCAGACTATTTCTTCACTGCTCCAGGTCAAGAAACAAGGTAACTGTCTCCTGCCTCTAGCCTCATAATTTAATATATCTTTTCATTTAACTCTTAGCAAGAAAGAAAATAAGTATATGTCCAAAGATATTACCCAGGAGATATAATGGGATTTGTAAGGGATCGGGATCGGCCCGTGACTTTTAGTCCCTAGAATGCATCAAGCTCCAAAAACATTTGGTTGTACATTATTCATAATGCAGCTCTATGGCATTTGTCTTTATAGCCCTTGTTTGGCAGATGACCGTGTTTAATTTTCCATAATACCAACAGGCTCTGGTAAAAGGAAAAAAAAAAAAAACTGGTGCCGTTCGAGATCAGGTGAAGATTATTCAAGCAATCTTCTTCACTTGACTAGTTTTCTCACAGGCTGTGACTAGTAAATTCACTTTCTAATGTAGAACAGGAAGAATGTCCCTTCAGACTTGAATCCAAAAGCATCTTTCTTTGGTCCATTGAAAATTATCTTCAGCTTCGTCTTATCTGAACACTAGATTCACGCTGCCTATTATTAATAATAGGGAATAGTTTTTTTCATCAAAGCATCAAAAATAGTGTTTTATGTCCTCACTCAGTGACATTTAAAGGCCATTGAAGCATACAGTATTGGTACTCCGTCATAACTCACTGTGTGAATGCAATGACACGTCCACAGACTGATCATTAAACAACCATTTAGCATTCGGAAAGTCGAAAGAAACAGGCCAGTGACCCAGTTTGTTTTTTTTTTCTCTCTCTCTCTCACACACACAAACACATACACACACACACACACATACACATATAAAAACACACCAAGTTTCTAGCAACTTTGAACTGCATGAACTGATTATCATATCATTACTGCTCCCTAGTGGTGACTTGGAGAGGGGGATCCGCAAGGAAGAAAAGGAGAAGAGTTAGGGAGGAAAATGTAAGCATGTAAGAGTTACTGTAGCCCTTAAGTAATTTGATTGTGTGTGCACTTCAGTGATTTCACAGTAATGACTGTGAAATCCCATAAGCAGGTTTTAGTGGAAGGTTAAGACTCATTACATTAGCGTTGTCGAGGCCACACTATAAGGATTATGACCGTAACATTTAGGGCTGGCCTGGTCTTTCTATTTTGACCAATCCACTGTTCATTTCTTTCTTTCCCTTGTTTCTTTTTTTCTCCCTTTGTCACCCAAACACATCCTTCATCCATGTGTCCCTTCCATTTGTTTATTACTCAGCTACTTACTGTAATGGGAGAGCAGCTTCTTCCACCAGTTGACTCTATGCAGAGTGATTACACAAGGCAACTTTTCTGTACAACTCTGTTATGGAGGGAAGCCAAAGGACTACCAGCAGATTTGTTACTTTAATCACTCTGGGACATATTGTTTCCAGAAAAGCATTTGAAAAGATATGTTTTTTGACCCACTGGTTTTCTGAGTTGCTTGCTGCAGGGCACGGAGCCTAAGTGGTGATGCACAACACAGTTTCTTGGCCAGTTGAGCCAGGCATCGCTCCCGGCAACAGGCAACAAAAAGAGACAAAGGGGAAGAAAATCGATTGTAGTGTTTTCTGCAAACAAAAATGTCTCCTGGCAACAAAATGCTCCTTTTGTGATTAATGCCGCTTTCCTTCGGAGTCATTAGACACTGCTCGTCATTGGAGTGAACCACACGTTGCGGCTTTAAGTGGTTGTGGGAAAGCATTAGCTAAGTGCAAGCGCGGTTTTGTTTCTGGAGCAAATTTTTCTCATGTCTTCACTTCTGATTGGCTGACAGTTAATGTCCGGTACCACAGCTTCAGTCTAATTATCATCATTTGAACGCAAAATAATAACCCTTAAAAAATAATTACTTGCGATTCCTGGTCTGCACAGTCTCTTATTATTGATTTTCTGTGATGCTCTGTGCAGGTATGACCTGCCTCAGTACGGCAGTCGCAGGAAGCTGATCTCACCCTCCGGCCTCTATGATGAATATGGAGAAGTGGTTGTCGATGATGATGGAAGCTACTATTACAGCCCACAGGAGTCTGACGGAGAGGTAAACAGAAAAATACTGTAGAAGCAGAACACGCTAACAAACCACTTCACACCCACCCTACTTGGGGGTGGGCTGCCTAATTTGTATTAAAAGTATTTCCGACTACTAAACCTTTCAATGAAATTTGGCATATATAGTATAAATCATCACAATGATGGACTGTAGGACTGCTCCGAAAGACAAAAAAACATAATTTCAAAGGTACCGTTAAACATTTTGAGATGTACGCTCCCTTGCTTTCTTGCTGGGAGTTAGTTGACCAGCTAACACCAACCAAGTGCAGTAATTAATACGTTAAATCTTGTTTTATAGCTGCAAGAAAGAAAATGTGTATATTTCACAGTACACCCAGTCGATCAGGTGTTTATATGCAATATGGCCAAGTGTAATATCAAAATCGCAGGACTTGCAAAAAAAATAGGAGGAGCTGCAATTCTGATTAAGGTAAAATATGTCACAACATTGCTGTGCATTGTTAGCACCATAAGCGTTGTGGTGCCTCGGCCAACAAATCATATTCTGCAGACGTAGAAGATGATGTTTGGTACAAGACGCAACAAAGTCACACCATAATTTTTGTATTTTTTTCAGTAAAAATAAAATGCAAATGTGACCTTTCCAACTGAAATCACATGTCACAATCACAATATCTGCCACTGTAATCGTGATTTTTTTTTTTTTTGGCATATCATGCAGCACTACCAGCATTGCACACATTGCAAATTGGTTTACCAGAGTTGGAGGCAGAGTAGGCTACAGTAACTTGAAGTATGGCAGATAGAATTTAAGGTACGAGGTTAAAACCAGATCCTATTATATAATAAAACAGCGCTGATATTGATTGTGATGCTTTTTGCAGTTATTTGCCCATTTGCTAAAAGTTCTCCTTTGATTTTGGACTAATATCATCAGGTGAGGGGACAGTTTCGAGGAAGTAGATTAGCCTCACACCCTGCTAACTTCCAGCCCCACCCTCCACCTATTCCACCCCCAAGAGAGACCTCAGGAGACCCCAGAAGTGAGGGTGACAGAAAGCAACCACTGGAGGGTGCAACGAACATAAACACAAAGGCCAAGGGCTCGAGTGTGGCAACCAGGTTGAAAGCCATGATGAGGGTGAACACACTGCTGACCACTGAGACCAAAACATCCGGACAGCCTCCTGCTATCCACCCACCATGGAACAAAGCCAGAATTGGACCATTGGAAGTGGGGGATAGAGGCAGAGAAAGGCTGGAAGAAAGAAAAGAGGAAAGTGTGGGGAAAGGACTTGAGAGAGGGAATGCAGGCAGAAGAGGCAACAAAGGAGGAAGGAGAGATGAGTCAACAGAGAGAGGGAGAGAAAGAGGAGGCAGAGGAGAAAGGGAAACATGGGGGGGGGGGAGTAGAGGTGGCGTGACAATGGGAAACAATGGGATGAGAAATGCTTTTGGAGGAGAGCACGGTGGAGAGCTCCCTGGATTGTCGTCCTCTGGCCAGTCTTTCAGCCTGGACGGAAGCATGGTCATCAATGGGAGTTACTTCCAGACGTCCCTTGAAGCCAGCAAACCCCTGCCAGTAAAACAAAAGATGAGTGAGGCCCTCAGTCTTATCTCCCTCGCCAGAAGGCTCCAGGGACCCGCCAGGGTGGGAGACAAACAGTGGAGTGATGGAAAAAGCTTGGATATGGAAGAGCAGAACAGCAGGAAGATGTATGACTCCATAGGAGATATGAGTGTTTCTGCATCAGTGTCAGAGAGAGCCACAGAAGAGGCAAGGAGGAGGTGGGAGTTAGGAGAGGAAGATAGTTCCTCTGAGGGATGGTGGAGGAGAGGAAAAAGATTTCATGACAGCGATTCGGAAACAGGAAGTGGCAGCAAGGAATCAGAATTCAGTCTCTCCGAAGCAAGTAGCCCCACGTCATCTGTCACGGCTGGGCACGTCAAGACTGAATCTGATACAGAAACAGAAAAAAATGAGTCTGACTCAGAAGCAGAAGAAGGAACTCCTAACACAGACGGAGAGGTGGGGAGTGAAAGCCAAGACGAAGAGGGAGAGGGGTCAGAGTTAGAGAGTGAGGATGAGGAGAAAGGGTTGAGCAAAAAATGCTCAAAGTGTAATGTTAGTAATAGCTCCACACAAACCAACATTAGTAGTAAAAGTAGAAGTGGTAGTGCCAATTTAAAGAAAGAAAGTATGAGCAGACGGAGAGGAAGGAGCCGATCCACACACAGTAATGAGTCAGATAGAAACAGCAGCAGCATCTCGAAAAGTTTGAGATATTCAGGTTCTGCGGTTTCTAGTTCTAGGCTCAGAACTTCTAGACACCCACTTTCCTCACATGAAACAATAGAGGAAGAGAGTGAGGAAGATGATGAATCAGGAGAGGAGGAGGAGGAAGAGGGGAAAAGTGTTGGATCGAGAAAGCCATCATCGAGTGGGCGAGATTTCAGCCGCAACCAATCAGACATCAGCTCAGGTCTGATCGACACCTCAGATGACCTGTCGCCCATCCTCGAGGACGCGGAGGAGGAAGAGGAGGAGAAGAGCAGCGGCCATGCTGGGGAAGGAAACCAGGAGGAAGAAGAGGGGGAATTGAAAAATGAGGCAGCTGATTGAAATGCAGATGAGGACCTGAGCTCCCCCATGATTAAATTCTTTGCCATTAAGTAAGATCTTGGTGAAAATGCCTGGATTGAGAGTGTATTACTTGAGTGGAATTCATTACTGTAATCTCTCTCTCTCTTTTTCTTGTTTGGCGTGATTTACGTTCATGGGAGTTCAAATTGCCTGCATGTCCTCAGCTGCCCCTGCGCAGTATCTCTTTCTGTGTTTTTAGCTTCTGTCTTTAATCCCCTTTTTCCAATCAGCCCTTCCCTCGCTTTTCTCCGTCTGTCTTGTCTTCTTTTATAACAGCTCTGATACTCTTGAAGTGGTGGACTAGTTTCCTCCGGTAGTTTTTCACCTGAGCTGACTGGTCTCATTTTCCTTTTGTGAAAGCTCTACTTCCAACTTCTTATTTCTCTGCTGCTGCAGCACAGAGATTGTTATTCGCTGACCTCTGTTTGCTGTAGCTAAGGTGCACTTAAGATTTTTCCATGAATCATTTCTTTTTTCTGTGTCTATCTTCATCCCTGTGTCAGTCAGTTCTCCTAGTACCCGCTATATACAGGGGGAAAAATGTTTACTCAGAAATGATGAACATATTCTTTCCTCCACACTAATGGAGGTAAAGTGTCACTAGCTGAGTGTTTATTTCCAGATTTTCACAGTGAAAAAGAAAAAAAAAGAGACATTACAGAGAACTGGTTTGACGTCATGTTAGCAAGCTGATGTTGGCTTTTATCTCTGAGTGCCCAAGGCGCCTCACACAGCTTATTGCATGGCTGTAGAAACTGCAACTACTTGTTACTACACCTGACTGTGACTCAGGCAGGAAACGCAACATAAACAGAGTCAATTTCACACAAAAAGACCACGACACTCAAAGATATCGATTGCTGAATAATAATATTGGCTTCAGCTAGGCTTTAAATTGTCATCGGAAAAACTCTGTATCAAGAAGCTATTGCTATTGCTACATAGTCAACGTTAGAATTAACCCTTTAAGCGCCGGGTTTTATTTAAAAAAAAAAAAATACTGGATTTTGACATCAAACTTTCAAAAGGCTTTGAAAGTGGTTAGAGATAAAGGCCATTATCACCATCGCACCGCATTTTTCACGACTGATCGTCATCTCCTAAAGGCAGATATTCTCCTTCAGAATCAGAATAGGCGAGTAACAGACAATAACTTAATCACGAGGGAAAATTTTTTTTTTCTGCTTCAATTTACTCGAACACAATGGGGCAAATTGCTTCCGCGTGCATGCAAGCATCTTCCCTCCGCTATTTCCTTGGACACTGTCGATAGGAACATGATGCAATTTTGGGCTAGAATCAAAGTGGTGCACGTCTGGTAACTAGTGGTAGAGAGTACAAAGGAGATTTGGCACTGTCATTGAAACTACCATCTGTTATTCAGTATTGTTGTTTGTCGCAATTTTGCGACTTTGGCGTCCAGAGGGTTCACAGCTTTTTACTTACAAGTCTGGGTCTTTAAAGTGCGCCAAGATCCCACCACTGCCACCAACATAACCGAGCAGTTAAGTTTGCCTGTACTATTGATTGCAGTTAAATAAAAGAGACGCGCCTTCTCACGAACCAGCCGTCGTGACTTTATTGCCTTCAGACCCGCGGTAACTTCCTGCGTATACAGTCATTCCAGTACTTGCCACACCATCCCTTCCTGTTTTTTCCCGCCCTTCACAATAAGCGCCTCAGACCTCAGCTATAACTATATCCTATGTGAACACTTAACAAAAACATAGTATACAAAAAAATCGGTTACATTAGCAAAATAAACAGCTAGCCTCAGCAGAGTTAGGCTGTTAGTCCGGAGTCCAGAGTGCACATTATAACCACTTGGCTTTTAAATGCAACAATGGCTGAAGTAAGAAAACAGCTATTAATGCTAACACTTGCTATGTAGCAATAACAAAAGTTACAAATAGTTCCTTTAAATCTTGGCTATGTGGAAGGAGGGAATAAAATGTCCAGCTGTTGAGGTGATGCAGCACTGATGAGATGAACTGCAGCAGGCAACCGATGAGGATGGACGAGGGAAAAAGAACTGAAACTCCTTTAAGGAGCATTGATGGGACCTTTTAAAGTGTCAGTGGTTTAATGCCAAGTTGCTTGTGTGTTTTTTTTCCAGCATGGCAGTAGAAAACGGCGGGTCAAATTGGTGGTGGACCGAGAATATGAGACAAGCTCCACTGGCGAGGACAGCATGCCTGAAACCCAACGCAGCCGCCTACCCAACAGCCACGCTAATGTTAACGGCAGCATCTACATGGCCCAGAATGGTTCCATCATCCGCACCCGACGTTCAGTAAACACAACAGGTCCCATGCACGCACACACCACCACGAACAACAACCTCAAACTCACCTCCCCCATCTTCAGCTCACGGCTGGCAAAGCACTTTAAAAAACTCGACAAAATGGCTGCCACGTTGGAGGAACGAGTACCCCTGAACAACCCCAGAACGGCAGCAGACGGTGGGTGCAACACACTGCGCACCTTCCAAAGCTCGGGAATGGCCACATCTGCGATGGCCACTTCCTCTTTCTCTAACACTGACAACAATAAAACGCTGAATGTGTTTAACACTCGACAATCCAGCATTTCTTTAGGGTCAACCAGCACCAGCAACACGGGCCCTGAGAACGCAGCGTCCAAATCGAACCTGCTGAAGGCGGCGCAGGGTGGCACAGAGCAACCGCCTCAGAGCACAGAGGAGAGGGATGAGTTGAAAGAAGACGAGAGAGAGTCGAAAGTAGACGGAAGTAATGAAGATGATGACGACGACGGGCTCGTTATGAGGGAGCCGTTGGAGTGCCCCAGTGATAGGACGCAGTCAGATGAGGAGGAATTATGGATGGGCCCGTGGAACAGCCTTCACATACCCATGACCAAACTCTGACTTATACTAACGCCACTGTGCTCGCTCTTTATTGCCAGGATCATTAAAGCATTCAGACATCATTTCTGTTCATTAGTTGTGGATCTGTTTGGATGCTCCAATCCAATTAAGAGAAAGCCAATTAAGAGCTCATTAAGGTAATATTCCTCACATATTGACTGAAAGAATTTCTTTCATTTTTGTTTAAGTTGAGGCTTTATTATTTTTGCAGTTTATTCATTAAAATGTCTGTTTTGTAACTTCTCAATAGTCCAGTCAGAGCATCCCCTCAGCACAACTGATCTCAAAGGTGCAAACACCTCCACAAAACTTGATCTAGAATGAGAGGACTTGTTATATTTCTACTTTGCTAAGAGTTATTGAAGCAAACTTGAGGAAAAAGTCTATGAACTTTCTATGGCCCTTTAAGCGACAGGTGTCCCTGTATGGAACTGCACTTTGTTTCATTCAGTATTAACGGCTACTGGAGCAACTCATCTCAAATTTGCCTGACACTTTTCATTGACACATGAAGTCTTGTATTGTTCAAACTTGCCTTTTTATCCTTGTCAAGTTGCTTGGCAAACTTTATCCAAATAAAAAAAAATATATTTCATCCATTGAAATGTGTAGTTTGGCTAAATCGGCTCTGAGTTAATGTCTCCTCTCTCAAACGGTGTCTTTCTAAATCTCATATGGAGTGTATGGCTCCACCAAAGAAGACCTTGTCATTGGGAATTTTACATGTAGTGAACCTCAATTACTCTGCAGTTTTGATGCAGTATTGATCTTGTCATCAAAATCTCAAAAAGGGAAATAAGCAAAATCGTTTCCAAAATTGTTTCCACAAGCCCACTGATATTTGTTCCACTTGCACAAAGCTTACATTTCTGCTTCACTCAACAAAGAAGCCTTATTTAAAACCTGAAAATAGCAAATAAATAAGACCTACAATAAGATTTTTAAGTTCAAAAAGGTTTCTCACAAAAAGCCCAGTCCACGCATGAGCTAAAAATAAGAAAAGATCCAAAGGGGGAGGAGCTGGAAAAAAAAAGTTTTAAGCATAATAAGAGATTTGCATTTTCTTTCAATTAAACAGATACTGTTTGGAATTGAAGAGATTATTTTTTTAATTCCCTAATTCCACTGGATCCCTGAGAGATCCACTCGACAGGGCACATGGATCCTTATCCCTTATCAAAGTTCATCACGATAAAGGTGGGGGAACTTTTTAATTGTGAACCACATTACAGTGAATTGTTTTATTTGAAGTCTGAAAGAAGCCGGACCATTAAGCTGTGGAATTAACCAAGTTTTAAAACTCTCACATTTAATTTGATGACTGCATAATTTTGCATTAAGGAACTCAACAGAGGGTGCCATACCGGTGGTGATATTTGAAACTGAGTGCTCCTTATTAGCCGGAATTAGCGGACTGTACCGTAGAGCAGTATTTTAAACAGTTTCTGGAAGGAAGGGCACGTCCAAGCCGCTGTTATTGATTCAACTAAATGAGCTGATTATGTCACTGATTCTCGATTCCACTGTGCTTTATTAGTGGAAAAGACAGACTGAACTCAGCTCATTAATCTATGACACAGGCGCCAAAGATTTGATTAGTAGCTGCTATAATGTTAAAAGGGGCATTTCAAAACAAAGCTGACTTATTATGTACGTTTCATCCTAAATGTAAGGTTTTCCATGTATTCATTTAATATGAAGTTCACAGACAGGTTGCGTTACAAGAATATGTACAGATATAGTCACATGTATATAATGACATATAAGACATGCTCCATATGGGCTGAGACACAAAAACAAAAATGTGGTGCATCATTCGTAGTTGTTTTGCTGTTGTTTTGTAGGTCATATCTTATATTAATTATGACTTACACTAATCAACCACAACTCTGATTGATGTAAGAACCCTGTACTACATAACATATAGATGTAGAAAATAAATAGTAGAAAATTTAATTGTACTTAAAGTATCAAAAGTAAAGGTAGAAAGACTCCTCACAATTTTATGTTATTATAGAATATTAGATTCTTCTGTTTGTATCACTAATACAAATATTTAAGCACATTTTAAGAGTAAGCAAGTTAGAGAGAATTAGTATATTTCTGCATCATATCATATAAGCGTCTATTTTTTTTTAATGTAAGTGTATATCACGCACATACGGAGCATCCCACACATATGTAGAGAGACTCTGCAACAGATGTGTATTAAAATTTTTATTATGATCCTGGTATATAATAAATCCACCAATTATCATCCATTTAAAAATTCAAGTAAATAGACAAATGTTCACTGGACAGCCACATCATTACATGGATAGTGGATGTTAAAGGGTATACTGCACATCTTATGGAATCAACAGAGTGCTAGAAAATAAAACAGCCCACAGTCAGCAAACACGTGTCTTATTCAGTGGATATAATGAATACACCAAAATCATCCAAAACGATTTAACAAAGTTTCAAATTGTCAGCTTTTGTACACATTTATGAAAAACTCACAAAATAAAAGGCATTAAAAGATGCTGCTGTGTTCTGCAGAATAACATGCCAGAAATATGAATACTATACTGAATATTTTACACATAAAGTAAAATATATATATATATATATATATTTTTTTTTTACATATCTAAATANATGTGTATTAAAATTTTTATTATGATCCTGGTATATAATAAATCCACCAATTATCATCCATTTAAAAATTCAAGTAAATAGACAAATGTTCACTGGACAGCCACATCATTACATGGATAGTGGATGTTAAAGGGTATACTGCACATCTTATGGAATCAACAGAGTGCTAGAAAATAAAACAGCCCACAGTCAGCAAACACGTGTCTTATTCAGTGGATATAATGAATACACCAAAATCATCCAAAACGATTTAACAAAGTTTCAAATTGTCAGCTTTTGTACACATTTATGAAAAACTCACAAAATAAAAGGCATTAAAAGATGCTGCTGTGTTCTGCAGAATAACATGCCAGAAATATGAATACTATACTGAATATTTTACACATAAAGTAAAATATATATATATATATATATATTTTTTTTTTACATATCTAAATATGTTTGAGTAAGTTAGAGCAGTTCAGAGTTTATTCTCTCTCATATTGAAATAAATTAAAAAAAAAAAAAAAAAAACACTTTAAAACTACTTACAGCAAATTATACATAAACAGCAACAACACATAAATGCCAACCAGGGCTTCACATTAAAATAAATAAACATCCAAACACACATTTGTCTCAGGTTCAACACATTAAGAAATGTTACATTCAGAAATGAGGTCTACAACTCAGAAAGAAAGAACAAAATGTGAGATGTGATGAAGCAGATGGATCATAAATGTACAATTCAACAGAAAATGTCCCTTGCTGTTTAAAGTCAGTGTGGATTTCACAGTTACATCAGCTAAAATCACTGTTATCCAGCACGGTAGTTGTAAGTAATCACCAGGTTCTAAGACATGTGTAAAATGACATTTCTACATGTTTCATTTATAATAACAAAAGCTTTAAAGGATTAACAGTAACTATTGTACCTTTCGGCTGAATTGTCAGGAATAGAGTTGTGGTTTCGGGGATTTATCGTAACAATGGTTTGCTTAAGGTAACGTGCTGCTGCCTTATGACGAGCAAAAGATCATCTCTGTGCATGAATTATATCAATTTTAACTATTTTCAAGAACAAGTCAAGGTAAGGAATAAGGAATTAGAGTTAAAAAAGAAGGAGAAAAACATGTCAGTGATGACAATGAAACCTAAAGAGTTGAAGTGACAAACTTCACTATTGCACTAAAATTGAAACATCATTACTTGGCACTGAGCAAATTTTTACTTGAAGACAAATGAAAATAAAAAGGACAAAAAGTCAAACTCTTTCTGTAGATCATGGCCACATTTCCCAAAAATGTGCCTAAAAAATAAAAGTCCAACATTTTGAATAAAATTATACTTTGATTCCTGCATTTTAACAGGATATATTTACAGTCTGCGGGTTGGAGGAAGCGTCTGTGATGTATAATTTCAGTCGGTCAGTGTTGGAATGCGGGTTAAAAATAGGCAAATTGACTTCTGAAAACAGCATGACATATTTGTGACCCAGCACTGCTTTAGCAGGAGTGGGCTCAGAGTTTATATGAGAAAAATGTTTTTATTTTCTCTCATTAAATTTAGGGAAGTGTCACAGTCACAGTGCAATAAGTTTGACCTTGAGTCAGACCAGTTGACTTAAAGCATTTAGATTTTTAAAAAAAAAATCAGATGGGGCATCAGTGTAACTTCATAATGGGAAAGATGTGAACTGAAATGCCAGAAAAAAATGTTTTAAGTTTTAAAAAATATGGAAATGTTACACATTAAAAGAAAAAAGTCAGGGGAATAGCCCCAAATAGTTAGGTTTTCAACATTGTGAAAGAAAATTGAAATGAGCAATAAGTAGACATAAACTCTACAATCATTATCATTGACAATCAATCAATACTAGTAATATATAAAGATACTGCACTCAAGATCAAAGACAGTAAATCTAGGCCAAATCGATGTCAATGCAAATTTTAAGAATAATTTTGTGTTGGGAATTCAAAGTTTGGGCTCAGACTACATACTTACACAAAGATTTATAAAATCAGCCCAGATATTTATCTAGTGCTTTCCTCAAAACTAATTTCGCAACTGGCCTGAAATTAAAAATAATAAATACTATGATCATCATAAATCATTTGACCATGTTGTAACAATCACATTCTGTCATCCATCAGTAACACAACAACAATACTGAAGACAACATCACAAAGAAAGAAATGTGCAAAATGCTGTTTGCAGAAGACAAGGCTGGTCCATCCAAGGGAAAGAAGTCTAAAATCATCGTTTCATTCAGAGAGATACTGAACCTCATTAGGGAAAACATGGTGGTAACAATAAAAATAGTATTGAATGTTGGATAATCTATCAGATTATTTGGATTTAAATCCAAACTCCAATTTTTAGACTGTATTTGACTTGGGTTGAGCTCTTATATGGCTGCTTGTGTTTCGACACATTTCAATTTAGAAAACATTTGCCTCTTAAAAACAAAGAAGGGTTTCTATAGAACAAAACAAAACAATGATTTGCGGACAATGATAATAGCACTAAATTCCCGTACGGAGGCAGCCGAAGATCGTTGTCAGAGATACAGTCACAAAATCACCATAACTTATCGGCAGTGTGGCAACACATTAAGGCAACATAGAAGGACAACTTTACCAACAACCGTGATAAGACGTTGTTCCCCTGCATGTGCTAATATTGCACCTCTAGAGTGCCTTAAAATGCTGCTGTGTATTGTCACCTTTAGGGCAGCGAGTGTAGTGTCCAAGAAATCGCAAAGGGTTTGCTGCTTCCATTACAGAGTATGTGTTAGAATATAGTTTGATGCCGCTCACATAAAGAAGCAACAATCTGCACTGCCCTAAAATGTGCCCTTACAGTACTGTGAAACTGGAACATTAAGAAAAGAATCGTACAAGCCAGCTTGTCAGCCTCCTTCACAATGCCCTCAGCCTAAAGAGCTCCTACCTGAGAAGGAGAGAAGAGAAACTGATTCACCCCTTCGGCTCTTGTACTCTCCTAAAATCTCTCCTTCTACGTCTCTTAGCACACAACCCCCCAATTTGGACAAATTCCTCACATTCATTTCATTCTGCTTTTTTATATCCCTGATCATGTACCTGATGACTTCAATAACAGCAGCTGCCCTGCTGCACTGTGGACTCTCTATGGAGCCACATTACAACCAATAAACCACAATAAGCCAGCTCTGCCCACATGAGCATCACTGCTCTAAAGTCACGCTGAGTGGGATTTCCAGTCACAAACTCCTGTCCGTTACTCAACCAAGCGAACGCCCTATCACCCAGCGCGCTAATGTGGCCTCGGTTGAATCCCGTCCTCCGCTTGTTCAACTAACACAAGGAGATGAGTGTATCCACTCTTACACCTTGCCTCTCTTGTAAAGGGGAACCCTCCAAGTTTAGAAGTACTCAGCACAAATCTCGCTCTCTGGATTTCATTTGTGGATCTTCCAGTTCCTGAGGAGGTGAATCTTCCAGGCTAGGGGGGTCAGAGAAGAGGTGGGTAGTTGAACTGGTTGGAGTTGCCCCCTAATAGAAGAGGAGGAGTATGAGGTGGCCTGCAGGAACCTTCCGGCCCCCACCCTGCCCTCTGCCACCCACGCCTTCAGACCTGCAGCTGCAGACAGATACCCTGCAGAGGACACGTTATTTATTTTCACATTTGAATAAAACGCCAGTGAGAAAGACAGAGGTAATGGACTGATGCATCAAGAACACAACACGGCACTTAACAAGATCACAACCATGATGAACACACTGCGAAGTGAGACCATCTGTTACAAAAGGGATGAAATGTTTCTCCAAATACAGTATTAGGAAACATGGGCGTGGACAATTCACTGAATTGTAAACAGACTTTGAAGTAAATTGCAAATATAAGTCAAACTGCATTTCATATCTCACTCGTCCTGAGTGTTCGACACATAAATTATTGAATTATTGAAACTCATATAAGAAGTTGCTGGTTTCAGAACTCTTTCATAGCTGACGCATGGTGCTAAAAGCCATTTAGTGTCGTCTTGTGTATTTAGCATTCATTTACTTCAAAGTCCTTTTGCACAATGTGTTAAAAAGGGGGTGTTTCCTTACTATTTTGGGAGCGAAGAACAATTAGGGATGTATTTGTAACATCTATGACGCTAAACCTTGTGGGATCTTCTGTGCTTCCCATCCACCTCTATGAATCAGTCTGTTTAGTCTCCACTCTGGCGGTTCCTATTTCTGGCCTTGTCCCTTCTTTAGAGAAAATCTAGTCTTACACTCAGTGAACCTCATTCAGGATTTTTTTTTTTTTATCGTGAGATAAATGTGAATTTCATGCTTTACCAGCAAACCAAATAAACCAAAAGTTCAACTCAAACCTAGTTGAGATCAAAAGTTCATCCTTGACCCTAGAAACTATCGTTAAAAAAAACTATTTCGTCGTGAAGGCTCAACTGAGTCACTGCGTTTTCAATAATATCACACAGAAGTGCAGTGCTTATTTTGCATGGACGTGACAATGTTAAAGTGCTCAGAAAAATATAAATTTTAACATCAATGATAAGTGGGGGATAATGAACAGCACCAAAATGAACCTTGAATGATGTGACTGTTGCATCTACTTGTCAATTTTCATTTCTCTAACATTGTATTTACACCTCCAAGCCACCAAAATCCAATTTTCTACACATAACCTGCTAGTGAAATTAGTATTACTGAGAAATTCAAAACAGTTTTTATTTGGCTATTTTCAGATAGTTTTCTTCGTATTTAGTTTTTCCTGTTGTAGTGTTAGAGGTTAGAGACAACATACGGTACCTCTGTTGCCTTTCCATGCACAGACAGCAGGCAGAGTGTGAGCCTCACTCCTGGAGCTCTGTCAGAGCCACACAGCATGCAGCTCTATCATCCTTACTCTGGGCAGGACCGTCTACTCCGCTGCCAGTCGTCATGCTGCGACTGCGACTGGTCAGCTTCTTGAGCTCGCTGGCAAAGGAAATGACTTTCTTTTTGTCCTCCCGCACCACCTGGAAGCAGGAACAGATTTGTGTTACTGAAATGCATAAAGAGAATACAGAGATGCACCAGGAGGTTTTGACTAGTTTTCTTCTTAAAAATTTAAAAAGTTGAGGGTCTTCTTTTTTGGTAGTCAAGAATTCATTTGCTTTGATGCTTTGTTTTTTTGGAGGAAAAAATAAAATAGAATAGAACAGAAAGAAATAAAACAAAAGCTTTAACTTTATTCAACGAGGCAGGTCATTGAACAACATATTCATATTTACAAATGTGTCAGTGAAAAAGGTCATGGATGATGAATAAATAAAATTAATTATGTCAGATTTACAACATATAAAAACACTATGTCAAGACAAGCAGACAAAGCTTAACATTGTACTGTAAATCACAAGAATAAACAAATCAGCAAGTCCACATAAACATTACAAACAAAGGGAAGCAGTGACAGGTTAAAAGCACATACAATCCATCATGCAGCTGTTATAACACAATGACCTTCACACAACAACATGGATTGATTGAGATGTGAATAAATAATGAGGTAGAGAAACTGTCAGTCAGGTTTTCGAAGAGCAAACAAAGGTGAAACTGCAAGAATCCAGTTCACACATGCAGCAGTCAAGGTGTTAGTGGTGCAGTTTTCGAAGGAAAATGTCACGTCATGCCCATGATTGTAAGATGAAAAAATGGGAAATAAAAACTAAAATGTCCCTAGCATCACGTTTAGAGCTACCTGCTCTTTGAGCTTAAGAATGAACTTTCCCGTGCCCCGCCAGCGACCCTGCGCTTGGTAAACGCACTCGTGATCCAGCAGCACCCGTTGCAATGGTTTGGTGGTGGAGGACTTCTTAGAGCCCACATCCTTGGTCACTTCCTCCATCAGGACATAGTCGCATGGATTGGGGTTTGATAAGATACTGTAGGAATACTTGGCCTTTGACAGAGTCTGACCGAGAGCGAGAAAGAGAACATGAAAATAAAATAAAAAAGCTTTGCCATCTCTATTGTAGAATTAGACGGTAGGTCTAGCCTGATTTTGTTTTTTTCTGCATTAGAAAAATCTCTTACTTAAATTAATCCTTTTTAAATTAAGGCCAGAACTTTAATCAGTTAAAATGCTTCCTTGAATGCCCTCTCACCTGCTGTATGATGTCCTGAGCCGTGCTGTAACGTGGGGCCTTGATCACAGTGTGAGGCTGTTCTGGTGACACTTCGTGGACCTGAACAAAGAACATATCGTCCTCTCCACCTCCTCCTCCTCCACCACCTCCTCCTCCTCCTCCTCCCCCACCCCCTCCTCCTCCTCCTGCTCCTTCTCTGCTTCCCACCGTCATCTCCTCCTCTCCGTCTTGCACTGGGTTCTTTTCATTGAAGTTCTGCAAGAATAAATTGGCAGAGTAAGAAATGTAAAGCACCACTGATGTATCATTAATTGTATATGACAACCACAGGAGGGAGCTATACTCTACCATAAATATACAATCTATGGTATTAATTGAGTTTCATGTTAAATTCAAAAACAGTAATTGAGGTAAAACTATTCTCAATCATTCAACAAATAAGATGAAATATTAATCATTTGGCTCTTTTCTAAAGATTCAAGCGCGTGCAATACATTCAGTGAATTTAAATAAAGCAAACCTCCTCTCTTGTTTTGAGGCAAATCCTCCCCACGTATCCCTCCTCAGCGTTCCAGCTGTAGACCAGCCTGACCACCTCCTCTTCAGGTGCTAAAGGTCGATGCTCTGCACAGCGCTTCACCTCACTGCGCTCTTTCAACAGAGGAACCCTCTCCTCACAAAGGAAGTAGTTGTGTGGGTTTCCTGTAGACGCTACAACCTGTGGGAAAGTGAGAGGAAAAACTTAAAGTACGTAGAACACAAGACATGAGATGACTCGAATGATTCCAAATTACTAACTGCGTCCAGCAGCTGCTTGGCAGTGGTCTGCTCAGTAACAGCGAACACAGTGAAGGGCTCAGGACCAGGGGCTCCATGCACCGTCACCTGCTGCCGCTGGGACGCACACTTCTCCTCTGAACTGAACAGCTGTGCAGAGAGGAGCAAGACAGCAGGTTACCATGAAGCATACTCTCGTGATGTATCTGCTTTCTTAGACAGCCTCTCTAGATGTTTCCTCAGAGAGCATGATAAGGCACAACCAAACTGATTCACAGCAATGGCGTTGCATTCAGTGCCAGCAGGATTTCTTTAATCTTTCTTGGATTGCAATCTACAATATTTAAATAATAAAGACGTCTGTGACATTAAAAGGTTTTTAAAGTGAATCTGAAAACTTGACCTGAATAAGTCTTACCAAGGATGAGGGTGTAGCGCCCCCTGTGGGACCTTCTTCTGTTCTGCGGCTGTAGATAAATAAGCTGGACACTTCAAGTGGCTCATTATGCTGTGTCCTCAACTGGACATGCCTGTAACCTGGAACAGACACAATAAACAGATTTTTCCTATGCAATTCAATAATGTCCAGTACTATTATCCTAAAACTAAAGCATCTGAGACTCCTACCTGGTTTGAGGGCTGTCAGAGGCAGAGTCCTCTGGGCAGTAGTCTGGGAACTGTTATTTTCCACCACGGCAAAGCGCAGGAAGCACATCTCTTCAAAGTGCACGGTGAACTGAAAGTGCTCATTCCACATGGGGTTGAGGGTGTTGCGGTGGATGGGTTTGGTGCGAAAGTGGCAGCTGTCGATGGGCATGCCCAGAACATCCACCTCAATGCAGGGGCTGCCAGCGCTGTTACTGGGACAAACGTTCTGACCGGAGACAATCTGAGAGAAAACAGATGAGAAAAGTCATGCCATGATGAATGAGCAGCGATAACAGTGCCATGTAGCAGCAACACAGCTAAGATTCTTTCTACATTATCCCTTTTTTCGAAAAACAAGCTTGTTTTCGGTGAAAAACAAGTTTTGATGAAAAACCTGGGAAAACGTAAAGCATAAATAACTGTGAAGTCACTCTGACCTGCCAACCAAGTCTCTATTTAATCTTCTCCCTGTCTCTCTCACTTACTCACTCATTCAAACACACACACACACACACACACACACACACACACACACACTGACAACATGGAAGCAGATAATCTGAACCTCACAACTGATCATGGTTTGTGGGCAAACACTACTTGGTATGATGGTGTTTAAGGTGTGTAAGTGCAACAGAATGAGAATATGTAACATGATGTTAATGAATTAATTCAATATGTTGAGATTACTACAGAGATACAAGACACCAAATGTACACCTAATATGAGTGAAAACTCATTCATACAACTGTGCAGTCATTGCAGGTATAAGTAGGTGATGTAGATGGACATAGAAATCAATGTGAAATATACTAGAAACATTTTTTTTTACTGAAATTTAGATTAAACAATGCATCACCAAGAAATTATTTGCAAATACAACACTTTTTCAAATGCAAGTAGCTACATTATGATGCTTCTTGTTCTAATAAAATAATGCCTGAATTTAAACTAACAGTATAGAGGACATAGGCAGGAAAATATTCAAATAGGCAGGAAGCTAAAGGTGTGGAGCAAAAGGAGCGAGGATGAAAGTTCAAAGGGAGAAAACTCTCAAAGAGGGCAAGGCATGGTCGTTCTGACCGATTCTCCATTGGGCACCATATATCATTTCAACTCACAGTGAGGGAATAAACTGCAGGGCTCATTTTTTCCACATCTCTCTCCATGGGACAGAACTGCTGATAAAGTGAACAGCTACGGTCCCACAGCACCGCTGGCTTCAGGACGTAACCACAGCCACCGTTGGCCTCAAACAATGCTGTGTTCAACTGCATGGGCAGGTCTGAGAAGAGGAGAAAGGGCAGACAATTCAATTAGCACTGAAGAAAACAGCTATAACCAAAAACTTCAACTCCTCCCATGCATTAGCAAAGAAAGCAATTAAAGAGGTGGAGTATTGTCGCTGGAGTGATTTCCCCTGTTTGACCTGTTTGTTTTTGGTCCCTAGCTCAACCAGACTGACAGTTTTCCTATAAACTAGACTTGCATGCCTGAATGCAGGTAAGTTTCTTCTTGCACACAACCGGGTGACTGTGTTTTGTAAACTTTGATTCAAATTGGAAAAAATTGACAACAGAATTTGAGGAGCAGAGAAAGACAGAAAAAACGAGACGAATGAGTGACCTAAAGAAGAGAAAACAGGAAGGGAGCGAGATAAGGATCAAAAGAGAACGAGAGAGGATTTTTTTTCGAGAGAAAGTAACTTCAGCTGTCATAGTTAAGACAGCAGACACACACAACAGATAACTTCTAGGTGATGGACAGGTATAGATGAGTGAGACGAGAGGAGAGCTCCAGTGGGGAATAAGATAGAGAGAAAGAGAGAGAGAAGAGAAAGACAGGAAAGAAGTGAGAGAGGAAACTGAAAGAAATGAAAGGAAGAGGAAAAAACAAAGCAGTGGAGCACTTTGGGATAAATAAAAAACATTTTATCTGTCACAAGATATAACACATACTCCTCTTATAGAGTCACCAAATTTAATCAAAAAAGTCCTGTTTTTTCCAGTTGATAATAGGCAGCATTGGCTCGGTTAGAATTACAGCCTCTCAGCCAAGGTGAAGACTCTGCAGAGATGTAAAAAGATTATCATTCTTCATTCGTCATTGGTGGATTTACTGGTCCCCACTGTTTACTATTGTGATATTTTACTAAAATTAAAAAATTGAGAAATGTCTGCTTGCGAGAGACAAAATACCAAATTCCTAGAAAGTGCTATTAGAAGTGATGTTCATTTGGATACAAAGAGTGAGACGCTTCTCGCCACACCGCCCTCACCATCGGTCTGATAGTTGAGTGCCACCAGCTGAATGCCGTGCAACCAGAACAGCAGAGGGTTTGGGTTTGTGGAGTCGATCCTGGTGGCTGCCGGGTACGTCCTGAGCAACTGGCACACAGTGTGCTGGATCAGCTTCTGAGAGTAGCGCCGACACAGGCGCTTGGCAGCGTTCTCATTGACGGAGGAGATGTGGTAGCACTTGGGTGTGCGGATGATGGCGCTGAGAGAGGTGGGGGGGGTGAGGACGGGGGACGTCTGCTGCTCCTCCCAGCTCAGCCGCTCAGCCCCACCTGGAGACAGGGCATAGAGATGCATTTAAAGACCCTGAATGCCTATGAACTCAATCAGTGGGGGCACCCGAAGGTAACATTTTCTTCTTAAGTAAAATCTAATGGCAAAGAGTTCAACTCATAACTAAAACTTAATTTTTAATGTTGCTTATTATGTCCTGAATGTTGCTGTTGTCTGCATGTTTTCATACTAAATGATGTGGTTTCAGCTGCTTGTCCAATCAAATTACCACACATTTAGTTGCAGCCATGTTAATCTACACTGATTCTACTTGGATGGATGTCAGTGTTTCAATGGGAGACTGGCATTTTTATTTATTTTTTCCTGTTCAAATCCTCTTCCGTGGTAACATTTTTCAAAATAGCTCTGAAACCCAAATTTAAAATGGAACAAAAATACATATACTGCTGAATCTGTTTTTTCGCTGACACACACACACTCATGCTAAGCATCAGCACCCCATGTACCTTTCCCAGGGGTGCGGCTCTGGGTCATGACCTCCCCTGTGGTGCTGCAGCGAGTGGGAGCAGTGCCAAATATGGACTTCCTGCTCTTTCCCCGGTCCTTCCCTCTGCCAGAGCCGGCCGGAGACAGTGTGGACAGGCCTGGGTTCCCACACACAACACACAAACAAAAGAGAGAATGGTCAATAATGAAAGGCAGACAGACTGAAGACCCCGCAAAGATGATGATGATGATGATGATCAGTATCTCTCCCTTCTTATTCTCAATCAGTTTATCTAAAAGCTGCCACTGCATGATAATGAGGATGTTGCTGCTCTGTCCTGCAGGCATCACTTTAAGTATGTTTGACACTGCAGAGACCAGTTTGCTGTCTGTCTGAACTGGGCCAGTTGGCCTCCCTCCTCCCTCTTAGATCTCAGGTCCCTGGAAACAGTAAACAAATAAAATACCAGTGGAAACACAGGCGGGTTTATAAGGGCAGATGTCACGTAAAGAAATGGAAGAGGACACTTGAGGGAGGAAAGAGGAGATAAGACTATTTAATGGACAAAAAGAAATACTTAAGATAAATGGTAGCAAAGAATGACGATAGATCCCATTAAAAAGGAAATAAGAGGCATTTTATGTGGGTACAGAAAACAAAGTCAAACGTCCTGAAGTTTTTGTTCCTAGAATTAAAGTCATATTCTCATTTTGAGCAAACAAAGGCCCTGAGTCAGATTTGTACTGCCATTGTGCCGTTCTGGGACTGACTAGACAGAAAAACGTAACCATATCTTTCCCATGGGGAGAAAGGGATTCAGCATCTCAGTGGGTGTCCTGTGTGGGAGAGGAATGGAGTGAAACATAGGGATATTAAATGTCAAGCAATGAAAAAAAAAAAATTAAAACACGGGGAAAGGTTTGACCTCTTAAATATAACATGGGAGTGGACAAGGCAGAGAAGAGAAGATAATGAAAATGACATTTCAAGAGTAAAAGAGGAAAGGGTGGGAAAAGGAGCATAAATCACTTTTTACTGGGAAAAGAATCCATGAAGGAAAACAGGGAGCATACAGTAACAATCAGAAATGCCTGTTGAGATGAAAAGTGAAAGAAGAGAAAGAACTGAGTTTGACAAAGAGACAGGATGATAAAATATTCTCTACCAGGGAATTTCACAGCCTGGCAGTAGATGACGAGGTCAGACAACTCCTGAGCAATCTGTCGACTCTCCTTCTTGTTCTGAGGAAGGTAAAACTCCTCGCCCAGCTCCATGTCAAACACCTACAGGTGCAGGAAGACACAAGACATGAAGAACACATTAACATTTTATTTGTAGAGACAGTGATGGACTACAGCACCGGTCAAACTTTGTAGATACACAGACAGGAGCGAGCGGGAACAAAACAGCAGAGCTGCTTACTTAACCTCAAAGCCAGATCCTTATCCAAATTTCATACCTTTACATCAGCAGCCAATTCATTCTTAGCATTTCTTTTCTTATTGCTACCCATCTATGTTAACTTCAGCATATTTGTAAGTCATTGATGTAATCTAACAACAAAATAGTGAAGTAAATAAAACCAAAATAAATCATTAATCAGCAGTGACTTGAATCCAAAAAACACCTAGCAGCTATAAAGTAGGCAGCTTCTTGGGACTATTTTGAGACGCACGAGTTAAGCCATTCAATGTAAACACAACTGCGGTAATTAGGTCAATTCAATCCTCTAGCTCCCGACCTTTCCTTTGCTCTGCGTGGCACTGTCAGCCTTCTTCATCCTCTTCGGTATTTCATCAACAGGGTGCTCCTCTTTGTCTGCTGAGCTCTTCCCCTCTGGTTTGTCATCTAGGATGTTATCTATATAGACAAAGCAAGGAATTTATATATATTTTTTTTTTAAAGAAAAAAAAAAAAGCAGTATTTTTCTGCAAGAAATTTTGATGTGTGTGATTAGTGTGACAGATACCTGTTAATCAAGCAAGCAAACACAAATATACCTCTCTTCAACCCTTTTTTTCCTTAAGGATACATTTCACTGACAGATTTGATTATAAGTTGCATGTAATTATATGAAATAAAAATATAATAAAAAATAACTTTCCTTTGGTGTCTCAGTTGCTCTTGATATAATGTTAAGTCACACGTAATTCATATATCGGAAGACATTAAATTTAGCATCTGGGAAATGACTTGTTTAAAAAACAGCTAGCAACTTTTTTTCAAGAGAGGAGTTGGCTTGTTCTTGGTACTTGAATAAAGTCGAGGGGGTTGAGTGACCACAGGAGTTAAATTCAGCTTAAAGGCACTTCCGTATCAGCTTTGGTGTTCAACCGTGTTAGTTGTCGCTTGGCTCATTAATAGGCTGGTGCAAGCACACTCCAGTTAATTTGTGGGGACCTAATTTCTACACAATAATGAATCTCACACTCTACGGTGGTTCTGCTTTTCATTCAGAGATTGACTATGACTTTTGGGAGACTTTTATTTTGTAGTTCTAGTTCGCCTGTATCTCATTCGTCTCAAAAGTGAGGAAACCTTAGAGCAGGTGGGAACAATTAGAGAATAATTGTGAAGGGAAAAGCATCAGCCATTATCTAGAATAGCCCTGACTAGTTGCAGAGCTCATGAGCATGTTCCCAAGCGAACTCCCAGAAAGACCTCCACCCCCCTTTACTGATATTCAGGGCAATGTCTAGCAACTGTAAACAGCAGCAACAGTAGGGAGTTTTTCCCTTTGCTCCAATTCCGCCTTGATGTTCGCAGCCAAAACCACAAAAAGAAACATATTCGTGTAAAAATGCAGAAGCTTTTCTTTTTATCATAAACAACTTATCTAAAAACCAAACATTTGGATTCTTTTCCTTACAATGGGGTTTAGTCACAGAGATGACACTGAATGACGGATGTAGACGGTAGACAGTGAGTTGGACCAGACCAGGACTGGAAAGAGCTACTGTTAAACAAGGGATGGTGGCAACTTGGCAGCTCACCACTCAAGTGTTTTGTTGTTTCTAAGCCAGTTGATGTTGAGCACTAAGCATGTCTGGTAAAATGGAGACAGTTGTATTGGAGGGAGGATTCTTTAGCCAGGATGTCTTGATAGCTGCCTGGTAAGTTAATATTTGACTAAAAAAGTGTTTGCTTAGCAGCATGAAACCACGGTTTGAGGTTTAGACTGGAAAAACGTTCTTTGAAAGGTCCATGACTGGTAAGTTCTTCGGACAGGGACAAGCAGAGGGCAGGGATTAGGAGAGAGCAGAGCTGGGACTGGGACAGGGACAGGGTAGTTTCCCCATGTCTGTTTTTTAGTGCGGGGGCAGCATAGGGCCTGAGAAACCAGATGGCTTTGTTTTGTTTCCCTGATGAGTCTGCCCAGCCACTAGCAAGGTCACAGACAAATACAGTACAGAGGGGTAGAGGAAGGGAGGTGATGTGTTTGTGGGAGAGAGATAAAGCATGCAGACATTGCATTGTTGAAACACTGACTGATCTGAATAAAATTCAATAAAAATGTGTTTCATTCATAATTCTACATCTTGGCTCATGCGGTAGAGTGAGGCGTTCACTAATCGGAAATTCTGTGGTTCAATTCCCAGCTCCTCCTGTCTGCATATCTGCAAGTGCTAGTCAAGATACTGAGCTCCAAATTGCACCTGATGTAACACTGGTGTGTGAATATGTGTGTTAATGGGTGAATGTGGCCTCTAGTGTAAAGCATTTTTAGTGAGTGCTATATAAGTGCAGTCCATTTACCTTTTAAGTACAATCAATATAGTGTGGAGATATAGTCCCATCCTGTCCTGTCTAAGCTGTATTTAAATACAGGGAAATTAATTATATCTAAAAGCTTGACATCTTCAACATGCTATGACAACCGGGCAAACACAGAGAGATACAAAAGCACAACACAAGCTCACATTACAATTGCTATAAAAACCAACACCCAGGTTACTATGATTACAATGGTCATAGTGATTTTTGAATGATTTGAATTTTGGATGATGGATACACAGACTGCATATTAACAAAGTCACTTCCACTGACACATGGCACAAGAAGAATGACTGCTGCAAACTAGGAGGCTGGGATGCCTGTGGCACTATTGCAATTACATAATAGTGATAAAACAAGAGTATATCATAACAAACACTCTTCGTGTCTCTGACGCTTAGATGGCACCCTAATTATATTCCAAAATCTCTGTTGTTGTCAAAAAGTCTGAAGAACAGCAGCTTCACTAGAGGGAGGATGTCTTGCAACACTGGTCATCAGTTCAATCCCTTAGTGTTAGAATAGTATTTATTTCTCTATTTATAGTCCCAACAAACCAAATAGCTTTTTTCCCCTGTCAAAGGGATTTAATTAAATGACAAAGTTTTTTTTTTTTTTTTTATAGGATTCCAGATATTTCACAATATGTAACGGTTACATTTTGAAATTCTGGTTCCCAAGCAAGACAACTACAGTAAAGTAGATCACCTGACTTACTCAAAAAGCAAGGCGCTAGCAGCTCTTACATTGTGCGCACACAGACAAGATTCAGAGGTGCAGATCACCTGTGAACATCCACACACCATCACACATCCATGTTTCCTCTGTAGTTATTCTGCAGTGGTAGACAACCACAGCAAGTAAATTTGCATTAAGGAACCATAATTTCACAAAAAACTGATTTGCAATGTCAGTGTCTACAAGTAGCACCTTTTAACCACATCAAGATAGTAGGAAGGATAATATTGTGTTGTAACTTTGCCAAGGACAAGATGAATCAGTGAGAGACCACCTGCCACCACTGCAAAACAAAATTAGAGGGAAACACTGGTACCGAGACAGACGCATCAGAGCTGTGCATTTACCTTCCAGGCCATATGAGGCAGTAGAGGCTGTGAGGACATCAGCTAAGTGGAAAGCAGGCAAAATAAAAACAAGGAAAGGAAGGGAGTGAAAAGAGAGTGTCAACATAAAGAGAGACTTAAGTGTTGAAAAGAGACCGAAAAAAAGTGAACAGAACTTGATTCAAGGGTAACAACATAACAATCTACATATAATTTGTGTTGTTTTTAGCCCAAGTACTGAGGGGAATCTTGTGGGTAATGAGTTAGGTTGAGTTTTTGTGTTGATTTTGTGTTTAAAGGCCTGACAAACCCCCCATTGCAGTTATCCTTACCATCTGACAGAGACTCATAGTCATAGTCGTACTCGTCTTCTTCCTCTTCCTCTTCCTCATTGGTGTGGTTGCCAGGCGAAGGAACCCCCGGTGACCCATTGCTAGCCTGGGCTTGCATGTGGGCCAGCTGGTGAGCCTGTGAAAAGTTTAAAATATTGTACAAAAACTAATATTTACAAAGATACCTGCAGTGTGGTCTATATCTACCATTGCCTATAATTACACACGCTCTTATCCGCAGACAATCTACGGTGTGTAGATGTATTGAAGCACACTATGTTTGCAAGGTCAAATTAGTGGATGTGTACATTTGCAAACATTAGCATCTATTATTCATCTGAGACAGCACTCTAATCAGCAACAGTAAATATTCAATGTTATAATGCTACTTGAAAGCACCTTTAAATGATATAGATTGTATTAGATATAAATTATGTATATGTTGACATACAGTGTGTGAGTGTATGTGTGTACAGGATGCGTTTCTCTCTTCTCAAACCTTCTGTTTGAGTAGGTCCACTGGCGCCTGATGGGCTTTCAGCTTCTTATTTTTGAGGAGGATCCTTCCCTGTAGCTGTAGTGGTGACGGCAAGTGAGGGTCATCGCTGAAGTCACTTTCAAAGAGAAAGCGCGTCACAAGGCGCTCCCCAAACACTGTCTAGTGGATAAAAATTGAAACATGATAGGCAGGTGTGAATAAATAATGTGAGTTGCAGATCAGACTCTAATGTCAAGTGAGAGGAGGAGAAGCTCAGAAGCTGTAGTGGAATCCTCAACAGCTAAAAAATGAAAGTGCTTTTATCAACACAAAATAACATTACAAATAAACAAGCCCATGGTGAGCTGTCTGAACATGAAAGACTTCTCTTTATCAAGCCACTCAGAAGTCGGTCTCCAGGGAGGATGAAATGCTGGGAAGGTTTCTTAGATGAAAACATGATGTTATTCTGTGATGTATCTGTCGTGCCCAGATATGTGTGGCCTTGAGTATGCAACTCAAAAAAAAAAAAAAAAGAGAGAGAGAGGAAAGGGACAATTGTAGCCTGAAGATTAAAAAAGCAAGCCAACTGACTGGAAGTCTGCCAGTTTAAATGCCCAGAGCAGCTGAGAAATTCTGGTCAAGAAAAACAAATAAGTGTAGTTCTGCTCTTATTCAAAAAAAAGTGCTGTTACAAGTGCCACTGAGGAAAATACTCCTTCCTGTTAGTTGGTAAGGGGAGTAGTGAGGTTGGACTAGAAACTACACTGCTTGAAGGTATGGGTTTATCCAATTCCCTAAATATAAAGCAGGTCATTACTAAGAAATAGAGCAAACATACCTAGCTAAACTCTTTCCTTTAGTTAAATAAAAGCATTTCCTCTCTCTTCTATCCCTAAAGTTTCTACACTGTTTCTCACTCAATCCACTTAGATTTAGGCTTAAAATACTGAAAAGGTCGTGATTATCACTTACTCATCATAATGTGAAATACCCCTAAGCTCAGAAATAAACTAACACATGGAAAACATACCTTGAAGATCTCCGCCATTTTGCGTTGCTGAGGAAGGGAGCAGTGGTTCTCTATGGACAGGATGACGGGCATGTCAGAATTGACAAACGCAGCCCGGTTAATTGCTTCCACCACATCCTGGAGGATGATGGGAGAGATTTAATTCCTTGAAACTGCACTCCAAGTCAAATATGTGACAATAAAACTCTCTGTGGAAACCCATACTAATGAGGTTTGCAACCTGATGCAGCTTTAAAATAAATAGAGGTAGGTCCAAGTCTGATTACATGAAATAAATAATGCATGGATAACCAGCTAGCGAACTGATGCCAGTTGATGTGTGTCCTAAAATTTCAATATTTGTTTGATTTCCTGACATGACAGTGCAATAGAATACACAATAAAGCAATACAATTGTGTTTGACGATATGGTTGTTGTTGTCATGTCTGTCCAATAAGGTATAAAACAGGGAGAGCCACAGTTGGATTTCTTTTTCTTTTTTTTTTCCAATCAATGGACATCTCTTTTCTCAAACAAATTGTAAATAAGCATTTCTAACCTTAAAGGGTATCTTAGTGGTGAGTGTGTGTCCGTGGTAAATAACTGGCATGCCATCATCTCCATCCCAGCAGTCCAACTCAACGCTCCTACAGCCTTGCAGAAGCACCTAAGTAACCAACACAATCACAAAGAAAAGAAAAAGAAAAAAAAAGAGTTACGGATTAAAAAGATAAAAAAAAATCTTAAAATCCCCGGCCAAAACAAATATAACCGTCTAACTAACCTGACTGTAAAGCTCAACGGAGGATTCTCCTTTGAGCTGGTGTCCAGTCAGATAGGTGTTATGAGAGGACTCGATGTAGTAGTAGGACAGAGGGTAGTGCAACTCCTCTGGGTTCATTTGGGACTCCTCATTCCAAGAAGCAAAGTTCTCCTTGTCCATCAAGTATCTGGTACAAACAGAGGAATAGGCTTGGATTACAATACATGATGCTATTACACTGATTATAATTACCAAACAAGCCATCAGTACAATGTTTATCAAAATGTACTACAGGAACACAACCTCACAGGGCTAAAAGTCTGTTCCTTTTTTTTAGACTTGTGACAAATTTACCTTTGAGATGATTATGTAATGTGGAAATTTTCACTATACCTTGCAAAACCTTCGAATGACATCCAGCCCATTTGTCTCATGCTTGATGAGGGCTCAAATTTCTGTAAGAGAAAAGCAAAAAAAAAAAGAGAAAGAAATATATCTTACTTCTATTCGTCTGCTGAATTTACAAATCAATCCCTTGACCATAGTATATGTTCTTCATAGCCACAAATCCAACCAGTTCAGATTAAGTGTCATCCTTATAGTCATTCATCCAGGGTCCAGTCGCTACCTGTATGATGCTGAGAAGCTCGTCATAGCTCAGGTGCTCTCGCTGACAGTTGACTAAAAAGTCATTGAGCTGGGGGATAGCCAATCCCAAGACACCCAGTGATGCGTTCTCCACTCCTGTCCCATTGGTCACAATGCTGGCAGCTGCGATGGCGTCTGAGATCTGCTTCTGGTTGTCGGACATCTGCTGCCTCGTCCGGATGAACAGGCCAAGATCAGAACCATTGCGGGTTAGTAAGTCTGGAGAGCAGAGGATGGGAGGAATAATATCAATACTTTTGTACTTGTTTTTGTCGGCTGACAACATATGAATTGAAATGAATGAATGAATAAAAATATAACTGTTTATTGTACCGAGGTCTGGTTGTAACCCTGTGTCCTTGTCATCTATTCTGAGGTTGGTGTAGAGAGGAGGTGACTCTGGACTTGATCGACTACAGGGGACAGCGAAGGTGTCAAACAGCTCCTTCAGGTCCTTCCTGCTTCGGATACTGTGGAGGAAATGATTCACATGTTTGTAGCCATTTTACCACCTTACACTGATGAGTTGTTAACCCGTGACTGTCAATAGCAAGAATTTTTCATAATTAACATTGTATTTCAGTTGCCATCTTTAGGAGCTACATCAGGATTCAAGTATTTCCATTCTCACTGCAACACTGTAGCTGAGCAAATGTGGAATTTCGGAGGAAACTGCTGGGCAGGAGATGAGAGGACACACTACAATCTAAAAAATGCAGGAGGGCTGGTATGAGAATAATCCAGTTCTTATCAAGGAAAAAATTGTTTCCTTTGATTTGACAGGGGAAAATATTATAGAAGCTAAATATTATACAAAGAGGATTCTTTGGAAAATATCCTGGACATGATAACCTTGAGAAACATTTGCTGAATTTGTTTGATCTCACTGCCTTTAGCTGCTATTTATAAAAACACAATAATTACATAACAAGAGGGAGTGACATGGCAAAAATGATGAACAGACCATTGGCAACGTGCAAGTGATAAGTGAATATTGGATGGTTACATATAACCAGAAAAATGTGTTTTATCCAGATTTTAGTTTGTGCAAGATAAAACAAAAACATACTTATCAAGCGTTCAAAACCTTTAATTCAGCCTGCCAAGTTGATCTGTGGATCAGTACTTTAATGACAGCATGTCACTCTGCAGGATCTAGAAGAATCTCTTTTTTTTGTTATTTACCTGAATGACTTAAAGAGCTCAACAAACTCAATGAAGCTCATCGTGCTGTCGGAAATCATGAGGTTCTGGAAGCCTTTGAAACAGCCTTTACCTCGACCGTGCCACGACCTGCTGCTCCAGGCCCTGCAACCCACAGAGAAGGGGAAACATTTCTTAAGCTGAAATAAAGACGGATGTCTGTGGGGTCAAAGTGTGACTCCTGCGGTCTTCGTATATGGCGCATACCCTGGTTGTGACTTGGAAGTTCCTGAAAGGATTGGAGAGGACTGTGGGCGGGTTGGGTTGGACCCTGCCATGCTGGAGGAAGAAGAGGAGGATGAAGAAGAGGCTAGCAATCCGGGGCTCTTACTGGATGAGAGGGAGAACGGTCCGGGGAAGCTGTCCTCTACGGAGGCAAAGAAGATTAAGTGTGAATAAAAATCATACAAGCATAATGCAGTACTATAGGAAATGATGTCCTGTAAAAGCAGTTTTACTCTTTCCGTGAATTTAAGTGGTTCCTGAAAATGTCACCTGGATCCTCTTGGTCGATGCTGTCAGACTCCGGTCCGTTCCGATACAGTCCCTCCTTACAACTCCGTGTTTTTCTAGAAACCATCTCATCATCTGTGGCATCCCCACTGTCTCCCTGTGTTGGGGGAGTAAAACACTTCTCCTTGAGCAATTAAATGAGATCTTACTTACTGACATTTAATTCTTGAGAGATAATTGTAAATGCACTGTGACTTGAACAATCAAACTTAAAAATGTACTTTAGTCCTTTGAAAAAAATGTACAACATAAACTCTCTATGTACTGACCCTAACAAGGACCTTCTTCTTCTTCTTGGCCTTGTCGTTGATGCTCAGAGGGCTGTTTTTCTGGGCACCAGTTTTCTCCGCTCCACCTGTGCTCATGCTCCATCTGCGCCCACCAAACAGCTCAATGGCCTGGGCTAGTGTGGGGCCTTCGTACCTGCCGTCCTCCTAACAGACACGGAGGATAATGCAGAGAGAAAGGAAGCAAGCACATAGTTTTACAGGGGCAAAACATAGGACTTGGCAAGTTCCAATCACATGAATATCAGTTTTTTCAGATTCAATTACAAAGAAAATTAATTAGCACAACATGGCTAAGTGCTGGAGGTTTTAAGAACGTGTAAAAGTTTTAGCTTTAGAGAGCAATGAAGGCAAAAATCCAAGGCACATTTTACTAAAAAAGGAGAAAATAATAGGCAAAAAAGTTTTGCCAAGGAAGCATCATTGAGGTCAGACTTTATCTACCTGATACAGGCTGACATACTGCCTCCTCAACCACTGCAACCTCTGGTCAGGAAACTTCCTCAACTTTCTGGTTGCGTTCACCAACTCTGACAGGCCCTTGTGAAGCATTCGTGCTGTGTGATTGGGGGCCACAAAGTGCAGGAGCCTGTTGGCAGCAGTCAATAGATCAGTCAAACTATGTATTAATCCAAAAGGCAGCTCTCCTCTTCTTTTTACCAACTACCATCGTAGCAACGTGTCAGTGTTCAAAAACTGGATTTCAAAGTAGGATGTAAGCAGTAATCAGGAACTAACCTGTTGTCGGTGGTGCTGAGGCCGTAAAGGAGACTGAGACCGTTCTCTTCCACCGTCATCTGGCTCAGCTTGTTCTGCAAACACACAGCATGGACGTCCACTCCCTGGTGACCCAGAAACACTGCCTGTACATTCAAACAAACACATTAGTAAGTGTACAATCCAACCCATGACTGTCAAATGCTTTTCAAAGACAAACCTGATCACTAATCAGTAACACTGCAAAGTACTGAACCAGTAATCTTCAAATGCACATTTTGGTGTGATGCACCTACATTTTCTGGCATCCATACAAACTTAAAGAAAAAGTTAATTTTTACTTGCTTTAAGAAAAAGTACACATTTATATCTCTACACTTAAGCTCATTTTTTTGCAGTTTAGATCCCAAAACAAGTCAACAAACCTTCACCACTCCAAGGTCCAACAGGCCCTCTGCTAGTCCTGCCACAACACTCTGTCCTAATCCCAGCGGTTGCTCTGGAGGAGATGCTCCTCCGCTCTGAGGCTTACCTGCCATAAATCAACACATTTATGATATGTTTGAAATGTAGTAAAAGGCCCAAATCCATATATTTACAACCAACTTAATTTGTATGTGTTACAAAAGACATGAGGTCTTACCCGCGCTGGATAAATACATTTACAACATGTTTTAATGTCACAGGAAATAGGATTATCGCAGGCGCCTGTTTTCCATTTGTTTTAAGAATAATAATCAGAGAGGAAATGGGGCATGTGTGTCTGGGATATAAACACACTCATAGTGTTTAAAATATCTCAATGACAGACACAAAGTGATTACACAACTCAGGACCAAAATTAATTACAAGATGTTTGTGGTATAAAAGTGGTATAAAAAAAATAAATAAAAAAAAAATTATACAGAGATGGTTTTAATGAACTTGTGTCATAATTTACCCCAGGTAAGCGTTGTGTTGTCAGGCTGTAGTCGCAGCAGACAGCGAGCTGTGAGGTGGCTGTCCTGGTCGTAGTGGATGACTGTAGCCCCCTGCAGCAGGAACTGGTGAACATCTGGTTGTAGTGACAACACGTACCTAGAAAATAGAATATAAAGTGAGGATAATCTGTTGAAATAGCTACACATTATTTCCATGATTGTGTGTGTGTGTGTGTGTGTCTGTGTGTGTGTGCATTTCTTACCAGGGAATGAGCTCGGTGCCATGGCTGAAAGCTCTGTGTGTCTCCTCAGTGCCCTGAAACTCTACCTCCTTCACCACTGGCTCAGATGACAAGTCACCATCAGAATCCGACAAGTCCCCAACCATGAATCTGAAAATGGATTAAAGTTCCAAAAGATGAGATACAGAATAAGGTTGGGGGGGGGGGGGGGGGGGAAGTTAAAAAAGAAGAGACGAAAAATAAGTTTAAATAAATTTAGAGTTTCAGTCCACCGTAAAATCGGGAAATCTGCAAATGCATCAGTTTCTATGTTTGATTTCAACTATTGCAGCAAGCGTGGTGAAGCAGTTATTTAGAAAATGCATTGAGGACTGGTCAAAAGTAAGAAATGAACAGCATCTACAGTACAATAAACATCCCCTTACTGTAGTGCATTGGTTGAACAAGCAAGAAAATCATCATGCACTTATCATTGCACATTCCTTGACTACTATAGAAGTTTCTACACAAACTATCTAGGTGAGGTTAGATGGCATTGCTCAAACTCCTGAAACTCTTACAATCACTTACAAGACACGGTTTGATTCTGGTGGTGTCCTAAATGAATGGGAACTACAGAATGGATGAGAACGGGACAAAGAATGAGGAGAGGAAGAGTGAGAAGAATAAAGAGCAGACACAAGTCCTCAGAAGCAACAAGAAACATAGCAGAAAAGATGATGCCGGAGGGAAAGATAGAGACACAGGAAAAGAACACCTAAACCTCCTTGAGTGAGAAAAATGATATTTATCTGCATCCAAGTACAAACGGATGAACAGCATTCCCTGAGCCAAAATGAAGTAGTGTTATTCTGAACTCTAACATAAAATAATAATTCATGGTCAAAGAAAACTGTCCAGAAACAAGGAGAAGATAATCCAGGTTTCCTTAGTACAAACAGCACAGCCCAAGATTGAAATTTAATCAGTTTTCTGACAACATTTCACGTTGATGTCCGAGCTACCTGTCACCAGTGTGCTGAAAAGTGCCAGAGCTCTGCTCCTTCCTGTCGTGACAGGAAACTAACCTGTTATCGCTTTTCTCTCTGACACAGGGGTTTATGTGAACATCACCTCATCTCAATAACAATCTGTAAATAATTTCCTTCACAAACCCATTATCTTGTGTCTAAATTTACGAAAAAGAGTTTCAGTTTGTGAAAGAAAAATCACCCAGAATAAGAAGCACTAAGAGTTTGGTGAGTTTGTGTGGCCTCAGAAATATCAACCGGGTGTATACTTTTACCATGCTGTACATATATATACATATTTTTTTTTATATGGCAGTTGTCATATTTATTACAGGAGAGACTAGTGTGGTGACATGTCCACAAATGCCTTTTCAGAAAACTTCCATCTGAAAACTTGCATCAAAATTGCATATAATAGACCTTTTTTTGTCTGTGAATCACTGCCCGTGAACAAACAGGAAAATAAAGAACTCAATTTTGGACACAGAACTTTAGCAGGAAGGGTCACAGTCCTAAACAATAGAATATTTCCAGTCTCTTTTAAAGGAGTGGTTCACCCAGAGATTGAAAATAGATTCATGATGCTTTAACATTCCTCTGAAGTGTTAAAGTGATAAAATGTGTATTAATATACAAACTGAGACAGATTTAGGATTAAGACGTTGTTCAATGTCATGGTAAATAGCGTATTCAAATGAAAAGAAGAGGCTAGAAAATAAACACAAAGTGAAAACAACTATACCAACCAACTGATACATAGTGTCCCAGTGTTGGACTGGGTTGCATGTTAGGTGCCATTTGATACTGTCCTGTATATCTTAAAAGCTTATCTTTCCCAACATCCGCCACACATGGTAAAAACAGAGGTCATTTCTCAGCCAAAAGGTCTCAACACCCCGTGACAGAACAGTCGCCCATGTAATGTATCCTTAAACTGAGCACAGATTTTTCTAAGAGCTCCAGAGTCACAGTCACAGAACTCTTTGGGGTAAACAAAATGTAAAAAGCAAGGGCAAAAACAAGGGCACTGACTGATTGCGGCAGCGGTCCCTGAAAGAGTTGTTCCTTGATGCGGGGGATGGTCCCGTTGAAGAGGGACTGGTGGACGCCTCGTCAGGATCCTCTGCCTCCAAACTACGATTACAAGATCTGAGGGGCAGAGAGAGGAGAGTCAGAGAAGAAAATTCACAATCAAAGCAAAATGCTGAGCAGAAGAAGGAGGTATTGATACTGGGGAGCGACATAGTACCTGATAATCTGGAGGATGTTGCTGACGGTGGCTTCTTTTTCTGGGACATGCAGGCCATTTGGACCAGACCGTGACATAAAGTTGTGCTGGCCGCTATAGTCAGACACAAACTAGAGAAAGGAGGACATGTCTGATTCTTACTGCTTGGATTAGTTGTCTGATGCGTGTATGTTAGTGTCTGTCGTTCACCTTACCTCTATAGAGTCCTCTGTGTTGTCTGGAGGTGGTTTAAGGCTAATGATGCTTGCTGTCCCATCTAATGCATCACTCAGCTCCTTCAAGAAGACCCCACAGAATGGCACGACCTATGGTGCAGGGCAGAGGAAACACATCCTGTTATCACTTCTCCTGAATTGTATTTTACTGTCATTCCAGTGACAGAAACAAAAGACATACGTGAACTACACAAACTAGACACATTACATTAACAAACATCACTTGAACAGCGACCCACCTTGCAACCAGGGATGTTGAGAGCTCTGGTCACAACCTTCTTGTACTCAGAAGAAGACTCGTGCTGAGCCATGGCGTCCTTCAAGCTCCTCATGGTGTCGATGTCCGACTGGTCCATAAACTGCCACATCTTCAGCACCTTACGGGACCTGGAAGACAAAGAAATTCTCAGTCAGTTGTATATTTGTAAGCCGAGAATGATTATTTTAGCATATTTAAGGTATCTGTTGTGAGTGTGTGTGTGCGTTGCTTAAAACCTGAGTCCTGCCAAGAACTCCATGACACCATTGTAGTTTCCCATGTTCCAACAGCATTTAGCAACGTGGACCAGGTAGGAGAAAACCTCTCTTTTCTCCTCCATGGACCCAGCTGTCAGGACAAGCCACGTCACCCATGAACTCACCTATTAATACAGAGTTTTACAAATTACTTCATCACCCAAGAACTGAGCAGAAAAAAACATGACTTTGGTAGAAGGTCATTTTTTATTGGACTATTCATTTATTAAAATTCTATTTATACCCATTTTTATTATTCAAAAAACCATATTTTAATGAAATGTATAGTAATAAAATGTCCTGGTACTGGCGTAATATGCTGTACGTAGTTACATGAAAATGTTTTGACAGTGGGCATTGCTAATTGAACTTTCTAAACGGAGGTTGATAACAAACCAAAGAATGATTTGTAAGTGTGTTAGTGTGTTATTACAACGTGTGTTAAAACCCAGTGAACTGGAGACAAGGCCCACAGCCAAAAGACAGTCTTGTGTTGTGTGTGGTCTTCGGTGCGCTTGTGTCGTCTCTTTTAAATTCTGGTTAAATTCTATTGCAACCTGTGTCTAAAGTGGTAGTGTATGCACAGGAACATGCCAGCTGGCCACACACTGACACTGACACCGACACACACACAAACACACACACACATACATACCACACAAAAGAAAGAATGAGATCAGATATCTATCAGCTGCACTCTGTCTCTGCTCAGAGCGCCCTCAAGCACACGCAAAAGATACAAACCAGATATTTATCACGGTCAGCTTCCTTTCACATGGAGAGACACACACACACACACACACACACACACACACACACACACACACACAATACAGGAAAAGATCAGATTTCAATCTGACTGTTTCTTGCTCTCCAGTATATGGGTCTCTATGCATTTGAGCTTCACACACACACACACCCACACAGCCACGCACAGAAACTCCCCAACCCCCTTGCAGGCGGTAAAAACATCCCCTTGGCCCAGAGATCTATTACTGGGTTATGTAAGGATCTGTAAAGCCCACCACAGTCTGACTTCACAAGGACTAAATAAAGACACACACATACACACACACACACACACACGTAATAAAGTACAGTTTCACATTTGTTTGTAGGATACTTTCATTCTGACACATCCTGATGAAATACTAGTAAAATCTGGTTTCTTACTTTAACTGCCATCTCACTTCTGACCTCTCAGTGGACTATGACACAAGCAAGTATAGAAATCCCACATAACACATGCAACTAGACCACCAACCTTTTAACATACACTAGGTATGACACCACAGATACTCGCTTATCAACCTCAGGCAGTTACATATACAATTTAACACACAGATCACACAGTTTATACAGATCTCTGAGATATGAGCTTGTACATACACAGGACTTACTTCATAAACAGGTAATCTACAGCGTGTGATTAAAAGCTAAAATTTCATTTGTCAGACTAAAAGGATGGTTGTCATAATTTCAAACTCACTCACATTATAGTTTAAGTCCCAATCAAATATGATTGAAAGCATGTCGGTTTATGCATTCCTATGTGATAGGAGCATGAGCATTCAGAGGGCTGAGGGCCGGGAAGGTTATTGTGAAAACATAATCCATCTCACACACTTGAAACTGTCTCCTCTAAACTGTTTTCGCTCATGTAATGTCTTTATTTACTCAACCTGAGAAACATCAAAAGCTGAAACTTGAAAAGTTGCACCACTCATCCTCTAGATCCTGTCAAAATGATTTTGCAGCTGAGTGGAACTAAAATGCAACCGAGGTTCAAAGTTTATTCTTGACCTTGAAAACGCAGCATTTGAGAAAACAACTTCAGTAGCTGGTCTTAAAGCTTCAAGCTATAATCTATAACTTGTAACAACAGAAAAGTGGTGAAGCATTTGAAGTTACGCTTGTTGCGTCATCACTCCACACTGTTGCTGGTAACCCGCTACCTAGCGTAGCGATCAACTTAAACGTCAAATTATCGGTTGCTATTTACGCTGATCACTTCATTCAAATTAAATCATCTCATTTAATCTAGTTGTCAGAGTTTAACCATCCTCACAGTCCATGTAACGTCCCGCTGAAAAACGCGCCCTGTTCAACTCCAGGTGGGACTTTTGTTGCCTGTCATATCTCCCTCTCTCTTTCTGTCTCCACTGCCACTGTCTATGAGTAAAAAAGCTGCAAAACACCATGATATGACGTGATATATAATGACAGAACGCCATTTATATATCATAATAAATAAACTCAATACATTTATATAAATAAATACAATGGTCATTAAGTCCTTTAAATATGTCCATAAATAACTGGACAACCTGATCTTGATGTCGCTTAAACCTTTTAATTGGCTGATTTTTATAAAGTGCAGTCAGTAATTCTTTTCAAACTTGTCACCATTTTCAAATGGACCAGATACAGAGCCGACAGCCACAGAAAATCTCCCCCCTGCGTCCAGAGAGGATGCAGTGCCTCGCTCTCTTACTTCAAATGTGCAGAGGCTTGTCCTAGAATCTGCTGTGTATGGCGCTCTGACAAAGGACCCTGTTGCCCCACAGTATCTTATCTGTAACTCCCCTGCTCCGTGCGTGCCAGGATGTGCTATCAGTCACTTCTAGCATTATGACATAATGAGAAGTCATGTCAGCAGCTGGGTTGCATTACAATTGCCATCTAAACCATTCTGGCCGTCTGCAAAGTGGCTTTTTGAACCATCACACATCAAGGCGTCGCACAGTTGGCATCACTTCTGATATTCCAGATAGCAAAAGTGTGTACTCAGTGTTGTGTATGAGAGATAATAGACAGGATATGAGGATATACTATATATATAGAGAGAGAGCTTGTAATAGCATAGACGAGTGGAAAACAGCAAACCAGAGATGAGAACAGACAAGAGGACAGCACAACAGACTAAAAAGGTTGTAAAAGGTTTTTTCAAACAACTCCCCCCCTTATATACACAGCATAGGTGTTATCAGTTGACAAAAATTCAAGCATGCACACACACTCACACACACACTAACACACACACACACACAAGGAGAGAACTGGAGCTGGGTACAAGCTGATCCCACTTTGATGTTTGTCTCTTTGTCCATCTGTCTGTCCGTCTGTCTGTCTCCATCTGTGCGCATGTTATTAGTTGAACTATGAGGGTCAGTTTCTCCTTGATGCATGAATTACATAACCAAGGTTGACAGAGAACTATTACAAACTCAGCGCATGAGCACATACTGGTCCTGTCAAAGCTAAACACTCCAGACAGACACAAGGGGTCCAAAATGTTCACCCTCCCTTGCTGCCAAATTTTCTCTTGCTGTGCTGTCCTTTTTACAGCATAATCCCTCACTCCCATACATGGCTTGAAAATGCAGGATCAAAACCATTAGATATTTTTTTAGATTTCATTTTACAACATGTTGTCAGTCAAGTTTGAGGAAAGAAATACAACACGAAAACTAATAGGTTAATATCTATGAACCTGGATCCTGTCCAGGGCAGAGTCATCAGCTGAATCAACATGAATGCCTTCAACCAAATATACCCATATCATTTAGCCACAGTATATAAAATGTATATAGTATATCAAAATGAATGCAATGAGTCAGAAGTGTCTTGTTCAAACAACAATTAAAATTTTCAGTTGACCAACACACTTAAAAAATAAATAAATATTAAAAATATTCCCATTTGTGAATCTGGAATGGAGGAAATTAAATTACATTAATAATTTATCAAATGTTGATGATTAATTATTGACTGATTCATTGATTAATCACACATTATTAGTCATAAATCACTGCAGTGCCAATAATGGTTCATTGGTGTTGCTAAAAAATCCATATGTGCCTGGTGGAAAAATAAAAAAAGAAATTGGAAGATTCTTTAACAGATTTTTAATTTAAGCGTTTTATGTATCACTGCTGTGGAAAACTGTAGGAAAACTGATCCAGTGCACAGTGCGCAGTCAGCTAAGACAGGACACTTTTACACCATATCTCGTCTCCCTCACCATCATTATCTTCAGAATCACTGTTGTCATTTGACTCTTGCTCCTTTGTGCCCATATATGGCCACGATGCACATTTGGGAAACTATTTTTCATGCGCCTCTGCTCTCGCTGACTTAAATGAAAACCAGCTGATGTGAAAGGCATGCAACTTAAAGATGACATCATCATCATTCCCGATCGGTCTCTCTCTGCCTCACTTTCTCTTTCTCACCAGCCCAGTGTTGTGATTGTTTATCCTCAAAGTCACTCACCATAAAGACACAAGACCCAGGAGAGCAGCCTCAGCCAACTGACATCGCACAGCGTGCGCTTCAGTCATGAGCTGAGGAGTTGGTATGTCTCGCACAGCAAATACAACAGCATAAAGGAAAACACAATTACTGTTCCGCTATGCTTTTCAACCTTTCACATTTATGTCAAATCGGAGTACAAGCATTTTCACTGTTTCTGATGATGTCATTAAGGGCAAGCTGCAGAGTTATCTAAACAGAAGAAGCACAGCTTTTTAAATCAATATTTTCCAAATAGCTGAGAGGTGCCCCCTTTCAATATGTCCATGTACGAGACCGTGTGTAAGAAGTCACAAGTCACATCATCAAACTATCCCACATTCTATGCTGAGTAGTCTCTCAGATTCTGAAGTGATCTCATCCAGACTTAAGTCATGTAGCAAAAACTGAGCTTGTGAGATAAATTGACAACTGGAAAAGGTTAGTGCAATAGGTTTAAAGCTGTAAGAGGCCAACTGGCTTCATAAGATCACACCTAAGAAAGTGTAAAATGTGCATGTTACAGTTAAAGTACAGCTGAAGAAATTAGTTGATTGATAGTATTGAAGTAGTATTTTCCATAAAAAATGCTCCAAATTGCCAGCTTCATGCCTTGACTTTGTATTTTGTAATATAAATCAAATTGGATACTAGTTCAATTTAGATTGAACTAGTGATCTAAAGACAAGACAAGCTATCTGATCTTTTACTGATTAATTAATCTATTTAAGAGGTTAATTGATATCAAAAGAATATCTCCACTTGTCTTTTTCGTTCTAAAATGTTATTCCTTGAGGCCAGGCAAAATAAAGGGAGTGTGATAATCCCAAACACACACACACGCGCGCGCGCACACACACACAGTTATATAAGCAGATTCCTCACCTCATTGAACCGTGTCACCAGGTCCTCCACAGCGTTACTTCGCTGAGCACTCTGGGTAGGCATGGTGGGCGCAGACAGTGAGGCCTTGAGGTTTGGGTGGTGTTTAGTTTGGCACTCGGGACTGCCCAGGTCTCGAGTGAGGAAATAGAGGTAGTCCAAGGGAAAGACCTACAGTTAGACACACAGTAGTGGGGGTGAGTATTTCTTATTATATTGACATGAAAATGAATGACTGAACTGAAGAGTGGGATTAGTATATTGGAAACAAACTCAATTCAATAATTTCTGCTTTGAAGAAACATGTTTGTCCAACCTCTTTAAAACAACAGCTGCCTGTATGGCTTTATGAATGTGTGTGTATTCTTTCCCTAAGATGTCAATTCAGAATCAATATGTTGTTTCCTGACCAGCAACTACAGAGATAGTACATGAATTTTTTCTATGAAACTCCTCCTACCTGTTGGTAGAGCTGCTGCTCTTGTTCGGTGAGGATGCAGGCAATCTCCTCGGGGAATTGCACCAGGTGTCGCAGCTCTGCCAGCTCCTTACTGATCCCACTGACACTGGGGGGAAGAGAGCTGCTGCTGGTCATGCTGTTGGCCAGCTGACGTTCTGGATGGACAAGGAGAGGAGGCAGGAGAGATGAGAAGAGAGTTCATGAATTTCATGACTTTTTTCACCATCTAGAATTGTGGTGAAATGTGAGAGAAAGACGAGTATATGAAAACAGACTGAGAGAAACAAAGTGTGGATAGTTTAATACAGTGGAAGGGAGGAGGGGTAAAATGAGGTGAAATGTTAGCAAGTGCACAAAGAAAGTAGAGACTGCTTCTCATCATACCAGTAAATAAAGAAGAGAGAGCAGGAATGAGAAAGAGGGGAGATTAAGAGCAAGACATTATCTACTCTGATGTTTCCCTTTCACCATGAAAGATTTAAGCCTCAATGAAATGTGGATTGTTTTTTTCAGGATTAAAGTGAATGTCACAAGTCTTCTGATCCACCAGCTCCTGCATACCATACTCTCCCTCTTTATCCCTGGACCTGCCAAAAGAAGCCCGCACACTTCACCCTCTAGAAGTAAACAGCATTGATCACCTGCCAGTTCCTCTGTTTGGATTTCAGTAAGGTCCATTAGTCTGTTTACACACACACACACACACACACACACACACACACACACACACACACACACACAAACCTGCCCTCATCTCTGCTAACAAAAGGACTAATGGACAGTTTCTACACTGGTGCTGGAGATGCCAGGTAGACATACAGTACATTGTCGGGATGGATGCCACGTAAACCCACAGCCGTTTTCCAAAGAGGCAGCTTTGCCAGGAAACATTTGAGGGAGTCTTTGAGGAGTTTCACCTACATTCAACTGCAGTAAATTACAGATCCTATTTTAGTCACGAGGATACAGTTCCTGACCCCTCCCAAAAAAACAAAACAAAACAAAAAAAAAAGCAGAGGCTGCCTGGATGAGGTTTGCAGTACCGAATGCTGTTGAGCAGTCAGACCCAAACCATTAGATTGTTATTGCTGTCGAAGTGATTTGTCATCTTTATCTTTTTAGCCAAGGTGCTTGACAACCTAATTTCCCTCTGGGGATAAATAAAAGTGTATCTATCTTTGTTATCTATCTATCTATTACATAACCTTCATTCAAACAGAAGAAAACAGATGTTAGTGAGTCAAGTGTTTGTCATAGAGGTAAGAAGATGTACATCAAATAAACTGAACACCAGGGATTAGACAGATTCCCTTTGGTCATCGTCAACTATCATGCTCACAGAAATCTAGCACTCCCACACACATACACAATAATGTATGCAAACACATATGCAGGCACACACTTAAATGTTGTCCTTGATAATCCTTGAGATGTGCCACAGGTAGCCATGGCAACAGCGGTGACTGCTCTGCAGGAACAACACTTGCTTGTTTACACAGTTTGATTTGTGGATCCGGTCTCACAGCTTCTGTAATGAACTCTCAGTGTGTGTGTGTGTGTGTGTGTGTGTGTGTGTGTGTGTGTGTGTGTGTGAGACAATTGAGAGCATAGACAGGAGAGATGGGAAAAGAAGAGGAAGAAAGGAGAAAGCTAGAATAAAATAAAACCTGGAAAACCAGGTTGAGTTAAAGGAGGTAGCGGGAAAAGGTTGTTTTGCAAGAAAGAAAAAAGAGAGAAAGAAGAGTGAGAGCAGAAGAGAGATGGGTGGAGAGGACGGAGAAACAACAGAGAGGAAGGAAGGGATAAGTAGAATAAGTGGAAATTTTGCAGTTTACACAGGTGTGAGCTATCGATCACAGTTAGAGAGACAGCATAATCCACTAAATTCTTTAAATGTCCTACAGAGAGACAGAATAGAGGCTGTGAATTATGGTCCATTATACAGTGCCGACCTGGAGCATATTCTTCAGTCATGTTTGCATGAAATGAAATAGGAGAATTAAAACAATCTGACTACTGAAAAAATGAAAATGTGTTTCAGAGAGTGCACAAAATACATGACCTGTAAATAAAGCCACATACGGAACAAATCCAAAGCACAAACACTGCACCTCCTCCACAGACATGCAGATTTCACACAGGCCCTCAGAAAGACATTGTGTAGAAACAGCTGCAACTTGTAAAACAATCAAAAAATGAAGAAAAGTGTGGCCACCTACATATCAGACCATGTAGTTCATCTGGTTCACAACATTTATCATCTGTCGGCTCCTCTTTGTCCTTGTGCATGGTGCAGGTATGCAAAAATGGCAAGAAAAAAAAAAGGATAGTTATGTCCTCGCTTTCAGTAAAAAAAAAAAAAAAAAAAAAGATACCTGGCTGAACTCTGAACTAACTGAATATCACAGTTAATTGATGTTAAATGGTGGCATTATATTACAAAAAACAATAAAAGAGGAAAATAGCAAGCTAGTGACTTATTAGTGAAATATTAACTTCATAAAGTTAAAAAACTATCCAGTCTCACATCTATCAAGCATATGAGCCGTATCTCCTCATCTCTATCCCTGAACTGGTTTTCCAAGCTGCCCTTTTGAAGTGGAAATGGAGACACCCTCAAATTAGTCATATGAATTTCATGACCACACAGAGGCCTCAATCATTCATCTATTCATCTTTCAAACTGGGAAGCACACGGGGCAGACAAAGCTGTCAGCCAAGGCAGTGACTGAAAGCTCTTAAGATATTCTGAGGAATTAATCAACAGCAAATGAGCATCAGCGAGGAGAGGAAACAGAAAAAGCAGAAACAATGCTACATACAGCATACATGTTACGTATAAGTACTTATAAGCACTACATAGATCACTGGGTCAACATTAGAATGAATGTGTTAAAAGAAAGATGCATATATATATATATATATATATATATATATATAAAAAAATACTATCAGCAATTTAATAACCTATGTGTGTTATTCATGATAACCTAAACTTCTCCCTGTAGAGCTTCACACACTCAATAAAATATCAGTAATGATAACAAAAAACTGATAAATAAACACTAGGACCGATTACTGGATGGAATGAGATCTTGGATTCCAGTGATGGTGATAAGTGTATCTAATATAATCAGCTGTAGACCCATGAGAAAAGGGCCCCTGACCCTTTACAGATCATAAACACTGCTTTGAGAAACACAGATGAGCCACATTGAACATGCAGCACTCCTGCTGCGAGACTGAGAGAACATGAACCTGGACTAATTGACCATGATGTCCCTGTGATTTTTATGCATGGGTTTACTCATGTGTAATGCATGCTGCTGAATACAAATACCCTGTGGGTGTGCATGCGTGTGTCTGTGTGTGTGGATTCGAAATGCAGTGGTGTGTGGAGCAGATTGGCTGAACATCCTTTTTAACTATTTTCATGATATTTCTGTTGGAACAAACAGCATGCCACTAGGACAGGCAGGATGTGTGTGTTTGTGTGTGTACGTCAGGTGTGATGTCTGATCTAATAGGGTTACAGGGTTCAGACTGCTGCATGTTGACTGCTGTGAAAAACATTAGACAAGTCTGTAATTTCACACTTTATGTTTGCAGAGCTTTAGAGCTTAGGCTGTACAATAACTCTGACTTTACTTCAGCCATGATGACCACTTAAATCCATCATCACGTCATCCTGCACAATTTATATATAGTAGATATTTGAGGGGATTCACTATATGACAAAACACAGTGAAATGAGAGGAGCGTTGTTCACCCCAATACCATATCTGCCCGGTTTGATTCATAGCCAACCGACAACTGACTCATTGCCGAGCTTTTCTTTAGAAACTGGTTGAAAGTTTCATCACTGCCTTGAGGCTTGCTCTGTTTATAAAGTGAATCACAGCTATTAATACCAGCTAAAGCAGAGGGACCTTGAACATAGACCCTGCTGTCTTTCAGCCAAGTCCACACATACGCTGTTCTCATAAGCACGTTTAGAGCTGATGACAACTTCCCCCACAGGAGTATGTAGGGCACTCAAACAGGTGCAACCCAAACAGTTTAAGTTGAGGGACTGTTAAATGAGCCTTTTGAACCTATAAATACCTCATACAGATGGATTTTATTTAAATCATCAAGAATCTTTTTCTGCTTTCGCTGGGTGGAAGAGTTGCCAATGTCCACAAATGTTTAGTAAACTGCTCTACACCTCAGTATGAACATCTAAATTGATGTAGTTTTGCATGTAAGCAAATGTGTACTTTGAAATCTGTCTTTTTAAATAATACAATCAAAAGCCAAACTGGAGCATCAGGCACTTTCCCTTTAGACAGCAGTTAAACAGTTCCTTGGTATTATTCCATGGCATAAATAGCAGAATAACATCTGATACTGCCTAGTCCTTACTGACACACACACACACACAAACTTTTGCATGCGCGTGAAAGTAAATACATGAAAAAGTCATGTACACCCTCATGCAAATAAAAATCAACAAGTAGAAGCATACAAACTAACAGTAAAAAGCCTCAACACACAAGAATAAATAGTTTAAGGACTCACAGTACATAGACGCAGCCAAGTACACAGACACACAGCAGCAGCAGAAGCAATAAACATTGATCTGTCTGACTGCTGACAACACTGAGTTATCACAGGGAGTTTTCCCTCTTGGATCAGATATGCTCACTATTGCACAAACAGTCCCACGTGCAGACATAAATACAACATTTAGAGTCCTCTGACCTTTTGTTGTTAAAGGGGAGGACTACAACAAAAATCAGGGTAAATACACATTTAGACCGATTAAGCAAATGTTTCCTTGATATGAAACCAAAAATCTAATTAGCTTGTCAAATAGGTTACATAATTACATCAAGTGAAACTACTACTTGGATATTTGGAGATTATTAAAGAAGCATACTAGTGCTTTACATTATTATCTTCACACGACAGGCATCAGATCAGACTTTGCTATGAATGAGACCCATTCGCTTTCTACCTGAAAAGAAAGTCTGAAAAAAAAAAAAAAACCCAGACCTTAGGCCAGTTACGTCATTGTGACTTGATACAAATCAGATGGAACACATGGGTGATTTCTGTGGTTTTACTGTCAACTGTAAGACTCAAAACATATTCATAGCCATGTGTGACATTCATTCTAAGGGTCAGTTCAAAGTGAAGTTACACAGAGATCCTGAAATTCATCACTGTCATGCTGTTGGGTGTCTGGTGTAAAGGGGGGCACGGTGCACGGAACCTCATCGCACAATGTTTTCTAATTAAATCACAATGTTTGCTACTGCCCCCTGCAGCTTATATCGGTTGCAGAGAGTCACAGTGACTGGTGGAAAATGTGTTTTGAATTTACGAGTTCGACGAGATTTCAAAAGTTGCATGCAATATGTAAAGGAAGCAAAATATAAGGAGACAAAAAGCAGAGCACACAGCACAAAAAGGTAGGCAGGTGCTTATTAACCAGTAAGCACATTCCCCACTAAAAATATATATATATATAGACTGGAGGTAGCAGCTGCATTGCAAGAGAGTTACAAAGGAACTGAAAACTGAAACTGTGAGTCTGCATTTGGCAACAATTAGACAGAAAAAACAGGGACAGTAATGTGGACAGGAAACATATTCCATGGAAAAGGACAGCACAGTTTTATTTAAATGGTTAATAATGATACTTAAGTAATTAAAGTAAAAAATAATATTTCAATTAACTAAATCTTGTTGTAATGTTTCTTAAATACAAGTACAGTGTTCATTTTCCCCTTGATTTCTGATATGCATAACAACAAAGTGTTGACCACAACATACAGTATTTCCTATTAACATATAAAGAAAGACACTAGATGAACACAAACACATGTGCACACGCATGCAGACATATTTCATATGTGTACTCCCCCAGCCATTGAGCCAGTTCACTTGGTGACGACGTGAGCAGCCACATTGCACTGTAACTCGTATTCCCTCTACTCACTGATTAGCTTGAAGTCCATTCTCTGAGCGTGCTTCATGGTTGCTAGACACAGCTGGCCGCTCTGCCTCCCACACTGACAGTTCAGTGCCGGGGTGACCGAGGTACACTTGTCCACATTTGAGCCGCCAGTCTCCTCTCTTCTGCAGCTGCTCTTGCTCGCTCTTTCTCACTTTCACTCGCTCTATTTCCCTCTCTCTCTTACTCCATTTCTAACTTGAGCTCTCTCCAACTCGCACTTTGTCTTTGGCTTGCTTTGGCTCACCTGGCTACTCTCCCTTCACTTACCAGCAAACCGTCTTTCCTTGCTCTATCTTGACGACATTCACTATTCCTCTCTCTCTCCTGCTCTCTCTCTCACACAGTCTCTCCCTCCCGCCCACCCTTCACTGACACCATACATAGTTCACAGCCGTGCACTAGAGTTGGACCAGTCAACCCACTACACCACTACTCAGACACACACTGCTATAATTTATACACTCATATGAACAGAGTGCAAAACAAGTAATAAGGAATTACATTTATAAAATTGTTTTTTTGAATGACAAAATATAATTTCCAAACATGTGTAAAGTAATGTCCCTTTAAGTTTATTCATGGTTATTATTTAGTAACTTAACTGATGAGTCCATTGACAGAAAGAACAAAACACTATAGTGAACCATCCAGGTCATTTATCAAGAAGAAAATCCATTATTGTCTGTTTTATATCAGTGTAATTTTCTGTTTTGGTTTGGTTGTATTTGCCTCTTTCAGTCTTAATTAGACAAAAGACGCATATTGAAGACATTACTCTGAGCTTTGGAAAACTATGATGAACACAATAAATCAGTTCATCTAAAAGAGATCAACAGATTAAGCACAGCAATGATGAAAATATTTGCAGCCTAACATGGTACAAATGTGTATATTATGTGTGTGTTACTTAATACTGTATATATAGCACAGAATAGAAATACAAGTATATTTGAAGATAAACATTTACATTTTCAGATCTACTGAGTGACAAACCAAAATCAAAGTCATATAAGTATTTATATACAGTATATATTCCCTCCTTTATTACTTCATTAATTGTTAAATTACACAACCACTTGAATATTTGTGAAATTTATAGTGAAAGGTTTTAATAATTCATAAAAGGGAAAAAAAGTCATAATTTGGTGTAAGAGTGTTCAGGGAGTATTTTAAGCAGTTATGGTCCATGTAAACTGTGTGTTTTTAAAATCCTTGTGACTTCCGTTCACTATGATTCCCCACCATCTCTGCTGTCAGTGGGTCTTAAACGCTGGCAGGCAACACAATGTACAATGACTGAGAGGAAGAGTGAAGAAAAAGAGGGAAGAAAAAGAAAAAGAGAGAAAAACCAATACAAAGCTGAGACGATGGCAGCCTACGACTGAGCTGCCTACTTCCTTTTCAGCAGTACAGTAAATTGTGCTATAAAGGAAATGAGCTCAAGAAAAGCACGTAAACATTTATAGTTCGTGAATATGGCTAAATCCCAGTGGCCTTTTTCATTCTACTCAAATGAGCACAGTTTAAGAGTGAAGGTGGCAAAGACATTTAATGCCAGAATCGCACATCCATTATCCATTATCCATTAGCACCTGCTCCATAAACCTATAGGATCCATATCACTATTATTATTTTTGCGTGCTTGAGATTTCTGCAGTGCCTTAAGATGTGACCAACTGTGCTTATACCTACCTCGTATAATATCTTTTTGACTGTCATTCTTTAGTTTTTTTTTTACTGTTGACTTTTTGCCTTGTTTCTTAGACCAAGACTGCCAACGAGAACGTTAGCTAACATGAGAAATGAATTAAATGAGTCATCATTTTTTCAATTAAACGTATCAATGACGAAATGCATCAATATGCTTACATTACTAATATGAACACGTACATTAAAGGATACAAAATCATAAGCAGATGCAAGCTGAGAACATGTCCGTGTCTATATAAAACATACTGAAAAGGTGCATTTACACACATTTTGTGCTCGAGGGAAAACTCGCCTCAAACATCAGCGGTGTTTGAGCTGACTCGGACTTCACACGTTTCACAAAGACAAGCTCCGTGAAACAAAAACAACTGCCTTTAATTACCAGCATATTCAGCAATGATTTACGGTCTGTTTCTCAGTATGTCTCCACATAGGTTACAGCAGGACACACACACACACAGACACAGAAACACACAAACACATCACCTTGACCTAACCCTTGTCTTGACAAGGTGGCATTTTTTCCAGTACCTGTATTTGCATTTATAGGTGTCAACATTGTATTACACTGACCCAGAAATATGCCAGCTCAACCCGCAAGATATTATTTATCAAAACTTTCCTCCTGACCCACCACCAAAACCAAATCCTTGCTCTGTTACAGAAACACATAAGTCATCCACATATATCAGAGGAACGAGCAAAACGCTTTCACGTCCTGACAGTGAATGTGGAACGTGGAGAAGGTCTAGAAAAACATTCCACCTCTCACACTAAAACTCTAAGAATACACCAAGGCTGGCCAGGCGATTATCCCGATAATCCTTGAAAGCATCTGGGGCAGAGCCCCTGATCAGGTTTGTAAAGGTGGACTTCATTCCAGTTAGTTTTTCTGCAACTATATTGCATATAAAACCAAGGTAGTAATACGAATAATCCGCACAAACACTGCACATAATATGTCAGAATTTTGGGAAGACATTCAAGAACTACATGAATTCATTCAATTCATTAAAGCAACATTTTGATCCACTTCAGTGAAAATATGCAGTGCAAGTACGTCAAGAGTGAATGAAACTATTAGTTGTATCAAGCATTTGTCAAATGTAACACCTGCTCTTAAAAATGACTAATACTCAGACTGTTACATACGAATCCATCCGAACTTTTACTTGTGATACACCAGGATACAGAGAAGAGAAAGAGTTTAATACTACCTATAATACTATATTCTATAAAGTAAAGCCTGCACTGGGCCAGTGAAAGTTAAAATTAATGCAGCTATACAATAATAAAAAGACAACATTTCAAAATAGTAGTACAAGCATCAGTATGAATATGGGGAAGGGAAAATAAGTTTACAGCTGTCATCGTGATCAAACATAAAGATACAGAGAAGTAATAAGAGCAAGGCAAAAATCTAGGTTTCAACCTTTCCTCTGCATTTTCATCATAGAGGAGGATGAAGGCAAAAGAGGATAGCGGAAACGTATAGTGAGAGAGAGGGAGAGAGAGAGAGAGGGAGAGAGCACAAAAGCCTCTTCTATAGAGATGACACAAAGATGACCGCCCTCACAAGAGAATAAAAAAAAAAAAAACCTTTGATTTCTAGTGGAGGTGGGACACTTCAACAGATAGTGGTGATACACTATGTTTTGAAAGCTTTGTGTATATTTTAAACCTTGTAAGGTTTGTGTGACTAACTCAAACCTGCAGTAGATCTGTGTGTGTGTGTGAGTTGTGTTACATTTGATGTAGTCCTACATGGCAGTAAGAATTACACCAGGATACTGTGACCGGAGGCCCGCAACTCCAGTGTCTATTTTTCAAGTGAACGTGTGTGTGTGTGTTACTTCTATGCTCTGCTACATTGCAAAGCATCTCGATTTGCAATGGATTTGCACAACTTTGATTCAGAATGAGCCTTTTTAATGAAGCTTGGAAGATTACGAGCAGTTGTTACATTTAAAACACTGAATAAAGGAATGATACCGTAAATGGTAAGAAGGCAATAACTGCACTAACAATCCCCACGTTTGAAACTTAACTCACGCCTTCTCTAAGCATCAGGAAACTTAATCGCCTATTACGACATCTAATTTTTACTTTACTTTACATCTTCTCCACTCAGTGACATGTCATCAGAAATGCCACATACCTGCCTTTCACTCATGTGTGACATTGTCCAATGTATGTGACAGGCAGAGATTGGAAATGCACAATCTTGTTTTTTATTTGTTTTTGCTATGGGTTTGAGGGCGGCAATGCTAATGTGCAATGTTTTGCATCTGGGTATTTGTGGTACTGGGTTAGAGAGACAGGGAGAAAGTTAGACAGGGAGTCTCTCATGCTGTCACTGTGTGCATGAGCGTGCATATGTGTTTTTGTGTGTGTCTGTAAAATGCAAGTGCTGCCAAGTCTTGTAAGCTGCTATGTGTGCGCGTGTCTGGCTCTATTTTGTTTCCTGTAACACCCATTAGAACAGAACACAGTGTCATGTTGAAGATATGCACTATGTGTGTGTGTGTGTGTGTGTGTGTGTGTGTGTGTGTGTGTGTGTGTGTGTGTGTGTGTAAATGGTTATGCCATTAAAAACTTTTCCAGCAGAAATTAAAGTTTTATTATTACAATGACAATAATTAATAATAAAGCAATTCACAGTAAAAAGTAGAGAAGTGAATGTTTCTGTGAGTTCATGTCGCTGTGTGTGTGTGTGTGTGTGTGTGTGTGTGTCTGTCTCCTTGATTTTGCCAGAGACAGCCTGTCCCCTGGCCCACTGCCAGTGGAAATTAACGTCAGGATCAGCTTACATTGAAGTCATATGTAACATCATTGTAAAGAAAGTGGACAGACAGTTACCAGCTGAGCAACTGACCGACTGGTTGGACAATGAAGTCATGTGAAGATAGAGGGACAGTAAAGAGGTGACATACTAGATGCACGACAAGAATTATAAGAATTCATTTATTCTTTTGCCTCATTAAAGAAATATGTTGCACAGTTGACCTTTTAATATCTTTCTCAGGGCATTTCAGAGAGAGAGCTGGCTGCTGCCCTGTGCTATATTACGTAAAATGAAAAGCAGGCATGTGAGTGTGTGTGTGTGCATGTGTTTGTTTTTATGTGTTTGTTTGATGTGCATATAACTTCTTTTCAGATGTTAAGAAATAATCAAGTGTGTGTGTGCAAGTGTTGAGCGGATGCTGTGATGTCAGGGGGCTTTTTCTTCTTCTTTGCGCCACTTGAGCATCTTGTGTATGTGTGTGTGTGTGTGTGTGTGTGTGTGTGTGTGTGTGTGTGTGTGTGTGTGTGT
>CM076668.1:10439470-10492943 GCA_038496675.1 Rachycentron canadum
TTATATATATATATATATATATAGAGAGAGAGAGAGAGAGAGAGAGAGAGAGAGAGAGAGAGAGAGAGAGAGAGAGAGAGAGAGAGAGAGTGTACACACCCACCTTTTAGCACAGCGTGGCTGTTGGGACCCTGGGGCAAAGGGTAGGGCAGGGAAGAGCGGGCACTGAGAGCAGCTGTGGCCTCTAGCAGGGCTCCAGTCAGCAGGGAACACACTGATGTCCGCTGACCACAAGAACGATGAAACCTGCAAATAAATGAGAACAAGTGTAACTGAGGAAGAGAGTCACGTCCAGTGTTTACATCCCGTCAAATATTTGCCTGCTTTTCTTAACAGGCAGAAACAGCCAGTAGCTGACCGACCAGCCAGCTGTGTGGTCACTTGAAGCATCTACCAAGTCCAGCATCTATAATGATCTACAAGATCAAAGCTTTATATTGACTTTTGGAGTACATCCAGAACATTTCTTAATGTTGTCAGACGCACATGCTCATGCTTTTTCATACTTATGGTATATAATTGTACACACACACACACACTACAACCACTGTAGGTTACAGTGCAGTAGAGTTTTTCCACTTTTAAGTTACTATTAATCATCTATCGTCACTTAATTTTCTTTAACTTTTAATTATGGACTTAGCATTCTGATATGCAGAATGCACAAGGGCCAAAAAAGGCCAGCTTGCTTAAGCTGGTTAGTTTTTTAACATGACAAACTATGAGGCAAAAAAAAAAAAATTAAAAAAGAACCACAATAGCTACAAACCTAGGTGGCTCAAAAGGTTCACAACACCAGGGATTAAAGAAGGACTTCTGATTGGGTCTGGATGGGCTGGCACAATGAGACTCCCTGAGACACACACATCCGGGGCAAGACAGCAGGAGCTTTTTGGCAGGATGAATCAAGTTGAGTTCCACTCTGTCCAGCACACAGTTGGCAACCTGTTGAGGAAGCGTGTGAGAAATCATCAGGGCTGTGCTGGCAACCCTGCAACTGTCATTGAAAAATATTTAGTTCCATTATATTTCCTTTGGCAAGAAAAACTTCAATAGCGCTTTCATACTAATCTATTCTGCTCTCAACCAGTAAAATAAGCGAGAATAAGCACAAACATTATTAACCTTCAAGTTTGCATGAATAGAATAACTGAGAAGAAAGAGTGACAAGAAAAAAAAAGCTTTTGTGGCAAAAATTCATTTCATCCAGTGCTGTTTTTCACCTTTATTGCTGTTATGTAACATTTGAATCAGAGGTCATTGTCATCAGCTCCTCTGCTGTGGTCATTCTCAGAAGCAATTTCCTCTTGACAGAGTAGAATTCAAAGCGTGAAAAGAAAGAATTAATAGAGAGAAACACCACTGTGGCACATAACAGATAGAAAGAAAGGCGGGAAAACGGATCTAGAGGGAAACCATCAGAGCGAGACACACTGATAACGTGGGTTTACAGAGAGGGAAAATAAGAAGCAGACAAAGGTAAAGACAGAAAGAAAGGACTTCACTGAGGAGTTTTAACTGAGTCAACATTTTGACCTTCAAAAAAAAGCCTCCTCCTCTTTCCGTTCACACTCTTCTTGGAACAAAATCCATTTCACATGAAAGGAGACACTTATCCAAAATGATTGGATTGTTCTTTGTCCTTGAGTGAACCTGCAGATGAGCTCTTCTCGTACGAATTTCAGAGGAAACCCATTAAGGCAACATTCTGCGGCAATGTAAGTGGGCAGTAAGTAATGCCTTCAGCGGGGATGGATATTAGAAAAACGGACGAAATCAATACTGGTGACAAAGTGGGGGGACGAACACAATACAAGTTTAATGAGAAAATGCAGCTTGAGTGTAGCTGTCGTTGACGGTGTTGATGCACACCGCCTCACAATACTGCCAAGGAGGAGGTAAGGTGAAGGCTAAAATCCACAGGCCTATGGTGTAAATTCTCATTTGTAGAACATGTGAATCTGTGATCACATTTTAAAAAAAAAACATGTCCTGGTTGCATTGAGGCTGCCAGGCTGCAGTGGCATGACATTCACATACACACCCACAAACACACATAGCACACAACCAACCCGTTCTCTTAATGGGATGGGTTTCCTGCATGGGGTGTAGGCCTCGCCGTTGTCAGATCTGAGTCATCTCGAGGGAAAGGAGACATACCAGCCTGCACGTTTATAGAGTGAGAGAGCCAGAGTGAGAGAAAGGGTGAGACACAAAACACAAACACTCACAAGCAAGCGCACACACTCCTCCCTTCTTAGTAACAAGCCAATTGCAACAACAAGCTTATTCCTAAAATCTAAAACTTTCAGCGACATTAGGAAATCAGACATTGTGATTAAACCCATTTGGACTAATAGCTTCTCTGATTTTTATTTTCTTTCCTTATCCAGAACTACCACTGACTCACATCTCTGGACCTCACTTTCTCTATCAGCTTGCAGAGACTGTGCATGTCCACAGCACAGACATGACGTCTCCTACACTAACACTGTATTCTTCCACATTCGAAAAAGGAGGGAAAGGCAAAAACTTGGCCTAAGTTACAGGTAGAACGTACTTTACCTTTTACCCTACATATGGATGAGCATGTTTTTAGTTTATTATGGCTGAATTATATGTTTTCTCCTTACTAATAAACAAACAAATCATAGGAGTCATGGGAAGAGAAGTTTTTCATGTTATTTTACATTGCTTGTGTAAGTGAGCATCAAAGCTTTGGAAATGCCATTAGGACAAATTGCTACAAAAATCCCTAAACACCAGCTAATATGGAGTTTGCAAACCAATGTCTTAGTACAGTGTCTCTCTACAAGCCATTCTGCTAATGACTGCAGTTTTCTGTAGCACTCAAGAAAAATGAATAAAAGGGCCATTATCAAATGTTATTAGGTTGATGGCTGATGATATTTTTGCCTTGTATGGTTCCTATTTATATTATTCCACCCAGTTAAACTTACATTTTTGGCAGTTAGAGAACACTTTATTAAGTCAACTAGATATAACTACTGTCAGAGCCAATGCACATACAGATGAGTCAATGATAGATAGCACCAAATGTTTCCACTGGGTTTTTTATTACTATCATCTACAACGAAATTTAAAAAAACTATTAAAGAAATAAAAAAGAGCCCATTTAGTGCATCTAGTCTAAACTTGTGGGATATGTTTGTGGATTTCCAAACAGTTAAACTATTAAGGATTATCAAAAAGGACCTAAGAGGATCATATCCAGTCCTCGTGCTTAATATACCCACTTAAAGGGTCTATTTGTAGGTTTTCTCTGCCCCTGAGCAGGGTGTCTTGCAAGGAGCTGGTGATGGTGACTGTCACTTGACAAGAGCTTCAGCTATTGTTGCATTTACAAGACAAGAGGTAATAATTTGCTCCCTGAACAGTGACACATCTTTAGGGCAGACTGGGGGCTACTGTGAAAAAGTGACAATCGGGGCCAGGGCTAGCTGGTTAGTGTGCTATCTTCAGTAAAAGAAAAGACGTAATAGAGACACGAGTTAACATCGGTAATGCTTTCCACCGCTGGAGAAAAATCTTGGTGAGGAAAGCAAGAGAGTTTAAAGTTGAACATGCAGCGTTTCTTCTAGACTGGTCAACAGCTGTTAATGCCAACGCTGGCTTTGTTGCAAAACCAAAACTTAAAAATAGCAACATTTAAGTCATTTTCTTTCTCTGTTGAGAAAGATGCCCCTATCCTATGGCTATAAAGGTTTGTTAGTTCTGCTGTTACACACAGTCCTGCAGTTTCCAAAGATGTGAGTAATAAAGCAGGAAAAACAGTGCGAGAGTCTGTGTGTAACAAAAATCCTACAACACAAAGGACACTGCAGGGTATGTGGTGCTGCTTTTGATGGACAAAGAGCAGCTGTCTCACCACACTCGCGCACACACACACACACACACACACACAAACAAACTCATCTTCAAAACCCCAGGCAAACACACAAGTTGACTTTCATTATAAAATGACAAAGACACATGTGTGGTATAGTACATATAGTACTATATATTAGAACTGTGTGTACAGTATATATAGTACTGTATGTGCACATATAAACAAAAAGGAGGAAAACAATCCATGATGGGAGATGTTTCAGAAGTTTCTGTCTTTGATCTGATTCTCAGGTTTCACAGATGCCCCAAGACAAGTGAATCCATAAATAACAGTGACATATGATAACATCCATTAAAAACAACCATTATAATGATGGCGGGGGAAGGACAGAAAGTACGGCTTTGTAGCCACAGTCGCATCAGGCATGGGTGTGATAATTGCATTTCAGCTTAATTACATAAGTGCAGGTCTTTATGTTCATCACGCTCTTCTTCCTAGTACGTTACAATATCACTGATCTCGCCATTCAGCCGGGTAGCGCGAGCTATAGCTGTATGAGTCAGCTGCGACAAATGCAGCCGTGTATCTCACGTTACACTGTGCGTACAGGAAATGCAAATAGCTAAAGCTCAATGCAGGTAAATTAGAACTGCTAGAGGCAGCTGCACTGATTGAGCTCCACTTACAGGTAGTTAAAAAACTGACTCCTCTTTCAAATTTCTACACTGTATTGTAGAGAGTCTGTTTTGCTGATCAGTAACTATGATAATTGTAAACATACTATTTGATATGTGTATTGGGACATTCTGCACAAAGTATGTTCTCCCTTTACAACATGCCATACAAACGGCTACTATTTCCTCACTGCCTTCCTGACTTACAAAACTCTGACTGTTTGCCTCAGATTGAGTGTGCGATGCTTTTCTTACTAAAACTCTCAGAGAGAGACAGAGATCCTTCTTTAGAGATATTCCTCAAATCACCTATATGAATGGAGGAGAGCAGTTGCCTTCAAATTTTGCCAGCTCATGTTCCTCCACAACAGTTAGTCTAAACTTATATAACCTGTAACAAAAGTCTAAACAGCAACTCCTGAAACATTCCTTCCCATTTACAATTTTAGATACATACATCTTTTCAAATTCAATCCTTCTGCCCAGTGTGGTTCATGATGTAGCTCACGTGCATGTTTGTTTGAGGCTTGCTGACACCTGAAGAGTTTAGGGAGGAGTCTGTCTTTCTCAAGGACACAAACTTGTGGGATGTTCACCAAAACATACACTTGAATTGAAGGAGAACAACCTAATTATAAAGTCACCCAACACCAACATATTCAACCTATGACTTTCATGTTACTGGAAATCAGTCCACGTAACCAACAGTTATGAATGAATTTGCCATTTAGGCTCATTGGTGCTCCATTGGGTAATTTATCTGCCTGGCAACAGCCATTCTGGGAAAGGATTAGCAAGAGGCACTGCGGGCACCAAACAGATCTACTGAACTTTGAGCTGGAATGTGCACACACAAAGATATATACATACGCATGCTAAAATGCAGACATGCAAAACACATTCTGACTCATGCCCGTGCCGTTGTGTGTATCATACCAGACCCATAGAGATTGCACTGAAGCTGTCTCGCTGAAATCCAACCACTCACATCTTGACCTCTTTACTTTGATGAATCTGACCCACAACACACACTCACATACTCCTACACTGACACCATCTTCACACACTGACACTCTCCTTCTCTCAATCACACACTTAATACACACCCTTCTTCAATTACTCTTCAATATTCCAAGGCAGAGGTCCGGCAATGCGATAGAGCCCAGCTGTCTATGAAATGCTGAAATGGAGTGTCGATACGGTACAATCTCTGTCACACTCTTGCAACATACACACGCAAAGGCTACACACTTTAATCTGGCATTTGTATCACAAATTAAATGTACGAAAGTGCTGAAATTGATTGTTATTGTACCCTGCCAGCCCCCCAGCCCCACCCCCCTTAAGCCGACATTCAAGGAAAAGAAATACATAATTTTGGCTGAAATCTACTTTTAGAAGCATCATGGAGGGTCTAGGTTAGCTAAGGTTAACTGGGGAGAGTGTGTGTGTGTGTGTGTGTGTGTGTGTGTGTGTGTGTGTGTGTGTGTGTGTGTGTGTGTGTTGGGGGGGTGGGGCAATGTTAAAAGACCTCTGTTATTCTGGTCTGGACTCAGCTGACGTCAGTCTAAACCCTTCCTCCAGAGAACAAGCAGCTTAAAGACATCAGTCAATTGTCAATGTACTGATTGCTTTGGTCTTCGAATGATCTTTTCTAAGGCTTGGGTACATTTCCTAATTTGTTATTATTTTACTTCTTAAACAGAAGAGTCATGTGTTAGATACATGTGTCCTTTTATGACACATAAAACTATAAGTACGTTAAGTTTGATCGTTAAGAAGCTGCAGGATATGGCACAATTTCCTATTCCTTTCCTCATCCCATGAAATGTCTTGTAGCTTTCAGTACATTTCTTTAACAGCAAAGTTTAGCAGGTAAACATTAGAGGCCACCTGGAGGTCAGATTTCCTCCTTTAAAGTAAAAATAATTTCATCAACACCTTTACAAATAACATTGAGCAGCAGAATCATGAAAGTAAGGTCACCATCAATCACAACAGTGATCATATAATCACTTCTCCTGAAGAGTAACTTCAGTGTTTCTGCCGAACTGAAATGACTTTTGCAGAGCAATAAGAACTCAGTGGAACTCAGCTGAGTCTTTCCAACGCTTCATTCTCTCAGTACTGTAAATCACTAGATAATTTATTTCTGAGAAAGCCCTGTATTCCTGAAATCCTTCATACCGCTCGGACTGCGTGTTTGCTTTAATGCAGTGAAAATGGAGCCGACAAAGCTCTGTGGTGGGAAATGAGGAAAATGTGCACCCTGCCCACCCAACGCGACAAAAGCGTGTTTAAATCAACTGCACCCAGGCTATTTGAAAATGCAGCGAGGAGCCAGGTATGTTCAGCAGCTCTGGTATCTCAGCACGTCCGGAACACTCTAAACTCCACCCATCCTTGACAGCGCAAACCAAATCAAAAGACATAAACCCACAACATCCAAAAATACCAAGCAGACATCCCACCTATGAGGTCAAACATATGTAAATGTGCTTCAAATTTGTTGCCTTTTCTTTTGCAATCACTGGCTCCTATTCCTCCATGCATGTGTGTGTGTTTTGTTGTTTACTACACAGCAGCAACACACCACTCATCTTATCCAAGCCACTCTAAATCCTGGTTTGCATCACCTAGGACTGGACAGCCTCTCTACACCATCCTGTTCTGCTCTGACCTTTTCTGCTGTTTCTGTCTCCACAAGGTAATGTTTGCCTTCCTGCAGCCTGAGCCTGGACTGTCTCACTGCGGGATGAATGAGTGCTGTGCTCAGTTGTGTGTATGAGCTCACAAGCATAAAAAAAAACGTATGTATAAATTTGTGTACACAGGAACAGATTTTACGTGTATACAGTTTTTTTTAATGTGTATTCCTAAAGGTTGTGTATTTACTGTCGGCTATTTTGTACATTTGAGGATGCAAAGTTTTATCTGACTCTATGTGAATATACTGTATGTGTGGGTAGGTGGTCCACATACCTCTAGTCTGCTAGTCCCTCTTTTGAAAAGTCAGAGTTGCTTGGACTAGAGGAGCCTGATGTCTGAGTATTTGCAATGCACAGCAATGCGTTGACATAAACAATCAAGCATCTACAGCACGTTTAGACACTGTACATAAGCCATATACAGTCAAAGTTCCTCACATATAAACACGCATTTCTGATGAAACCTCCAGCTCGCGCTAGACGTCATTCTCATTAAAAAACAACAAACAAGCAATCCTGATCCTCCACTGATATTTCATAGCTGATTTTCAGTGCACTGCCTTGCCCCCCGAGGTTACAAAATGTTGCCAGTCTGAGATACAGCGTTCTCAACCACAACAAAAAGATGGAGCCGGAGACAAGAGGTGTCTACAGCGCATCAACACCTACAGTGAGAATTGGACTGACAGCAACATCCGCTTCAGTGGACACAGAAGAAATGACTGACAGGCAAAGAAGCTTAAAAAAAAGAGAGAGAGAGAGATGCAACACAAAAGATATACTTCAAATTGAAGGAAAATGCACTCTATGAAAACTGAAAAATAAAATGCCTTTGGTCATCGTGCAATTGCAGTGCAATTTTGTTGTTTTACGGATGTGTGTGTGTGTGTGTGTGTGTGTGTGTTTAGGGCTTGAAAGAAAACCCTTGTTGAGTGACTCACATCTTAGGTCAGTCCCTGTGTGGCTCAGTGGGTGGATTACAACGCTAACATTTCTGGGGGTTAGACTCATCCAGTTCTTTAGTGTAAACACAATGAGGGTGTTGCATTGATTTGGACATTTGGGAACCCCCAAAAGTTTTTTGCTAGTTTTTTCCCGGGATTCCCAATTACAGGAGCAATGGCATCTACTATGACCATTAGATGAAAAAAGGTGGCCTAAAAATGTACAAAAAGGAAAAAAGAAAACTAATAATGATATAAATTCTAGGTTATTACAGTTACGAGTATTTAACACACATTTAAATCTTTATTATGAGGCTTTAATTTGATAACAGTGTATTATTCAAATTAGCTCATAAAACTACTTACGACCTGCTGGCTCTGGACCCGAGTTAGGTAATGAAGTTCAAGACGTCCATGCAGCATGCAGAACTGTATTGATAATATAGCAGCCTTCGCAGAACCAGCTAAACCAACTACTTTGTTAAATAGATACAAATTACTCTACTAAAATGGATGTAAATAGCAAGATGATGAGAACAAGAAGGCATGGGGGGGAGCAGGAAAATAATTCATGAGTGAACGACAGAAGTAGATAAAGTTGGATAGATAGAAAGAAGAAACAATTTTAAGACACCAACAAGGTTTGTCATAACAGGAAAAGAGATTCAATCAAAAGCAAAAGGAGTGGAAAAGGAGGTGAAAAATGACAGATGAGGGAGAGGAGGAGAAAAGACATGGAAACGGACAGTGCAGGAGCAGAGACAAACAAGGTGAGGAGAGATAAACACAAGGGAGCTTAACAGTGGGAAATGGAGGGGAAGGGCCAAGGGTGACTCGAATCATAATCCCCTGTTGAATTTCACAAGGAGCCGTTTCACCAAAGATCCAAGAGCTGGGCCCACCTCCCAACCACTGCCTCACACCTTTGACAAGCTTGGGGTATTATTGTGTGTGCTTTGTGTGTGTACTTTGTGTGTGTTTGTATGTGTGTGTGTGTGTGTGTGTGTGTGTGTATGTCAGTCACACAGAAGTCAGGTCGAGAGCGGTGGAAAAATTAAGAATGATGGGCCAAAAAAAAAAAAAAAAATGTATGTATTTATGATTAACTCTAATAGACAAGTTCAGCACAAATTGAAATACTACACACAACAACACTGCACGCTGTTATAGATGTGATGAGCAGCGTTTGATAAAGACAAGCTACTTTTTCTGGTTAGGAAGGGAAAAAAAAGCAGAGAACAAGGAGAAAAAAAAACGCATTTACAGGAAGGAACTCAATAATCGAATTTGTAGAGAGTAAAGAGAGAATAGAAAGACAATGACATGCTGTGTTTGATCACACTTGTCCCAGGTCACCATGTTAGCAGATAATGTTGTGCAATTATTTTAGGAAGTTAGATAGTAATAACAAGTAAATATTATTATTATGATCTATTACTGTTATATCATGACAGCAAAAAGAGTTTTTCCTAATGAGAACATCCTAAATAAAGAGAAGATAAAAGTGAGGTTAAAGAAAAGGAAACGTCTGTATTTATTGAGCAGCATGTTAATGCTAATTGTTTATGCGGTTCACCAGCAGCACTACAGCAATTTAGAAGATGAGGGCAACAAACTGAGCTTAATTAAGTTAAGTAACTTGAGCCCTGTGTTGATTTCTATTGTCTTATTTCAGTCAAGCTTTATGACTAACACCATGTAACAAATCTGTTCCAATCATCCATAAACCAACCCAGGAAGGTTTGTTTTTTTGGTTGATTTCTATGCAGTCAGGGCAACAGAATGGAGAGGAGGCTATTACAGTTTGTACTCTTACAATCCCTGTCTCCATAATCCCCGCAATGCAGATATGAAGAAAAGAAAGGCAAGCAACTTGAGAAGGAAAACAAGAATAAGACATAAAAACAAACGAAAAAGGCAGAAAAATGTATAACAGAGAGACTGGAGCAAAAAAAAAAAAAAAAAAAAAGAACAAGAAAAAAGAAAAAGCGGGGTCATCGTATAGGCCAAAACAACCTGGAACCCATTAACCAGAGCACCCAGTGGGACTTCTCCACACCACCACACTCCCCCACTTACAGTTCTCATGATGTCATACTACAACACGTCGCTACATTCTCCTACATAACAGCATGCAGCCCTGCTCAGACACCAGGAGATAAGCCTGATAAATGTTTTTCGCTTATGAAATTCCTGGACAAAAAAAAAAAAAGTTTTATAAATACACCCGGTGCTACATGCAGATGCACAGATGTGGAAGCTGCATTAATATGTCCTCAAGATTCACAATACAGAGGACATTTTTTTAAGTAGTGCCACCTTGTACTGTATTGTTGTATCATGTGTTACTGCTACTATTATGTCTATCACACGAGAGACTAAACCAACAGCTTTTTGATTTGAAACTTTGCCTTGATCTGCCCTCTCCCATTTTTTTTATATTTTGAAAAACCATACATGACAAACTTTATTTCCTCTCTGTTTAATGACTGAACAGAGGCGTGATAAGGATTCCCCCCCGAGGAATTGTGTTTTTTATAGTTAACAGCAGATAAGTTCAAACTATATTGTGAGAGCACTGCACTGTCAAACGCTATCCCCATGCTCAACTCGGTACAAGAGATTTAGCTTAATTAACAAGAGCGAATCCCAGCGGCATAATAATGATCACGCTGAAATTTAAATAGCAAAGTAAAATTCATTACAGCCACAACACGCAATGAATGAAGACAGGCTTGAAGCTGAAAGTTTTTCTCTAAGTGCAACAAGAACTCGTAGTAAACAGTAGTAAACAGTTCACTTACTGTAGCACAGACAAGACTTATATATATTGAGGAGAATGGAAGAAAAACCACCAAGCTTTAATCCCTCTTAGCCTGTGTGCACTTAGAGAAGTGAGAGAGGAGGCTTGAGCGATAGAAAACATGAGAGAGAGAGAGAGAGAGAGAGAGAGAGAAAGAGAGGGAGAAGGGGGGGTGTGAGAGAGATCGCTAAATCAGTGAAGCTAGGGAAAAGGAGGAAAGGGAGAGAGATAGAGATAGAAATAAGGTAGAGAGAGATACAGAAGTGAGAGACAAGAGTGGGGGGGGCAGAGATTCAGAGATCTCTGCCTGATGCAGAGGGTAACCCCCATATTAGGTTATGAGGCAACTGGCCCATCACAAACCAGCAGCAAGAAAGGAGATTTTATCAGAGAGCACACTCTAAACACACCAAGCCCGAGGAGGCACCGGTATACAAGGTTTCAATCGATCCTCCTCTGGGAGCCTGTTCAATGTGTAAACAATGTCTGACAACACTCAAATAACGGCTCTGTGTTTTGGTTAGGAACTAATACACAGAACCTAAAAATCAACCGCCCGAAGCCCCTTTGTCAAAGTCGACATCACACTGGCCCCATCCAAAACAGAGCCAAATTTCGACTGGAGGCGAGCAATTCCAAGTGTGTTGAGTCAATCAAAGTTAAGGAGAGGTACTTTTGCCAGAAGACGAAGTGATGTTTATGTCAAAGCGATAGCGCGCTGTTGATTTTATTAACACAAATAGATAACTTGCGCTTCCTGAGTGAAGCCAGGAAACGGTAACTAAACTGCGAGGTTGCCACTACAAAGTACTTAAAGAAGACGATATCTATAAAAGGGCGAACGATGCAAACTAAGTATAATTAGCACGTATAAAAGTCTCCAAAAAGCTTCCATCACCTACTTTAATGGAAACTGATGAAGATGACAGGTGAAAGCTCTGGAAATGGCTAGTAAGTGAACCGCTAGCTGCAATTGTTTTCTCAAACTGTTTCCAAGGCTACCAATCTATTCATGCCTCATGTTTTTTTAGCCACCACAGATGAGACGTACTAAAAATTAACGAGTCCATCAAGTACTTTTGGGATTTTTTTTTTTTTTAAATTCATTTTTATTACTCTCTGACATTCCTTTTCCACTATTTAAAACTCTGAAAATGGCAGTTCTGTAAGTTAAGGACTCTGCAATTTGCCAGTTTCTGGATAAAACCGAATTAGTCTCACTGAGCCGAAATCACCTTTAAGGTGTCATAATGGCTAAACAACATCCACATTCCTGCCTGGCTTTTCATAGGGACAGGTGATGCTGTGGGACCATTAAACCATATTAGACACTGAGATACGGCCACTTGATATTGTTATTTGCTTTGCTCTGCTGAGCGTTTCTATGCCAACCTCTAATTAATGACCAGTGTTGCAGCTTTTCTGTTAAGCCAGATCATTTAATGGCAACCCACAGCTCGCAGTCTATTACAACAACCCTATTTTTCATTCTAAGGCTTTTCTTTTTTCGTTTTTAAAAAAATATATGTATAAACTTAAGATGCAGAGAAGCAGATCCTGACCGACGACCTCTGCGTTTAAGTTGAAGTGAAGTGAAAAGAGGAGGGATAAACATTTTTACTTCAAACAAAAAGGTCATTTCTCCTCTAATCAGTCATTTCCAAGTATGCTCACACACACACAGACGCACAAATAATCACAACAGTCTCAGGTCTAAGTGAATACAGTATGTCCTATTGAATCTGCCTAATCAAGTGGAAAAATTCATCTGTTTCATGCCCAGTTGACATCAAAGCAGTCTTCAGAACAAAGCAAACAGCTGTCCTGCCCTCTTTGCATTTCTTTGGTCAATACTCAGTTAATGAGACTGGCCTCCTGAGCTGGTAATTAGGGGTCAGATCTGTCTATTATACTGCATTTGTTACATTAACTGCCTTGAGAAAGCACAAAGTCCCCCAATTAATGTGAATAAAGACAATGATACAGTGTGGTTTAGGTCTGTCATGTTCTGTGACTGTGCACAGTGAACGTCAACACCAGTCTTATTTTTCAAAACCTTTTTCCAACCCCCCAGAGCAGTTATTACTAAGTGGAACTCATACTACTACACAATATTTGCAAGGATAATCCGTATGCCCTGTTTATTCCAAAAAGTATACTGCCCTCTGGTGGATGTGAGTAAATTTAAAAGATTTTATTTCCCAATCTTAAACTGATAAAGATAAAGACAATAACTAAGATAATAACTAAGTAGGGCTGCTGTTAAACAATTAGTTGTTCAGTTGATCAACAGAAAATGGATAGAAACTATTTTAATGATTGACTAATTAAGTCATCTTTAAGCAAAACTGCCAAATATTCCCTGGTTCTAGTCACTAAATAATGAGTAACCTCTTGCTTCCTTCAACTTCAACTGCTAAAAAAATATTTTTCTTGGGTTTTTTTCAAAGTCTGATGGATATTATTCAACAGTTTTGACATTTTATAGTGTAATTAATCAACTAATGGAGAAAATACTTACTAGATTAACTGAAGATGAAAATAATTGCTTCTTGTAGTAATAATTGATCCCTTAATTGGCTAATATTCTCTGACCAACATTGGATATTCAAAAGATATCCATCCTAAAACTACATATAATTTAGAACTGTAAATTCTTATATTTCAAAAGGCAGAAATTGTGACTCTATTATGAGTTATTATTCATAGCATGTATTCAAATAGTTAGATAGCAACTACTCCACAACACTTAGGGAGTCTCACAGGGATCAATAGGATGATAAGTCAGACATACAGTATGGCAAGAATGTAATGATGAAACACACACAACAAGCAGGGAGAACAGGGAGTACAGTATGTATGCCAAGATCTTCTGATCTCTTATTAAACATAAATCATGACTGAAGCTTCAGCAGTCATTGGTGCGCACATACCAAAAACATTTAGCAATCCAAATTCAGCAGCAGCAGCAGATGTTCTCTCGTCCACTAGATGGCACCAAAGGCTGATGTTTCATGTGACGGCTCTTACCAATTCAAATCAGGCCTCTCACTTTATCACTGCTGTCAATGGATTTTATGTATCAAAGGAGTGGACGGTATCTTTAAAGTCACGCTTATCGGCTTTGGAGATGACATTTACGCTTCTCACAAATCCTGCTCTGACGTTGCCTTTGGCAGTGCCTTTTAATGCAGCTACTTAAAAACTGGAAAAAAAATAAATAAATAAATAAATAATCAATGCAATTTCAACTACTACTGGATAACATCCTGCAAGGTTCTAAGTCTATTATTGGTCAAATCACCTCTGGCTGACCTCTCACAATATGAATCAAACATTAGCAAGGGAAGGGGCTAGGCTTTTTTTTTTTTTTTTTTTTTTTTTAACATCAATTGTGTTAATCTTTCAGAGCAACAATAATAGCAGTAACCCACAACTCCTTCACTCTCATTTAATCCATTTTTAGAGGGATATTATTGTTGGTCAATTTCCTTGTAAATGCCATTTTCTAAATCAAACCACAATGTATTTAGTGGCATTATTTTCTATACTAGAATGGGATTACACCACTGGAGGTTTGCTAAAAGGATAATTACAGTCCATGTTGTGTATCTGGGTGAAATTCCCTTAATAGCACATAATAATGCATTTACGAGGCTATCGTCCAAAGCTACGTTATATTGATCCGGGATTTGTCTTTGTTCAGGCATACTGCATTGACCTCTCTGGGTTAAAATTCAGCACTGTCTGTGTTTGTGTTCCGGGTCCTGACCCATAGTTTCAACAACCTCAGCTCTGGATCTCTCTCCTAGTTTCTGGAGCGGTGCAGTTTTCCCACAGTGTCACAGAGATGTGAGAGGCCTGAAGCGAAAACACACTCACATGCAGTTTTGACACCCTTCTGTCACCCCACAAAGGCAAACAAATGAAATGTCTCTCAACAAAAACAAGTGCAGCAGCCACATGTGTTCCTGCGCGGCAGATTCAGGTAAACCTATAAAAAGCAATGGAGCTGACAATGGAGTCTTGTCGTGGTTAAAGAGTGGAGAGGTCACGTGATCAAGATACTATCATTCTGAAGAACAGCACCCCTTCACAAAAGCATGCAAGATATTTACTGTACTACTTTTTTTTTTCTGTTAGTAGACATGTGTCTCAACACAGACATGCACCCACACACATAGGCTACACACACACTAATCTCTGCCTAAGCCCCAACACCCAGCTGAGTGAGAAAGTGGCCTGCTTGGCACATTCCTTTGTAGTGGCACAACACACACAGAGTGAACATAAGTGGTAGACACAAGGTTAAATGAGTGTGACATACATGGAGGATAAGCGCATGTGTGTGTGTGTAAGAGTATGCATGTGTATGAGTGAGTGTGTGTGCATGTGTGTGCCTGTTATTGAACTCGTGTATCCTATTGAGTCCATAAACCATAATTCTAGGACAAAAATGTTATTTTATTTTTTAATCATATTCATTAGATATTGTTTCTTATTTGTTTACTACCTGATTGTTTGCAAATTGCTCTTTGGTGATAAAAAGTGAGAGTGATCTGAGGTTTATTAGAGCCAGGCATTTCACCAGCTTGGAACGCAATCACAGATGGAGCCAGTTGTCTAACAGGCAATTTTTTTTAACCTTCTGCCCTTGTGCCAACCACAAACTGGAACATTATCATACCTGCCACTCCCAACTTGTCTTGTCCTGGTTTGCTTATAATTATTCAATCTCCGAACAATCTGGCTGGGGCCTCTTTGAAAGTCATCAAATTGGATAAGAAATATGTTTGATATGTTCAGTAAGTACTGCGTAGCATGTCTAGTCACTAAACAAAAAAGGAAACATCTCCATTAGCAATTAAGATCTGAATTGCTCTCTGGGACGTTCTGTACTGCTGCAATAATTCAAGTTAAAGTTGATTACAAGGATGAGTACAAAAAATAATTAACATTTCTAATTTGCACGCCTTGCTGACTACACAAACAACAGCAGGTATCCTGCAGTAGACTGACACGGCAACTCCGTACAAAAATTCACTGCCATGCTAAACCAGTTTTCTTTTTTTCTTTTTTTTCCTTTTCCTCTGTGTATTACAGTGTGCACACAGCAAGTGGCTGACTGAGCAACATGTACAACATCTGAACTCCAACAACAGAGGAGAGAAAACACTCACTATGCATTGGGTCTCCCACAATCCTAAATTACTCTTTTCCCTGACATCCAGCACCAGCAGCAGCATCGTTTCAGTGTTGACCCACGATCTGCACGGAGAGGACTCTTCGTATAGACTTCATGTTTGGACTTTTGTTTAGTTCCTGTTTTATTTTGAAATACATAAGTGCTGCGTAGAACTTTTTCTTAAGTTCCTGTCTTTGTTCAGCTTCCCACCATTGTGATCGTCTGCCCCACCCTAACGTGTTTCACCTGTATTATCCCAGCCTGCCTTGTGTTGTGTTTGTCAGTCGTCTGCTTTGTCCCTTTAAGTTTCCCCACTGGATTTTTTTGAGTTCTGCTTCACCTTGTAAATCGCTTTTTTAATGACCTTTTTTCCCACCAACCTTCTCTCGTGTTGTCTACGTTTGGGTCCAGTTCTCCTACAAAAATTACAATTTATTAGAGGTCTATTTGTAAGTTCTCCCTGTTGCCAAGCGTGGTTTCTTGGCACGCAGTGGTGATCATCGCTTAACTAAAGATTCAGACGTTGTTTTTACAAGACAACAGCTATGTCTTGAGGGGATAAATTAGAGGCTGCATTCAGTCATGATTGGAAAATGACAAGACTTGAGTGGAAGAAAAGATGTGATAAAGAGAAGAGTTAACGTTGCCACCGGTTTGCACCACTGCAGAGAGCTCTTGGCAAATAAAAGAACTTTATGCTGAAGTCATGCTCTCCCTCTTGACTTGACAGTAAACAGCTGTTCATGCTAACATTGGCTGGGTATTGATAGCAAAACAGTTTGTTATAGTTAAATAGTTTGTTTAAATTCAAATTAATCAAACTGTGATTTATTCTATTCACCTCTGCCATTTTTAGTAGCTCTATAACTTTATCAGTTTAGCATCGTTCGACACTGTGTGTGTTCATGCATAGCAATTCCCATCGCACATTGTAGGCTGGAGACATTGTTGGAAGAAGTTTATTATGCATGCATACCTATGTGTAGAGTACCTCTATTTGCTTTGGTGCAAATAAACACTTGGTTGATGGCCTTTCCAAAAAAGCTAGAAACCTCTATTTACTAGTCTATTTACTGAAGAAATTACCAGGAAACTTATCAATTCGACCTGGCCTGGACTGGACTTAAAACTGGATATTAAAGATGGACATTTTGTCTAAATGTGTTTGCAGGAGGTTATTACCTGAGATAATAAATAACCAGTCTTTAAACATATCGATGCATTTTACGGGCATGGATATTTCACTAGCAAAGGTCTAGAGGGAACAAACCTTTCAGCAGGGCAAACAAGAATGAGTTTAACAAGTTTCCATATATCACAGTTTGAACTTTAATCTTATTGTTTGGGACAGCCCAGATAATTGGCTGACCAGATACAACCTGGCCCGCAAAGCTACACACCATGTAATATAGCACTGCAAGTCATACTGACAAGCCACGGCTATATGGTTATCGAATTTGTTCCAGAAAATAAAAAACAGGACTCATGTTTTGCTTTCTGTTCATTTGGAAGCAATCATACCAGACTTGGTTTGGGTTTTGTCTACAGCTATGAAGAAAAGCAGAAAATTTGCTTACTTTGATATTTCAGTAGCAGATATTCCCTGTAATCAGCTGCAACCGCTGTCCGAAGAGAGACATTGAGATTTTGCTTTCAGTCTACGCACAGTTTAACACACCAACTTCACTTCACTAAACGCAGTGCTGAGAACTATCTCTGTCACTTCAACATGAAAAGTAATCTAATATTTGTGCCCAAACTAAAAGGAAAAATAAAAAAGAGGAAGAGAAATATGCAGTGTGGGTGACTGTTATCACCAACAGCAAAGCAACCGCATGGCAGAGTGAATAGGGAACATATTGAAGTGTACATGTGTATGTCTGTCTGTCTCTCTGAGAGAGAGGGAGAGGGAGAGATAGAGAGAGAGAGTGCTGTAAAAACAACTGATAATCACTCCCTATTAATCCACCCAGACAGGAAGTGATATATACAGTCAGGACTGTTGTTTTTGTGAATCAAACCTGACAGACGCTGCTCATTTCTGGTGAGCTGTGATTTCACATTGAGCTCCAATTACAGTAAAAATAAAAAACAAAAACAACCACACAGCCAGAGATACAAGAAGGCAGTGTTATTACAAGTGATGACATCCGGTGCAGCCGTATAGATGACCTCCAATATGACTAAGCCAATCTCATTTTAGTGAAAAAAATTATTGGTAATGTGTTATTAATGAGGTTAGGGAAGAATTGCAAAATACACCAACATGCCTCACTGCTCAATGGAAACTTTGCGGTCCACTGCAGCAGAAGAAATTTCAGGATGCAGTAGAGACAAAACTGATAAAAAAAAATGTGATTATTAAGCCTTGAAAACTGAACATCATTATAATCGATGACTAAACGTGTACCAACGGTGTTATTATACTTCCGAAGGAGCAGTAAGTTCACACACGCCTTCAAACATTTAGGTCCAGCTCGGGTTGAGATGCTTTCTCTATAAGTTCATTAGAAAGAGCAAGGGGCATTTTTGATTCACGTTCACAGCTCAGTTATTCCTGGATTTAAACTTGCAACATTGTGGACTACGGGTCAACCACCGACAAGACACTCTGAGGGAAACAGGAAATACAGAGCATCTCAAGAGGGAAGTTCCCTGAAGACTACTTCATCTTTTGTAATAGGAGGATGACATATTTACAAGCAAGCATCTCTCAACACCACCCCCATTCAGCCATAACTGCTTGTCTAGAAGGTATTTAAATGCGCACGTACATGTCTGTGCATGGCCGACATTGTCCATGGTCACTCACCTCTTAGCCTGACACCACTAAATGAAAGGACTCAGCAGGGCTCTAATTGGTAGAGTCCACAAAGGCAATAAAATGCTCTCCTGAATGCAGAGACTGCTGGATCCTATGCCAGGTGTGTGTGTGTGTGTGTGTGTGTGTGTGTGTGTGTGTGTGTGTGTGTGTGTGTGTGCTAAACCTGCTCAAAGTAATGAAACGTCTCTATCCTGTGTTTAACTTCACCTGCCAACACCACTATAAGAAGAAAAACATAGAAATCTATATTATTAGAATCTAATAACAGACAAACATTTTGATGAGTTACCAATACAATTAAGAGCGCAAGGAATAATTGGAACAGTAAGATATAATGTGCTCACTTTGGCCTCCTAAGCATTGGCTCCTATGGTTAAGCATTTATAGTTGCCCAGCTGACTAAATGATCCTTATTCAGAGTGACCTGAGAATGTCCAGAGAATAATCATTGTGTTAACCTTCTGTTACATGTAAAACATAACTTTGTGGATTTGTCTTAGTCTAAATCTTTCTTTTTGTTCTCTCTCCCTCTCGCACTCTCTTTCCCTTGTTTTTACTTTTCTTCCATGGTTGATTTTCTTCTTTTTCCACTGTTAAAATCTCATTTTCTACTAGCACGTTACCCCTCCCTTACTCACTCTCTCTCTCTGTCCCACTACTGTTACCCTGCTCCAGTCCCTCCTCCATATAATCCTGTGTTCTTTGGCTTGCTTCATTAGTTGTAGTAATAAACACACAGGGCCACAGGATACCTCCAGAAAACTCAACGCGATTACTGCAGAGTCAGGCTCACATGCCAGATATAGGGGGCCAGTGTACCATAAAGTGTGATTGTGTGCATGCGAAACACAGAGGGGAATAGAGACAGACAGAGACAGTGCGGTTGTGTGTATATGATATTGCAGTGCACCCGCCCTGTCCATAGAGAAGAAAGCTATGGCAATCTCACAGTAGGTATGACTCATTCAAAAAGACATACAATAACAAAATTGTTTGTAAGTTTACATTTAAAAAAGTGTGTACTGTGTGAACAATCAATCATTTATATATTTTGTGCAGTAAATATATGATCTAATAAAACAAATGAACAGAAAATGGAGGGAATTTGTGTCTCTGCAGCTGTTTTTGACTGCATGGCTACCATTTGTTTGAGGTGTGTTTCTCTCTTCTTCATCTTGATGACAACTCTGCTACATTTCTGCTTATTCACTGCAACTCAGTGTTTTCAGTGTTTCTCTGGTGATCCCTTACAGGAGCAGCTCAGATGGTGTTTTGACAGGCGAATGGCTGGCTACTCCCCCGTTTTCAATAGGCTCATTATTAAAGCAGCTCTGCCTTGACTTCACTCAGCCCGTATTTCTATGGCCACAAAGGACTCATAAAAACATTTTGGCATAGTCCGACAACCACACTGCCGCATGCACATGAGTATGACTGTGTGTGTGTTTGTGTGGCATAAGTGTTCGAGCCTCAGCTTCACGCATGAGAAACCTTAGACAGTGCCTGGCTCTATTGTAGCAATTCATGAACTCATGAAGACAACACAAATACATATCCACACACACATATGTCTGAATCAGAAAATAAAAAGTGCACAGTCATGTGTACACACATGTGCCCACACAGACACTCCTCCTCTTTCAGTACCACTTGGGACCTGACTTCAAATAAAAGCACTGTGGAGAAATGATTTTGGTAACTTTTGTGATTCAAATTAATGTTATCTATGATTATTTATTCCAAACACAATTTACTATTCTATATAGCCAAAAGGCAGTAGGTGGTTTACATTAACACAATGGAAATGGGTGCTGTTTAAGTGTCCATTGCAACTGAATGTACCACAGCCTGGAAGCTAAATAGAAATACAATATGCTATTTGAGATAGAATACAATAAAATTGGTCTTGTGTAATTCAGTGGTTGTTATGTGTCTTCAGGACTCTGGGTTTCGGACTCCATGTGTTTTGAGTTCTTACAGGAAGAAGAGGGATAAGTGTGCATCCTGTGTGATGCTGCTGATTCCTGAGTCCTCACAGTTTCTCATAATGTTTGCACCTCTAGCACAGAAAGGCATGATTTATGACAGATTGCTGTTAAATTTGAACGTGTGAGACAAACGTCTATTCAAAGACAGGCATGTGTTGTTTATTTTCAGAAATGTTCCTGCCACGGTGGCCCAGGTTGAACAGCTCTTGTGAGAGGTTTTTCGTGTTTGTAAAACACTCTCTTGCTTGGAAACTGGATAATAACATAGCACTAAACTGGGTCTCTCTTTGTCTCACTTGTTCTCTTTCCCTCCGTCCACCATCTCTCTCTAACTTTCTCACTCTGTCTTGCTCATTCAGTCCTTCTCCAGTTTCCATGGCTGTAACTTTAATGTAGATGCCAACTCTGCTTAGTCCATCTACAAACGCACGTGTGCGTGCACACACACACACACACACACACACACACACACACACACACACACAGGGCTCAATCATGCAGTCTGTCAGTAGTATTGAGAGCAGAACTAACAGAGAATAAATCATTTTTCCACAGCAGGGGCCCTAACCTGAACAAAGAGCCTGTGTGTATGCGTTTTGGGATGTGTGTGTGTGTGTGTGTGTGTGTGTGTGTGTGTGTGTGTGTGTGTGTGTGTATGGGTGGTGCGTTGATCTCTTAACATATTCCTTGAACAAATTATTCATCTGCCATGCATAACAGGCATAACATTTCAATGCAAACAGTAGAAAGCACAAACCAAGAACAACTTCTCTGCTGAACCAAGAATCAGTCAGGTCACACACACACTTGTGCCATTGCAAGTATTACTACTGTAAGTGTTACTTTTTCTTGTGAAAAAGTTTAAAAAGTGAATCACATACAAACCCACAGCCCTATCATGGGAAGGAATCATTTTAAAGCACCTAAAGAATAAGCACATTCTAGCTGGAGGCAAAAGTTCCCACTGCAACAACTATAACTATATAAATATGTAATATCATAAAAAGGTAACTTAATATCCATGAGCTGGGAATAATTATGGAAACCATTTTTAATTGTGCTGATTACTTCTGTCGACTTTGCTTTGAGAGCTTTCTGGGATGCACAGACACACTTCTCCCAGGAGTGTGATAACACTAGCCTGGGTGTTAAAGATAGATTTTCCAAAACCTTGAAGTTGAAGTCTGGCATGCCTCTATTATGTGTTTAAAACTTTGCCTTATGAAATCTATACACTAGAGACTGCAATTATTATCTTACCTGCTGTAGCTTAACCCTGACAAAGCGTAGCATCCCCCTGCAGACTCTCAGGTCTTCTCCCACACCGTGCATTAAGATGTGCCACATATCCTTCTTGCTGGGTTGCCATACCCTGTGGATAACAAGCACAGCCCACACCTCTTCTGAGATGCGCCCTGATGGCAGCGTCCTGACTATCGCCCTGGTTCCAGTACATACCGATTTGGTCACCTTATGGAGAGAGGAGAAGTATTTCAGTATTTTTATTTTGAATTAAGTTATGTTTCCACAGTCATAAAAGGGGAAAACTATTAACTTCTGCCTAATTACCTTCTGATTATTCCTTAAGAAACGCCTCACCAAGACAGTGGAACGCTCTTTCCGGTTCCTTACAAATTCAGTGTTATCCAAGGGACCCTCTCCATCCATCTCATCGCTGCTGCTGCTCCCGCTGCAGTTCCTGGTCCCTCCTGAGGGCACACGCTCAGCGTGCCCAAACGTTGTCGCCATGGTCTCAAGGGATGTCCGTCGCAGGAATAGTTTCTCTAGGGAGCCTTTGTTAACCCTGGGCTTCCTGTTGAGCCTCTCTAAACTTGAGTAGCCATCTTTGAAATGGTGCTGGTAGACGTGCCCATTTTGGTGACGCTGATGATGGTTGGTAAGAGGGGAACTACAGGGAGACGACACCGAGGAGCTTGGCTCACTGGATGGGCTGTACTGTGATGAGAAGTAAGGTGATAGCTGGAAGAAGAGAAAACAAAATGAAAATAGTCACAGTGACGTTTCTTAACAGCTGAATCAGCGGTGCCTCAAATAGGCTTTTTAAATGGGGTAAAATATTAAATTCATAGTGTAAACATTGCGCTGTTTAGCTGTTAAGCATTTTAAAGTATATTAAACACATAACACAGCTAAATATGCAGATAACCATGGCTAGCACTTTCCTTGCTTATTACCTTATGTGAAGCCAACATAGACACAGGCAAGCTGCTGCGGCGGATGTGTCGCTGCTTGTGCCTAGAGGGGCTGGAGCTGAGACAGGGACTGTGAACAGGGCTGGAGTTTGGGCTTGGACTGGATCTGGGGCTGTGGCAAGAGGAGGTGTTTGAACTCATGTAAAGGCTAGACAGGGTGCAAGAGCAACGGGTGCTGCCAGTCCTGTTTCTGCCTGCATCCACACCTTCTCCAGGGGTGTCCAGCTGGCACAGAGATCCCTCTGAACTTTTCCCAGATACTGAAGTAACTGTGTTAGCAATTCCTTCAATTCGCTTGCCAGCCGCCGGCTCTGGACAAAGTTCCTCCTCAGTACTCAATAGTTTTGAGCTGTAATCCAAACACCCATATTCCTCATCCAAAATTGTCCCTTTCCCACTGTCACATGACAGCTTCCTATATAGGAGGAGAGAAGGGCTGCTCTTCTGTTTTGACTGCTGCAATTGGTCAGAGTATCGCCGTATTTCCTGGCTTTCATTTGCATGTCTGGCCTCTCTCCTGGTTCTGCTCCCAGTGGATGGTGGAGAGGTATACTGAGCCAGGACTACAGCCCCAACCTGTGTCTGATTTTCTTCAGTGGCCATGGTGTCTTCCTGGAGTCTGGTCCCGTTTCGTCCTGTGTTTTGCTGCAGCTTTGAAAAGAAAGTAACATTTTAATGTTGGGGAGAATTAGGCAGGAGAAATCTAACCTGTCGGCATTTAGAATAACTTGAGGACTTCAGTCCAAATACAAGACTTTCTGCGTTCCTTTTACTAGAGAGCGACTTCTTCCATCTCAATTAGTGGCTCCATTGAGGAACAAGGAGGAAATGAAATTTTCAGAGGAAATGAAATTTTCAGACTTCAAACCCTATGTTCTGTGTATGGTGACAGCATTGTCATTCTTACCAACTCTGCTGGTCCAGATGAGTAATGTTAGCATTTAGTTTTCAGAGCATATGCTTAATGTTCTTCCACCAAATCAGAAAAATATGCTTTTCAGCTTAGCTGTGGATTTCTCTTTTTTAGGTTTCAATTACTCATAATTCATCATCAGTTGTTACCTATATTTTAAAGTTCAATTCAAAGTTCATTACTTACTTAGATCATCAGGAGAATCCACGTCATTCTACAAAACAGCCCCAAGCTTCTTTTTCAATTTCAGTGTGGCATCATGAGCATATGTCTGTGCTGGGGCAAATAACAACTTCAGCTTCCAGTGACCTCTCGAGTGACTAAGACAGCATGTCCATACAGAGTGTGCTCTGTCTGTGCGTGTTGTGGAAACAGAAGCTTGTGCAGCTGTATAAACCAACAGATAGAGAACCCACGGAGGTGACCCTGGAGGACTGAGGAATTTCCTTGATAGTCGCAAGTCACAGCTTACATGGCCATGTGTGTGTGTCTGTGCACTGGCTCTGATGTATCCATGGCATAGTTATCCACTTGCAGGCCCTGGGAGAGACAGACAGACAGAACACAGACACACCAGTCATTATTGTTCTTGGTTTTCATGAGTAATTTCCCATTATATATATATATACACATATATCCACAAACAAATAAACATTGAACTTTCACGCCATATTCACAGAGGACAGACCAAGGTAGCTTGAAAGTTCAAGACGGAGTAATAGAAATACATTCTACTGTGCTTTTCTTTCATCGCATTAGCTTTCTTATCTGTAACTATTCAACTACATCACTTCACAGTGCATGAGCCATTGTGACCGAAACAACTGAAACAACAAATTCTGAATTTAAGCGGGAAAGGAAGACAGAGGGAGGGAACAACATTCATTTCAGCATGTTAAACCCATCAAAGCAACTAACTTTCCAGTGTAATAAGAAGAAAACTACATGCTGAGATGAGATGATGTATGCAGTACAGGGTATGTTACGTGCTTGGTATAGTTAAATAATTGAGTTTCCATCTCTCTAGGGAACCTTTTTGAAGACTAATACTTAGTAATACCGTGTCCTGGAAAAATAATATGGACTCATTTCATCACCATCATTCAACATCCCACTGTTGTGTAATATCATCCTAAACTTACATTCTCTGGCTCATAATTAAAACCGTGTTTGATTGGCCTTAGGGGTTAAGGCACTGACCATGAACTGATTCCTGTTTGACCATGGGACCTTGGTATATACATACATTATTAACACAACATACACCAACGTCCCTGCTCCAACACAACTCAACAGCTTTTTAAATTTTGATATTGTACAGCAGTCTCGAAACCCAAGACTCTTGCTGTTAATGAAAGCACAGACTGTTATGCAAACTCAGTAAAATGCCAGTTGGAAACAAGTAAAGGTAATGATGCCACTGAAACTGAACAGTCCATTTTCAGTAGCTGGCCCCCATCACGCACAGCTCTACAATAAATTGGAAATGATGTCCCTGATGATGACCCAATATGTCAGAGGGGGAAAAAAAACCAAAAAAAAAAACGAATTTAATTTGGAATATTCTGTCTATATCAATCTAGCACACTGGTAGTCAAAGAAATCAGAGCTGGATAGAGATTAGTTATGCACCCTTTTAGCATGAAATACATGCGTAACAGACACACTCAGCCGCAACATGCATGGATACTAATTGTGTGGTTCTGGTGTTGTAATGGTGGCCAGCGATGTATAAATCCAAATAACTAGAGCCCAAAACCTCATAATTAGAGCCACCACAGCCCTTAATTCCGCTGCCAAAATACATGGGCCACAGCCGGAATGTGGAATCGACCCAGAGAGGAAGGACCATCTACACATTCAGTGTGTGTGTAGAGAGAGAGAGAGAGAGAGACTGACACACAGATAGGGAGAAAGGGGCTCAGCTAACGTCCCCCCAACATGCACACACACACACACACAGTATAGCGTATGCATCAAGGTGTCTGCATTGAATGTCTACGATCTCGTTTCAAAGCTCTGTGCTGCATTCATACCGACGGCGGGGATGAAACGGACAAGTGCTCTATTCATAAGCTCACGGTAACCTTCGTATGCCTTCCTCTACTCTGCAGCCCGGCTTTAGTCTTTTGATGAAACCGATTTCATAGTTTGAATAAGATAATTGTTGATGACAGTCCACGCTGCTTTATTTCTGTTCATTCGGTTCAATGCAGGAGCGTTGGTCCACACATCTCCAATCTACAGTTTTAAATTAATAAGATGAATAATAAACAGGAGGCATGCCATTCAGAATTCCCTGCATCTAATAAATGCCTCGTAAAAATGAAATTTTGGAGTTGGCTAGTGAAGGTGGTTACATGAGGGACATTTACTAAAAAAAAGGGCTTTAGTAATTGCTATACTGCTGCTCATTAAAGAAGTTACTTCATGTGAAAAAGATGCAAAGCCACTTGATATGGATGAATAAAAGTTTGCCAATTAAATCAGCAAATTCTGTCCTTCCATTGCCCCTTAATGAAATATAATGCATACCAAAACTTAAAAGCCCAACATTAAAAAGACAGTAACATGCGGTATGTTGGCCCATGAAAAAACTATATCAGCTGCATTATAAATGCTAGGCTGAAACTGCAGCACCTGGGAGCAGCTTATCTTGCTACACTGCTCATTAAAAGAAAGAAAACTCCTTAAGTCCGTTCTGTTGACAAACTGAAGAGGCTTTCTTACAACACAAAATATGCTTCCAGCAGAGAGTGTCAGTGTCATTTTCATAGGCCATTCTTCATACTGGTGAGAGGAATAGGAATAGGGAGAATCTCAACGGCATGTGTCACAGTCAACTAACAGGTCTAACCAGTCATATCAAAAGTTGGCAAAGTATACGTGCAAAACTTGTAGCCGCAATCCGCAGCTCTCTCAAGTGCCTGTGGTGTTACTGTTGTCAATCCTGCTTGTAAAATGCAGGAAATGTCATGAATTGGTACTGTTTCATGATTTTATCTTTCCTTTACATTTAAAATAAGTAGAGATTAATAATATAATCATACTCTGCAATTCTTCAAACCTGTTTGCACATGCCTCTGTTGCCAAGAGCCTGCAATCATATTAAGTTTGGTATGTAGAATCTGTTATGGGAAAAAACACCATTGAATTTGGGTGTAGTTATGGAGGTGGGAGGAATCATAACACAGGTTAGTCACAGTAGTGCAAAGAATGATGATGCCATTTGAAGACACAAACTGACGCCACACGTGTTATGGTATGAACCTGTAAGGAGGCGATACTAGCGTACTTTTGTTTACTCATAGGCCAGACATTGCACGCTGCAGCTTTAAGTCCTACAGTCATGTACCCAGAGGTATGACAGACAGCTGTGCTTGCCATCAAGCTAATTTAAAAACACTGAAATTAGCAACAGGATAGCATTTCCACACTATGGTTACTTAAAATGGAAGCACATGGACTAACAGTATGATTTGATAGAGTTGTGCTACAGCTGTTCATTTAACATTCACCCTCATGACTGTGTTTCATAATTATAGTTTACAGAAACAAGATATAAAATGACAACAATAAGGCCTCAGAAACATAACTACATCACAGACTTGAAAGAACGTGAAACTACAAACAAGCACACGTGCGAAACACCGTTCAAATTAGCTCTTGTTATCAGTTGAACTGTGACCCTGGCCAGGAAAACAAATGGCTCTTCCAGGCTAAATCTCAGCCTTGGGCCATAAAGGCAGACAGACACGCACACACCCACACACCCACTGAGGAAACCAGGTCACATCAAGTGACAAGTGCACTGACCAAGAAAACACTCAATCTTTTCAACTTCATTTGTTGTATTATAAACAATATTGTCCAACACAGCACGTTCTCTACCAGGATTCTGACCATATACCACAAATTATTACATAAAAAATATTTTGACCTAATTTTCTGACAATACTTACATTCAATCTGGGTGTATGCCTTAAAAAATTCTATTTCTCCAGGTTTTCCAAATGATTCAGGTTTCCTATTCTCTATCTTTGTGTCAACTGAGCGTGAGACGGAGAGTGAAAGAGCTGTGTCTCTCTCTCTCTCTCTCTGCGAGAGAAACAGAGCAAGAGAGAGAGAGAGAAAGGACGACATGAGGGATGGGACTTGTGCAGTCAGTCTGAAAGTTCAGTGGCCAATCAGAAAGCATTTTGATGTTTGTACATAATTTATTGACATAAATATTTAACTTTGCCAGTCATCGCTCTGGCAGTTACAGCACAAAACAAAGGGATACTGTGACACCCAGTTAAATCATTTCACAAAGCATTGGCAAATGGATTCTGTCTTCAACAGTACTTTATGTTTCTGTTTTTTTCAGATGAGTGGTGATCATTTCTCTATATTAAAGCAACATATAAACAACACTAAATATTTGCTTTCCTCCTCAAAGAAGAAATTTGATACTAATCTCATATCTGTAAAATAAAGCTACAGCCAGTCACCGCTTAGCTTAGCTTAGCATAAAGACTTGAAACAGTCCAGTGCAAAGAAAACAAATTCCAGCTAGCTGCTCTTCTAGAGGACACTAATTTGCATAATACATCAATGACAATTTGAGGTTTTTGTTTTGTTGTGCCCATCTTAAGGTTGCAAAGACCCGTACTATAGCACATAAGCTGTTGGTTGTATTTTAGACTATCCCAAACAAGCTGTGAAATTTCAAAATATTGATTAAATAAATACAGGAAATTATTTCTATCAAAATGGCAGATGTTCTAATGTGGGCTTGAATACAGATTTAAAGAGGAAAACTGTGATCTCAGCTGCACCACTGAAAAACCTGATGAAATAAGCACAGACAGTTGTCTACCCATTTTGCTTTAAAGGGAGCTGTTGGGTACTTCGTCCAACAAGATCTAACATTTCCCGCGCTGCAATAAAGTGCAACACATGTTGATGAAAGCAAAAGGGGATGATCTCAGCACCTCTGACAGTGCTGAAGAAAGTGGATATAATCGGAATCAGATGGTTTACAACAGCACTGAGTATGACGCTTTTGTATTTGCGAGTGTTTCAGTTGTTCCCTCATCTATCAAAAAAGGTTATTTCCAAACTGCCATGCATCAAAAAAATGATGTACAGTGCAATTTGTTTTGGAACTTAACTCTTTAGTGACACCATGTCATACTAATACTAATGCCACAAGCAGGACATGTGAAAATATTTCAGCGTGGGGCAGTGAGACATTCACAAACAGCCAGGTAGTGGCTCTCTCTCTCTCTCACTCTCTCTCCCTGTCCTTATTCAGCAGGTACCGAATCACAGCTGCCCCCATGTTCATGCTCAACATCTGCTGCTGCAATAATTATTATTAGTTATCATTTTTACTGCCATTACTAACACTACTGTTATTGCATCCTTTATTATTATTTAAACTCACTGCTGTTATCTGTTAATGTATTAGTAGTAGTAGTATCAGCCATTATCATTAATACTCATATTCCATTGTGTTCTCCTTTCTCCTACTCTCTCTCTCTACCCAACCGGTCGAGGCAGATGACCGCCCACCCTGAGTCTGGCTCTGCTCGAGGTTTCTGCCTCTTAAAGAAAGTTTTTCCTTAATACTGTCGCCAAGTGCTTGCTCAGGTGGGATTTTTCGGGTCCATTTAAATAAGTCTATACAGAGTTTAGACAGGTCTGGACCTGCTCTGTATGAAAAGTGCCTTGAGGTAACTTTGTTATGATTTGGAACCAGGTCCTCAGGACCAGGACCTTAATAAATAAATAATTGTTGTTTAAAAATGAAAGGCCAGTAGAATGTCTTCACAGGTAGTGAAATGACTAAGCTGAATAACAGTGAAGAAGTAATGAAATTGAAGGATTTTAAACAGTAATGTCACTTGTGTGGAATAAAAAAAAAACAGGTTGTCAGAAGTTATTAGCTCTTTTTTTGTTTTCATGAATATGAATCTCCAAACAAACCTCCTGGAGCACATTCTGAACCCCTGTCCTAATTCAGTGTTTATGCCACAAGCAGGGAGCCTTCCCTCTCACATAAAAGCCTTTTTCTAATGTTCATTCATGAGGGATTATTTCACAACTCATCCGAAGGATGACTCATGGCCTGGTATGTGATTAGGTCCACCTTCACATGCAGTGCAGGGAAATTAAGTTACCAGTGAGCAGCAATGTAGTCACTGATGAAAACCTTTATAAATCATTTGTAAAATTATTTTTTAAGTTTAGATTGATATATCATATATCAGTCAGTGGACAAAGGAAAGTAAGTGACAGGGAAAATGAATCTATGTAAAATGAGGACTGGATTCAAACTAGACTGAACTGAAATTCCACTTATCCTCCTGAGCCTCCAAAACACTCCACTAAATACTTCACACTCAGTTTCAGCATTGGAGCTTTAGCATTCCAGCAGCACAATAAACAGGCCAGGGAGGGAAGGAATCCCCTTTTCTGTTGTCTAGGGGTCACGGGGAAAAAAAAGGCAAGCTGTGAGAGTACAATAGAGTGAGGGTCTAAATGGTGTCACCCAACTGCGAAGAAACGGGCAACGAGAAAAGCAGTTTTCAAGCAGATTATATCTTCAGTCACAAATACTTTGGTGATGCCAAAAAGGTGACTACTAGCTTTGTACCAAATGTACCACAAACATTTAAGACGCAGAGTTGGAAAAGCTAAGAAACATCTTTTGGAAAATGATTCAAGACATTTAACTAGTAAGAACAGTAAAATAAAAAGACAGACAGTCAATAAAAAGAAGATTGGAAAACATAGTCCAACTAGGGTTGCAATGATCTGACACTTGGTATTTCCATTAATCCAAAACTACTGCATTGGCTACTGGAAAAAAAAAAACGTATTCATATTTTAACTACACACAAGTATGCCCAGGATGATAAAATACTGTTATAATACAGTTAGAGTGAGCTGCCATAAGGAGAAGCAGCAACACATAAAAACAACAACCAATACAGATTTCTATGCATCATTGCTCAATAGCTATCCGAGCCACAGCGCACAATGATGACTTCTTAAAAGCTCTATACATACTGAACAGACAGCATAAATCAAAGTTGTGGAACTGTATTGGAAATCCAAAGGCCATCTCTACGATCCATTAACGGAAAGCCTTGCACAGTTCCCTTTAAATCTTCAGTATAATAATGCACCCTCCATGGAAAGGAACCTCCCTCTCTTTAACACAGGAGGGGGGTCAGTGAAGAAAAGACACATCATATGACTACAATAGAAACACATTCCTTAAACTGGTGGCAGCCGCAATGAAACTAAAAAAAAAAAAAAAAAAAAAAATGTTACCATTGAGTGCAAAGACCTTGACAAAAAGGAGATTGGTGCAATTTGGAAATCCGTATGTGCTTCAGATCACAAATCATAGCAGATCACAAAATATGACATTATAATTTAGATTTTTGTAGCTGGGTGACTGTGGGTAAGCAAACTTTTGATCTGACTGAAAGAAAGAGCAGACCTTAATCGTAAGAAGTGTGGCGTGGTTTCTTTTTCAACCCAACCTTGAACCACTGCAGCATTTAATAAGCCCGAACCCTGCCAGTGCCCAATTTTTATTTGAAAAATCATTGTTAACAATCTCCCAGAATTGACGAAGTAATATCCTTTGCAAAGTCCTCCCTATTAAATATTAACAAGCATCAACAGCAAACTTGAAAAAACAAAACCAAAAAAAAAAAAATCTCAAAAATGCAATTCCATGGTTTACATTCCATTTATTTTCAGTCGGGACATCTAAAGAGGGCCTTGATTAAAAAATGCGACAAAGCTTTTTATCCAAACATAATTCAAAGAGCCCGAATTGTCTAAACAGCCTTAGGCAGAGAATCAAAGCTCAAATGGGTAAAAACTGATGGAAAACAGCTTTCCATCTGCTGGCCTGTAAATTTCAGTGATAAAAACATAGCTTAATGGAATCTGTACTTTATCCATCCAAACAGACTGACACCCTCCCTTATTAGAAGAATTTAAGGCATGTATTACCAGTCAATTGAAGGGAGCATTATTGAATCTTTGCGTTGGGACCCAAGATGAGCCACATGCCAGTGTCCCCACATACCCAGCGATGGTTATATTTATATTAGTCATGATTAAATAATGGGTCCAAACTGGCACAGTTTATTGGATTAATAGGTTTGGCCAGACTAATTTTGGCCTCCTGGACAAGGACATGTTTTTCTAATTAACTAAGACAGACAGTTGATTCATCCAAAGAGGAAATGTGAACCTAGACAAAATGAAAATCTTTTAACACTATGGTCTGTCAGAAATGATCAAAGCTCAGGACCAAAGTGTCTTTGACTCATGAAGATTTTATCAAACCAACCACAGGGAGAGCTCATAAAAGCTGAAACAACAACATGGGAAACAGGGAAATATGAAGGATTTGAGTGAGAGACAACTATTTACCTTCCCATAAGCAACTTTTATCACCACGCAGATGACACTGATAGAAGTTGAAAGGGCAATCAACCTGCAATGCTTTGCAGATTATGTTTCATTTTTAACACTGAGTCCCTCTGTCAGTGTGTGTTAAAAAAAAACAACAAAAAAACAAAAACGTGGGGCTGGTTACACTGGGAGCAGCGCTGCAAACAGAACAGACTTTTCATGCAAGAGACCTGGAGAACATATGGCTTTGATTAGAGGGCAGGGCAGAGAGAGACGCCAGTGGAAACTGTACACAGAGAGAGAGAAACTCTGTGTGAGCGTGTGTGTATCTGCTTGTGTGTGCATCAGTGTAACAACAGGGGGAGAGGGCTGACTCAAGAAGGGGTGACTGTATTTTCATGGTGGATGAGTGTGTGAATGTGAGACTGTGTGTGTGTGTGTGTGTGTGTGTGTGTGTGCCTGTGAAACAAAGGCAGAATAAAAGATGACTCAAAAGGGGGAGACTGCTGAACTTGGAGAGTAGAATGAAATGAGTTGCTGTGTGCCTCTGTGTGTGTGTGTGTGTGGGTGTGTGTGTGTGTGTGTGGGTGTGTGTGTGGGTGTGAGAATAGAAGGGGAATTGAGGCTCTGCAAGAGTTGCCCACGTTAAACCTTTATACGATGGAGAGCTGTTCCTGTGTCCATATCACACTTCCACGCTTTACATATGGTGTAAAACCTTTGCTGTGACCCTGTGGCCATAAGTTAAAGGTTTTACACTTCACTGCTGCCAATAAACCTTGAAATAACTGCTCTGTGTTGTCTAGCAATTGTTGGGGATAGACTCAACATTATTCAAGCCTATGGCAATCACACACCGTATGCCTGAGTCTAACTGCAATGCAGATTCCAATAGCCTATTCATTCTGTTCAGCCACTTAATCAATTGTTTTCCCAGATGATTCCCAGTCAAAATAAGTTTAAGTCCGGGCTAATGGAAATCTGGTTTCAGCCTAGAATCCGTTGCGTGAGATATGATTTATTTATCTGGTTGATAACGTAACAGTACGGCAATGTCTTTGTTCAGTGTTTTTCCCTTTTGCCTTAAGTTTGCTCATGTTCACACAACACGTCGTCTGAGCTTCTGTGTGCAAGACAGCATATTATTGGGAAACCACTTGGAATTCAGAACCAGTGATAGTCCCACAGAGATTTCTATTTTTAAAAGTGGACAACTTCACTGACAACATAGCAGCCCCCTTGCTAACGACCGTAAAAATCTTAAATCTTGCTCAAGTTAAGAATTCAAATACTGTCTTTACCTCTATTAGCAGTACTGGACATTGAAATAATTCACAAAATCAATAATGAATCACAGAAGGTTGTATCTAAACACCTAATATGAGGAATGTATCTACGAAAGACAGTTTGTTAATGTCCTAGTGGCTAAAAACAGAGCAGACTTTAAGGGTACCCTGTGATGTTTTGACCACTAGTAGTGCTACGGAGCAATGTACTTGAGGGGGTACCTGCTACTTGTTGTATAGCACACATAAAATGTAAATAATCCTCTGGATCGCCTGGACCAGGATTCATTGCTTCTGCATGTGTCTGTGCACCAGAGACAACAGGGAAAAACCCAGCCTCTCTGTTAGACTGATTCTAATCTGGATATGGTTAATATAAGGCAGCATTTCCCCCTTCATTCCCAGTTGGAACTGATTAATTTCTCAACCTGGAGACAACCTTCAATGCAACATCCCATTGAAAAGAGTTTGCAGGTCACTGTTGCCCGGGGATGACCACATGTGTCTCTTCCTGTGCAAACAATGACCTGACCTGTCAAACTAAAAGCCTTACACACTTCACTGAACCTGTAAAAAAAAACCAAAACAAAAACATAAAAAATAAACACAAACAACTTTGACAGTGACAAAGCCTCCAGGCTTTTGCAATGCACCTCAGCATTGAGATACAATGGCAGGTACAAGGAAACGTTTACACAACAACAACAAAACAACATTAGAAATAAACACAGCAGACATTTTTAGGAGTCAATTTCTGCTGACGAATTAATGGTTAAAGTTTATTGCCCCGATTGAAACAGGGTCATGGTCGCAATTACATTTCACTTGCATTTCCTTTAAAACCGGATAAACCCGAATGAATGACAAACATCACCGTGCGGCTGGTTTTGTGCGACTCCGGGTTTCCTGGACCGGTTTTGGGAATCACCGAGCGACTTCACCGACAACCTGACCCGAGCGCCCGTGCAACGCGACCCCGAAACGAAAATGTGCCAAAACGTGTACCGACGCGGCAGCGCTTGAGGACGTGTTGGCGCAAACTCACCGAGCAAAGTCGTCATTTTCGGCTCGCGACCGTCAAAGCTTCGCACGCCGCCCCGTCCAACACACGTCCCCGCTCGGTTTTCGTTGACTGACTCGCTCGACAGCTCTCGCGGACAGACAGTTGATGCAGCTCGTGCTGCGGTGGGAAACCGCTCTCTTTTCGCTGACACCTTCAGGTGCTCCTCGGAATATCGCACTCCACCAGTCAGCACTTTGGTTAACCTTTTTTTTTTTTTCCACCGTCAAAGTTGTTTGTGTTTTGTTTTTTGTTTTGTTTTGGGTTTTTTTTTTAGCTAAAACTAAATTCAATTAAGTTTTTTGGGATTTTTTTGTTTGTTTTTTACAGATGTGATGGACACACATATTGATACTCTTATGTTACTACATATATAATATAACAAACATTGTTACTCAATCTGACACTGTTGTTGGATTTGTTTTTCCTAATTAAAATATAGTTACACAGTTGGAATACTCCCAGTTAAAGCTAAACACTTTGGTCAAAACTTTATGCTAATGCAGTAAAACCAAAAAATTTGTTATATTATTGTAAAAATGGAAAAACAGTGCCACCCTTATCTTGCAGGCTTAGGCACCAAAGCCATTCATCTCAGTAGCTTCTATTATGACTATTTCATCAATTGCAAATGCTTTCAGGAATTTCCACTACTAAATTACAATACGCAGGTGGTTTCTGCATTGCCATTTAATCTCGTGGCTCTGTTTTCAGGGGGACCCTGTGTAGTTTTATTATTATTATATTCTGTGCTTATGTGGTGCACGTTTCCAAATTAAGTTTATCTTTAATTCAACTACCACATATTGACAGTAACAAAAAGACCAGGAAGTATTATTCCACCATAAGAGTTTAGATACTGGATGGGAATTTTAAGGAAGCAAGGTATGCAAACATTCAAGAAGATACATCATGCAACTTGGCATAATATTGTTTTGGAAGTCACTGTTTCTTCAGCGTTTTGTTTTGTGTGGTAAACCCAAACAAAATATTCAATTGTGCTCTTGTGGTGACTAATTCATTTAACGTGTTTAGTTTAATACCAATATATCCAACAGCACATAAAGGCAGCATCTGTTTCTTTCAGTAACCAACTGAGCTGCGGACAGAGGGACAATAACTGCGGCTCAGGGCTACTTTGTGGTATCGTATGTGTGTGTGAGTGTGTGTGTGTGTGTGTGTCACTACATAGGAATGTCTGGCAACAATTCCTCACCATAGCCAGTCGTCAACTTTATGCAGCCTTCCTTGTACATTATTTCCTCTAAACCTAAATAATTAATGTTTTACGGTAATGCACTACTAGTGTCCAATGTTATATAGACATATTATATCCGCATCTTTGGTTTAACAGGAGCCAATTTAAGGGAAATGTAACTGATGGTTTCACTGATGGTAATAGATGGCTTGGGCCCAAGGTGGATACACCTCACCTCAGCCGAATCAGCCAGATTTCTAATTGGGCAAAGTGAGATTTATATTAATTGATTGATTTGAACGGCACAAAGAAGTTTTTCTTTTTTTTTTTTTTTTTTCCTTTTCTGTGTGTGTGTGTGTGTGTGCAGCAAACGCACCGCACGAAAGTAGGTTAAGATCGTGCAGTTGTCCTACCTCTGAACGCACCGCGGCCCCGCCCCCCGAGGAAGGCGAGCAGCACGTGCTGAAGAGAGATGCCCTTTTCCACTTCACAGCTTATAACGGCGTTTATTCCAACTTGGAAAGTGAGGGATTAGTTTCCAATTCCCCCTCGCTCCACCGATGGGAAGTCTTATGCCATCCAACAGGAATGTGCAACTCTTCCATTCCTCCAACTCTCCTCCACCCAGGAGCAAGCAAACCTTTGGGAATCCCCAAATTGCTGATTAAAAAAAGAGAGAGGGGGCGTGTGGCCTCCACAGCACGAGCTGACATTTTTATTTGCTCTGAAAATCAAATATGACTGAAATCCCTGCCACATCTCCGGTGCTGTGATAGCAGCTTTTCATACGATGGCACCAATCTGTTTTTCTTTTCTTTTTTTTCTTTTAAATGTTGACACGATTGAAATAAAACATACTGTGTGATGTAAGTTCATACACTGCAAAATGACACTTCAATCGAGCATGAAATGCAGCCAAGGAGGGAAAGAGCCCCATTAGCAGTTAAAGCCATGTCTAGGAAGAGGAAAAAGAGGAAGTAGATGAGGAGGAGAGAGGCTTTGACTCTCGATTAAGAAGTTGCCCTGGTTGTATCTGAGAATTAATGGAAGATAAGATAAAGATAAAAGTTTTGAGACTTGCTGGAAGTGGATTTACTCTTTTCATCTTATACACACAGAGATATAGGTCTGTGCGTGGTACGGCAGTGCAATGCAAATGAAATACTGGAAATATAGCATCCATGCAGAATCTTGTTATTTTGTAAACAAACCTCTGACCTTTTGTGACCATATGTCTTCGTCTACCCAAAATCCACTTACTGGAACAGCATATTACTTATTTTCCAGTTTCGTTCTTGGAATTCTAACTTTTTTTCTTCCAATATTCATTTTGATGTCAGATGCAATTATGCTGAAATCGGAAGAAACTCAAGTCTGCAACTATAAGTTCATATATAATTTTCCCCATGTGTATGCTTCAGTGTTTCCATGTCTCACTGATTCACTCAGGTAACCTTAGACTGGGAATAAGCTTGCACAAGCTCATAGTGTGTTACGTTCCCAGAATAAATGCATAAAGCAGAAGTGAATAATATTTAAAGTGAATTTGTTGTAAATGCTAGTGTTGAACAACACATCACACATTTGCTCCATTCCACCCCGTGGGTCGAACCTTTGAAGCAAGTCGCACAATGCACTTCAACATCGTCTTGTTCGTTCAGCTGATGACTGTGAAGCATTAATAAAACCAAGGCAAGTTTTTTTCTTCCGATAAATGGGCCATTCACTGCGCTACACATAGGACATGAAATACTTTATGAAAAGAAATACATGGCACCTAAGTAAACCACCACAACCTGTAGGATTAAGGTGAAGTTACATTGTCCTTATTTTTGTGGATTCTGCCCTCTGGTGTCAGAAATGGTTGAACACATGTGCAGGGAGACAACTGTTACTTGACGTCATAATAATAGTACTGATGATAGATGATACTAGTGATATAACCTCAATTATATAGATTTAACAAAACATATCACTTGAGTAAGTTAATTGTATATGATGACACTTTTCAATTAAAGTGTGTACAGGTGATGAGAAATCGACGGTCACGTTACACGTTGAAACTGAAACAAAAGTATTACTAAAACTGTAGGTGGCAGCTTGAAAACCTTTTCACACAAGACATCTTTAGCCCCAAGTCATTCCACCCGTCGACAAAGAGCTACTCTGTTCCACTTTCAGATTTTTTTTACACTTGACTTGGCTCAGTGCTCAGCTGAAGAATTACCCTGCAACCATGCCTAGAACCAGAGAAAGGTTTGTAGTGTGTACAGTCGGCCCACTGTGCAAGGTACAGGCCTGTTGTTTTGCAAGATGTGGGTGACAATGTGGCACAAGGGAACATACGCAGTCAATGCACAATGCCTCACAACTGTGTGGAAAATAAACAAAGGCATGGTAGAAATCTGTGTTGTGCTCGCAGAGACAAATAACGCGCACACAAACACAGAAACACCGCAATCCACACATGCAGGTATTATTCTGAGCCCTCCTGTCAACAGCTGCCTGACTCAGTGTTTTGTAAAAAGGTAGCCTAGTTTGTACCATTGTTACCTATTGAGTCATTAGTGGAGCTGGGGTTACGCCAAGGGCTTTGGGACAATGATGTAAGATCAACCCCTCAACACAGTTTGGGTCTGTTTCGCACATTTCAGTCATGTTAAAAACATATAATGATGACCACGGACTACAAGAGTTATAAACTCATATAGAATTTATTGTTGAATAGTAATAAACTAAATATTAACCACCACTATGCAGAAATATATACATCTTATAGAATATGTTGATGTAATACATTACGGAAATTGTAAAAATACTATTAAGCATAGTTAAAAATTCTAAAAACATCTTAGTAGTAGGTTTATAAGGCTTATAGGTCCTGAAACAAATGTTTGCCCAACCATTTGATGGCAATTCAACACATTGTGCTTACGCAACCAGCTTTCAAGTCAAGTAAACTAAACTAAAACTCACGAAAAAAGTGCATGAAAAGTCAGTGTCAAAGCAAGCTAAACAGGAAAAACATAAAACTAGCCTGTGGACATCTGAAGTGATCATTACATTCTACTATACTATGAACAATGTTTGATAAATGTCACAGTGCCTTCAAATAAACTCCGTCACACTAAAACACGGCACTACTTTTTACTATATTTCACACTTTGACTGTTCATCATTTTAAAAATTAATTGTATCCCAGGGCTTGTTTTACATTGACCCAAAATGAACAATTTAACGACATTTTATTCTGCTCTTTAAAACCAATGGGTAGTATTATAATTTTATGAGCTGATGCATTTTTTATTAATAACTGGTACTGGTAATATTGCTAATAAAATATCATTTCATAGCTGTCCTAATCAGTATAATTTAACTTCTCCTTGCATAATGTTTGGGCGCAGTTGAGATGAATTTCAAACCACAGAAAATTACGCAGAAATAAAGATCAAGTTAACTCTCAGGTCAATCTAAGAGAGTGACTTCTCCAGCATTTAAAGGGGAGCATTGCATTTGTACTTTCACATATCACACTGTGCCATGTGCCACTGTAAATCTCTATAGTCCCCTTGAAACCTATACTTGACTTCTTAAAGAAGAGAAGTAAGGACACAAACGTACATCAGTTAGAGAAAGGGTCACATTAGTAAATAAAAAATATTCATAAACTGTTGCGAGCACTACGTAGATCCTTTAGTTCTAAGATGACATTAAGTGCTAGCCACCATAAGACTTGACTCCTTCTAAGATGATGGAGAAATCTTTAGGGAATACAAGGGTCACATCTTATGTGCCTCATTTAAAAAAATGCTCCAAGACTTTATCTTTGATTGTCATACAAGCATTCAAAAAGTATTTTTTACTGAGTGCAATGTTTTAAATCCTGCTTCTGATCCATATGCACAGTGACACCTGAGATCTGCCCAGTAGAAGCAGCTGGTTACTGAGCAGCTCCACTAAGAGAAGCTAGGGGTTAAAGGTCCCTACTTAAGGCACTTTAAAGATATTTTTAAGAAATTATTAACTATGAACAGGATAATAATAGATATTTCCCATTTACTTGTAATATATTAATAAAATAACAAGAAAATCTAATCTAAAAAATTAATATATTACAAAGAAATAATGGATAAGCTCCCTGGGCAGGATTTAAGTGTAATTCAATTTGGGTATTATATACAGGTGTAAAATCCCTGAGAGAATCCTCCAGCATGATTGCGTATTCAAGTAAAAACCATTTTGGGATTTTATTATTGGCTTTCCTATTTTTCTTTTTTGACCTAAAACTTTTGCAACGTCCTTATGATAAATGTTTTTTGTTTGCTGGAAAACGGGTAACAAATGGGTGCATTGAAATGCACAAACTACTTATTTTGGTGTGCATTATATATTTTTTTTTCCTCATAGTGGATGACAGAGTGATCATAGTTGTATTGTCAGCACCACAGATGCATTAAAGGTTTTTTTTGCAGATAATCACTTCATAGTGCCAAAAACAAACCACAATAAAAAAAAAAAAAAGTACATGGCATACTTTTTAAGTGTAATATTATTGTTATGTTAAAAAGTATGAATGGTCCCTGTACAGTAAACCTCTCTCTTTGGCTATTTCATTCGGGATAAAGCAAAAGGAAAATTAGGGCTGAGGACATCTTTCATCACACTTCATTATGGTGAAGTTCAACTTTCACTCCATTGATACTGTACATATTTTATGAAGGAGAGAATAGGACTTTGCTCATGAATAAGCAGTGAGTTAGCTAAACAGATTTGAGGGAATAGGACAGATCTTGGGGCAGTGGTTATAGTAGTCATAAAGGTTTTTCTTCTGCTTATTTCCCTCACAGATGTGTTCATTTACACAAAACTAAATGGATAACAATAAACTACTCGAGTTGACTCTCAGGAGTCATCATGTATAGATCTACAGAATTCAAATTTAAATTAAAAACTCATAAACCCCTAACAGATCCCCATTAGATTATCCCGCTATGTTTTTGCTTTCATCTCTATAAATAGCGTAAACCTTCTCAGGTTTGCATGTAGAGAACGAGTAAAATACTAAATAAATCAAGAACATATGAAAGCGAACAAAGAATAAATAGTAATGCTTAAGTATTCTATGTTGATTCTGCAGCTCAGGTCTTGCGAGAGCTGCTGTACCACTTCCTAACTGCTACTCCACTGGTGCTCACCACTACGCACAGCGCCCCTCCAAGGCTCCACAAGGTCGGTGCACGGTTAAAGAAAATAAACTGGAAGATGAACGCCAGTACCACATCCACAGTCCTCATCAGGGCCACAGGCCCGGCCTTCTCTATCTGCAGGGCTTTTGTCAGCAAGGCCTGACCAACAATACCCAGCACAGCGATCAACATCAGCATCCAGCGATCGCGGCCACAGAATGGGATCTTCCATTCCCCAAGGACGGATACAGTGATGATGCACTCGATCAAACCGATGACAGCATAGTACCAAACAGAGAGGTAGTAGTGTACACTCTTCCCCATCTTGCGAAGGACAACAAATGTAAAAGCAGCTGCAATTGCTCCTATGAAAAAAATGTAAAAAGAGAGACTGAACACAACAATCAGAAGAACAATGGAAACCATGGAATTATACAAATTAATTAACAAAAACCTTTCATTTGTGAATCCCCCTGTATTTTCTTTGCTAACCTGACAATTTTCTGCCATGCCTGTGAACTTTCCCTGCATCCTTCTCTATAGTCTCACTGGTGCCCTTCATAACCTCTGTCTCCTGTCAATGCCAAAACATCACTTCATGGATGCCACTGTATTTAGAAGCCAGCTTTTGTAAAGGACAAAGTTCAGTTCAGATGAACCTGGTGGAAAATTGGGGAGGCACACGTTGCTATTGCGGTGGCAGCTGCTAAGGAGACCACTTTAGAAAATAATGGGCTTTATTTGCACAGTCGGACTTGCACATTTGGTGTGACAGCGGGGTTATTTACAAACGTTATTAGGAAGGATTATGATGCTAACCACCACAGACACCAATCCACTGAGATGCAGAATTGTACTGAAGAGCCATAAAGCATAAAGTCTCAATTACTGGTTGATCTTTGTTTGGGATTTTTGGACTCTTTTACAAAAGAAGCAGCTCTTACTCACTTTGCCAGATGGGTGATCCATCAAAAAATAGCCACGATTTGCAAGTGGGAAGCCAGCAAGGGAACATTACTCTGCTAAACTAGCAATTCTTACAAATTGGGGAAATCCAAGTAGCTGAAACTAAAAAAAAGAAAAAGGCTTTATAGCACAGTGCTTAATGTCACTTTTGTGAGATTGAAGATAAGAAACTGAAAGATCCTCAAACTGACACCCTTTCACATAGAGAGGAGCTTTTTGAATAGCAGGACTGGAAGCCTGAGAGTAAAACCACAGGTTATTGGAAATACTGTATTTCCCAGCTGACCTGGTTACTGATCGGTACTCAGCTGGTTGCCATAGTAATCCTGACCTGGTTAGGTGGTTAAAATAAAGGACTCAACATCATACTTCCTCCTGAATGACTGTTTGAATGATTGAATGTCTACTTATTATGGTCAAACGACCCTGAATGCTTTATAAATGCTTATATGAAAATGAGAATATTATTAATTGTATTACCTGCAAACGCAGCAATAGTCCCCTTGATGTGGTTGGTGTAGTTGCCCTCAATGCCACGTAGATGATCACCGAAGATGAATGGCGGTCGGGCAATAAGGATGACTCCAGTGATGGTAAAGACCGTGAAAACACAGTCCCAGATAGTACATCTCTCTTTCAGGAAGATCCAAGCCAGGAGCGAGGTAAAGACTGGATTACTGAGGGGCCAATGGATAGTGAAAAAAAGAGGTCAATAGAAAGGAAGGGTGATAGAGATGAGATCATATGAAAAAGTAATAAAGACAGTATAATGAATAAAGAATAGAAGGAAATTGGGAGAAAAGTGGTTAAATGTGTTATTGTCTCCAAAGATTTGTGACATATGAGATTGGCAGCTGAATTTGAATGCATTTTCCTATCTATTCAATGTATTAAAAAGTATGTGTGAGAGATAAATAATTAAGAGGAAAAAGGAAAATGCTGTCTAGTGCGATAAAGAGATAAGTGCAAGGAGAGAATAAGAATGAGATGGAGATTAACAAAAAACTGTACAATTCCAGGATAGAATCTAATTGTAGTGTTAGTATAATCTCTACTAATCCACTATCAATTAAATTCTTATCAGTTCTCACCTGAACATGATGACAGTAGCATCTGCCAATGGCATCTGCTGAACAGCATAGAAGAGCAGGATCATGGCATTGGAACCAATGAAACCCCGAAGTACCAGATATATACGCTTATCTCTGGGACCGAGGAAACCTGTCCTGGAGGAGCAGAGATATGAGGATGACGGATGAATGGAAGACTGGATGGATGGATGACTAGATTGACTGATAGAGGAAGTAATAAAGACAATTTTAGAAAAAAAAGGACCGATGAACGGGGAAAAACAAAGCAGCAAAGTGAGCTGACTGATGGCAAATGACTGGATGGTTGGATAGATGGACGGATACGTTTAGGTTCTGAGGAGATGACAGTGATGAATGGATGCATTAATGGGGCCGCAAGGAGAGGAGAAGAAGGAAGGACAGTTTTGTCTGTGACAATTTAATGTTAAAATAAAGAAGAATGTAGAGGACAAATGGATGGATTAATGAATAAGTTGATGAATGAATACTTGTGGTAGTCTTTGGGAAATTCAGTTTAATATTAATTCATAAGGTCACATAGTTATTCTAAAGTATTATTTTCTGTAAATCAGTGAGGAGCATTGTAGTCTTTGATGGTGTTGTCATAACTTCAAGTTGAAAAACATTAGTTTAGTTTGACAACATATAAATTGATGGTTTGGTTTATTTAGCTGTGTTGAACTGTAACCCTAATTATTTCATATATAGTGTGTGTAAAAGTTTAACATGGGAGTAATGTTGAAATGTCTAATTGTGGAAATCTAAATGCTTTGCCATCATGCTTACTTGTGGTAGATGAGTAATGGCACAACAAAGAGCATCTGGAAGAAGCAGCGTATGGCGCTGATTTCTATGGCGTGCACTCCCTGGATGGTTTTCACCAAGACGGCAATGATGGAGAAGAAAATTGTGGACAAGAAGGCATAGAACAAACCGAGACCTGGACATCCCCTTGGTTTTTCTGTGAAAAAGACAGAAAAGGAGGAGAGAGTCAAAGAGCAGTTCAACACTACTGCTTTTCTTGTTGTTGCTTATGTTGGTACAGTAACTGCAGGACAGAGAGTATGTTACTGAACCCCATACGGCCTGGGTTAAAATTTCACTTGCAAAAACCCACAAACAAACAAAAGATCTACAATTCACAGTGGTGTAGTGTTTGCAAATCCTGTCTGTGGAACAATGAACTGATACGCTTGTGGGGATTAAATTTCAATCTTTCTTTGTACTCATGCGCAAGTGTGGTTTACTCACAGTTCCATTTATTACATAATGTCTTTATAACCTTGCATCAAGCCAAATATCTGAATTTCCACCCTGCCTAACCTTAAAGCTGTCACACAGATACTGACTCAGATTTACTGTTACTGACTCAGACATCAGATTTGTCTTTTGTCTTCTTAGTTTAACTATTATGCCTAGTAGACACAGGCAGTGAAATTATTAGTGCTAATTTACTATTACAGTATCACTCATTATCAGTGAATTAGATGAGATGATAGACATTAACACATACTTTCAAAAGTATGTAAATAATAATGAATTATTCAAGGCATGTTTAATTCTAATCTCAAAATTGAAATTGAATTAAAAGGTAAACCTGAAATTTCTCGGCGAGAGAAAGCCAATGAATTTCAAAGGGAACCCATGCATTTATAGGCTGCATCTTTCTTTCTCACATTGTCACTGGCATTTTACACCAGGTACAAAAGCTACATACTAACATTCAGGGGTGATGAGAGTGTGTTTCTCACTTCATTGTATATTTCCAAATCAGATCCACAGAACCTTTCTTCCTCATACAATGTTACACCACTCGTGAAAACCCCACCTGTAGTTCCAGGTAATGACAGGTAATCATTTAATAGTCAAAACACATTAACCCTGCACCCAGATACAAAAGGAAATGTTTAGAATTTAAAACAAGGTCTTATTTAAGGCCTGTGGGTTAGGGTTGCCCTGTGTCTGTAAAAGTGCACAGTCATCCATCCTCTTTAAGGATGATGCAAATGCTAAGCTGGCTTAGAGCAGACGGTGGGCACTTAGCAACAGAGGCATTAACACTGTAACCAGGAACAGTATGTACACATATGCTAATAAGACACGTCACATTATGGTTAATCAAATCAAATGTAAATATAGAGAAACAGAGAGGTTAGCCACCATAAACCCAAACATGTCCAACATCCTAAAAATTCCAATTGACAACGTATTTCATTTGTCAAACTTGTCGGCCTCTATCTTTACAAACATGTGGCCCGTGGAGCCCACGTTTCCTGTGACGTAAGCCCTGAGAAATCTACGTCATGCGTACGTTTGCACCAGCCTTAAAGTAAGAGAGTAAGAGAGAGAGAGTGAGAGAGAGAGAGAGAGAGAGAGAGAGAGAGAGAGAGAAAGAGAAAAGCGTCCAAACTTTGCGAAAATGGCTAAAGTGACTTTGAGCTGTGTTTCCCTCGGACTTTATCTGTGGTTTTCGTGCTTTGATTCGACTCGTGTTTTAATGACACGCACGTGGTATCGGCACTGTTATTAATGACGCGTGACGTCACAGGGTTGTGTAACAGAGGGCTACGCAGGAAGTCAACACTTTAAAAATTTCTGCACCTTCGCAAAGTTCATCAAATGCGAGCGTGGCGACAATGAGCGCCCGCGCGGCTTCACACCCTTTAACGAAAGCGAGTGCGTGCACCCTTCTACCTTCAAATGCGCCTCCACCTCGGGATGATGCGGTCCCGCTTCGGACGCAAAGCGCCGCCGGACACAGCGTCGCCTCCTCGCCGCCTTCCTGTGAACCCCGTGCCGCTTTCTCCTCAGTATCTTCGCCGCAGTCGCACGACACATCACACGCGTTTCTCTGCAAGTGGACCCGCTCTGCCGCCCGTTCATCGCCGCCGCCGCCGCCGCTTTTGCCGTGGCTGTCAACTTTGTGAAACACCACAGTAATGTCGTCCTCTACGGATAAAGCCCGCCCGTGTGTGCAGTGGTTGCAGTCGCCCATGTTAAGATGTGGCGGCTGACCGGCAGCATGCCTCGGACAGAGTACTGCCCTTCTCCGGTGCCCTGAGTGACTGAGAATACAAGGTTAAAGACTAACCATGGTGCCTGTATAGAAACTCCCATGCGGTGGTTACTTTACCCACAGGGGGGCAGAGCTGAACCCAGTCCACCTCTGCTTGAAAACTAAAACATTACCCAACGTTTACGGCTGTTGCAGAGGGAGGCAGTGGAGATTTGAACCAACCAGATCTCAGCTTACACACCTTTGGGCAGACAGACGTCTTTATGAAATGCGTTCATGTAGGCCTACTACAGATAATTACAAAATGCCATAACCATGGCCTAAAAAAAAAAATCAAAAACATATATCCTAACAAGTTTAGAGCATATTTGACAAATCAAATCACAACTGAGAGCCATGACTATGATGTAATCATTCCTCAAACAGAGATAAATAAATAAATAAACACATATTAATTATTAATTCAGCTGGAACTGATTATCACAGTCAGGTTGCCCACAACATACTGACAACACCTTTTCAGTACAGGATTTGATGTCACCGTACTATACTGTAACTATCAAAACACATAGCCTACATCAGCTCAGGAAAAGGTTATAAAGCTTGAAAAATAGTTCAGGTTTACTGTCAAAAAAAAAAAAAAAACAATAATAAAAGCGCTACATCTCTGATTTAGCATTTTAGTATTTTATTACTACTGTACATAAAATATAATGAGCAAGATTACAAAGGAACAGCTAATATTCTCTACCCTTATGTAACTAGATTAGACTGACACATTAAGTCTATAGTGTTTTGCAGAAAGAGCTGGTTACACAGTGTTTAGGTGATTTTTTTTTTTTTTTAATGTATATATGAACACTAACTTCTATGTCTATGAAAAATAAAACATTTAGTGTGGTCCCCTCTACATACAAAAGCAGTATCATATAAAGTACTTTACACAGTATTGTAAAAACGTAAACATTATATTTGGCAAATTTTTGTCAGTGAAGTTTTTAAATTGTTATCACTACTCTTGTTTCTTTTGTGTCAGAATAAGGACCGTGTGAAAGCACAGGTAGCAGGTGCTGCACAGTGGTTGGCTTTTAGTTGCGGAGTAAAGACAACAATGGTTTTGTCAATGAAGGAGAAAAGGGGCAAGAGTGCAGTGAAAGAGAGAGGGCTAGTTTACACAGTGGGATGCTTCTAGCGAGTCATTCATCAGGAATCAACACTATGAGTGTCTGTATCGTGCATACAGTCTTCCTTTTCTGAGGGTAGAGAGAACTGAGATGTTTTTGTTTTTTTTTTGTCCCCAGTTTCTCGCTGTGTTTAGTAGATTCTTTATTTTATACATTAGGGTCAAAAGACTGATGGAGCACAGGTTAACTAGCCAAATTGTGCTTGACAAAGTAGCAGGTAGGCTAGTCTGACTTTTATCTGCATTTGGGAAACATTATTAACATTACTAACTACAGTGTGTTGCATTTTAACATTTGTGAGACTATCCATCCTCTTTAAGGTCTGTAACAACCCAGACTCTTGTGGGACAGAGTTCAATGTCCTATCTTACTGTGAAGTAAATTTTCCTGAATTGCTTTGTTTAATTAAGGAGGAGTTAAATGAAAGAAAAATGTCTCTAGTGCCAATAGTCTATATGACTACATATACCCCTGGATGTATTATGTCTTCTTTTCTCAAGACGTAATTCACTATGAAGCTATTGTTACATGGTCATCACTACCAAATTCCTACATATTTCCTAGCAAATTCCTAAAAAGAAATAAAAACAATATACGGAGTTGGATAGAAAAAAACATATTAAGCCTACAAGGTTGAATAACAGACAAAAACAATGATTTGATAGTTTGTGTCTTTCTTTAAGATAGTCAGTTCGCTCTCTGAGTAAAGTTTGTCAAATGGAGAATTCCTACATAGGAGGGAATCAAGATGACAGTGCAAGTTTTTCAAGATCAACTAGTTGCAGCAGGTTGCCAAACATTAGGTATAAGGGACTTAGTAGAATATATCAGAATTAAGTCACTGATCAAGATTTTCAATTACTTAATCTCAGCCTAATAAAACCTAGGTCCTAGTCCTCAACTTGAAACTTCCATTTGTATGAATTTAGGTGGGAATTACTGACGGATTCAAATTCAACGAGCAAGTTAAACAAATTCACAAAACTCAGCATTTGAATGGTAGTGTACATCGTTTGTCCTGAATTGACAGTCGGGTTAATTACTCAAATCAATCATGAGGTGCTCATATATCTGAGTTTTTCCCTTGAAGCTGGATGCGAGCAGGAACACCCGGTCGTCAATGGAAACCAGAGAAAATGCTCGAGGCGCCTGGATATTCAGCTCCTGAGATGGGACAAACTGACCCCTCTTGGTGTCCCATTGGTAGACCTGCGTCAGTGAATAATCGCTGCCCAAGATGGCATACTGCCATTTGCCGACGGAGACAGGCTGGAACACCATAGAACCACGGGAGGGAAATGTCTGGACCTCCTTGAACATGGCACCGTCCCATCGCATCACCTTGGAGTCCCCAATGAATCTTGTTAAGCATATAAACAGATCACCTTGGAAAAGGACAAAGATTCAAGGGACTGTTTAGTTTAGACATTCAGCTACTACATCAGATTCTTACATAGAAAAGCTCACAAATGCAGTTTCTTATGTAAATCCAAAAAAATCCATGGCTGTCAACAGCTACTTAGCGTTACTTATAGAAAAGCTGTCACTTTAGAAAGAAGAAATGTAGTAAATATTATACACCAATGATTTATGGGCAGCTTTTATTGCAGCTGATAGTGACATTAGCACCTTTAAAACAAATACCAGTATGACATGGGGCAATATGGAAGCAGTTTTATCAATGAAGATCATAGAAAATGTTGACCCGGGGTCAAAATCCACTGTTAGTCATTTGACACACCCCAGCCTGAATCAGAGTCTTAGCATTGAAAACTGTATGTAATAATAAATAACCCACTAACCCACACCAGCTGACATTGTGCTACTATGAGTGTTGTGATATGCAGGTATTGATGATAACCACTGTGTTTAAAAAATGAAATGTTGATATTGTGTTAATAATACACATTCAATAATACGGTGATGGCAGATGTTCATATCTTTTGTTTAACAGTTCATTTGGTTGCCTTTTCGGAGTGTAATTGTTTTTTGTGAACTTTTGTAAAGTTGTGGATAGAGACTCTTTTGTCACTTCCATACACTCTTTTTTGAGTCTAATTCATTTGTCAAAAAGAGGCAAAATACCCAATAAAAAATGTTGAAGATTAATTTTACTGAGATTTTCTGTGGATATGACATTAATATCATTATAGTGAACTCTTTTGGCCACAATAAACTGATATTGTGTCAGCTCACTGTGTACAATGTGTTGTCTGGTGAGTGCCAAAATACACCGTGTGTGTACATACACTTCGATTTGAGCTGCAGCTCTCACCTTCGACCTGAAAATGTTTGACAGAGAAGACATCCTCCATCTCTGGTATGTCAGTCCTACGGTCAAACTGTTTTTGACCCCTGTTCCACTGATACACAACAGGCCTCTGGGAGCTGCTGGACAAGATCAGGTGAGGTTTGTTGGAGATCTCCAAATACTCTACATCTGTGTCCCGGTACCACGGGTGGAGTGACTGGTGGGAGTAGAAGCCATTGCCGTTCCATTTATACACTGTTGTGGAGCCGGCCTACAAGAGGATCACATGCAAAATGTCATCAAAGATCAACTTAAATGAAAACACAACTCGCTATAATAACAGTGTTTAATAGCGATCAAAAAAAGAAAAAAAAAATTAATCAGCAATTTATGTAGGAGTATGGAGCAAAAGATGAGTGTGTGTGTGTGTTTGTAGCCTGAGTGACCTGAAACATATGTGATAGCATATGTGAACATTTGGCAATACCAGGGCAATTAGCAGGAGTGGACACAAAACAACACGCGGTGCAGAACAACAGGGGGAAGGAAAGGCTGATATGGTGGAAAGAGTACTTTAGAGGAGCGGGATGGACACAATAATGAGATTACCTATACAATATAATGGAATCAAGTGCAATAGCTTTTCTTATGTTAGTATTAAAAAGTAAAAAAAACCATCACTACTGCCATAAATTTAAGTGATCTGTCGGCAAAAGGTCTGTTTATGCTCTGATCAATAAGACCTGTCAAAGACAGCCAACCTTCGAGCTGTCGGCGATGACAAAGAAGGACTCCCCATCAATCATGAACGTCTCCACATCGTTGGGTTTGCGAATCTTCAGGATGTCGATGTCTTGGATCTTGATGAATTTGTTGGCAGAGGTGTCGCGTTTGTAAATGTGTGAGCCCCCAAACAACTGGGCCACAATTACAAAGAGATGGTTGTCAATCACCATGGGCTTGCAGACTACAGTGGAGGTGCCTGAACAGGAAAAGAGAGGAGATGGTGACAAGAGGAAAAACACAACTAACGCTAGACAGATATTGTTAATACTAGAAGAACAAATAGCATTCGTTTTATAATCCCGAATAGTGTTTAACCACATTGACACAAGACAATCAATACATGGTTCCTTATACCTCTGAGTTAACAATTACACATTGCTGCTCTTTCTTGAGTTTTTGAACTCACTTTCAATAGTGTCAAACGTCCTGAAGGTCATCTCAACGTGATCCCATTCCAGGAAACTGCACGTCCCAGCAAATGGTTGGGGGAACACAACATACTGATCTTTACCAAAGGTGAAGGCCTCCACTGAAATGGACTCGAACTTCAGCGACTGATACGAGGCAAACTCTGAAAAATATGACATGACAATGAGTTCTTTCCTTTTTCTTTCCAAATAATCTCCTCTCCTCCATAGACAGGTGGGAAGAACAATGCCTTGGCTGTTCGGCTTAATTCTGAGCACTGAAATTGTTGATAAGGACAGGATGGGGACAAGGGAGGAGAAAATGGTGAGGCAGTCTCTTTTGAACTATTGTTGATATATGAAAAGGGGACAGACGCGGGAAGATGATACCTGCTGTGATGCAGTCAAAAGAGTGTGGCAGCAGGTCATTGATCTTCTTCTCCTGGTGAATGGGTGGGCCACTGCAGTAGATCTGATCCAGGGTGGCATTAGTGTAGTGCATCCACTCCACCAGCCACTTGAGCTTGCAGTCACATATCAGGTTGTTGCCTCGCAGATCCCTACATGCACAGATGAATCACACAGTCAGTCTGACACCAGTCAGTTTGTTATGATACAATATAATTAATATGCACTTTTAAGGATATATTTTAAACGAGTGCTTCCTGAGCTGGCCTCTGTGTCTCCTCAACTTTGCTGCACTTTAGCTTCTAGCCAACAACACCACAACAACAAGTGGTCTATATCGCCTGAGTGGTCTCTGCTTGTCGCCCACTCTGAGTCTGAATTGCTATTGACCTTCAATGTGTGTATTGAATCCACACACTTTGGCTGCGTTATTTCAGCTGATTGCGACGGTATGACCAAAGCCAGCATCTAATTCTTTTCTCTGTAATTGACCATTTACCCTGACATTCTGGCATCCTTACCCGAGCTTTTCTCTACCGTGTCTTACTCCTTCTACTCCTCAATCTATTCCCCTCTTTAGAGTGGGAATTCCTCTGTTTTCCCTTTTAGCAACATAACTTCATTATATTACTTTATTTAATACCACAGTTTATGTAAAGGGAGGAGAAGACAAAAGAAGATTTTGCTCAGTATTTTCAAATCCTTTCTCTGGGCTTCAGCAAAGCTCAATTCCAATTAAATAAATCTCATTTACAAATCTCATTAACTTATATGAACTAATTTGTATTGCTAGTTCATATGAATAAAAGACAATGGTTACTTCTAGCCATATTAACAATGCATGCATATATATCAGGCTACCTCAGTCTGGCATCCATCAGAGCAGAAGTCTAATTAGCAAAGAGTTGAAAACTGTTAAGGTGTGTAGGGCCTTTAAAGTATAATTTATTTTGACATTTATTCCACTATGAATGTATTGGATACTTGTATAGAGTCACGGTGTAATATGCAGTTAGGACAGAAACACAAACCTTTCACAACAATTACTATGAATATGCTGTGTCTGACATACAGACTGCACTTACACTTTGGTCAAAGCGTCCATGCCCTTGAAGACATCCTTGGGCAGCGTCTCAAGATTGTTGTAAGCCAGACTCCTAATCGACGAAAGCAAAACCATAGTACACACAGTGATTGAATTAGAAGCAGAGCGTCTCTACACAGACAGCAGACACTAAAACATCGCACTGTATTGTAGAGAGTAGAATAAACAAATTCTTGTGCCAACAAAATTACAAGCAACCAAATGTAAGGTTAAAAGCTGAATCCCCAGACAATGTTTCTGTGACAATGATGTAACAGGTGTTTGAAAGGCTAAGCAGTGAAATGGAAGTAGATAAAAGACTTAGTGATTAATTAATTAAGGGAAAGCAATTAAATGGAGTACAGGGAGGGAATATCATTTGTTGGAAAAGGGTGACATGCTGTTTTTATACAACTTACCCATTATGTGAATCTGTACAGGGTAATATTTCATTCTCTTAATAGTGGTCACAACTCAGAGTGAAAAACAGTTTTACTGCTCTATGTTTTTTCCCAACTTAAACAGTGCTGCCCCTCTCCAAGGCTGTCAAGTGGATGATACAGCATCTTTGCCAGCCAGTTAAGACCAACCAACAAAACAGAGGCCCCACAGACACTTTTCATTTGTGAGCATAGAGACTGAACTCCAAACCAGAAAGAGCTGTGAATGCAGTGAAATGTCAGCCTAATTCATGGATGCTGCATTATTTATTTGAGAGTCAGTTTACCGGGGGGAGAGGCCATTTTACTTTGAGTTTGTGCAAGAATGTGCTCTCCAAACAAATAGGGGGGGGGTGGGAAGTTGAGCAGAGTGGACAGGATTTGAGCTGGACCCCTGCCTGTGGCTTTTCACAGTGTTTACTGGATGTGATGCATTTGAAATAAAAGCATTTACTCATCATCTTATTGGTTTAAATGTTTGTTAAATGTGTTTATTCTCCTCTAAACAAGTGAAGGCATCCACAGCAGCAGCATTTTCTGTGGGTCATGTATACCATATATATATATATATATATATA
>CM076668.1:10493343-10589125 GCA_038496675.1 Rachycentron canadum
ACACACACACACACATATATACTCTAATACTGTATGACAACTGACACTGATATTTGCAGCTTTAATGTTGACTCTATGACTTATCATCAGAGTCCTCTGAATAAAGCCAGATTAGACTACTCATGTTTGAGCACTTTCACTGTCATGCAAGATTTGCTAAATGTGAAAATATAAAGGGGCAGAGTTGAGAGTGTCCCACCCATCCATCCACACATTGTCTCATACATGATGAGGAAAACAAATCATTTGTCTGTACCACCCTGCACAAATACAAAGCGAGTAAAGCACAAGCCTGCCATAGACTCGAAGCAGATTATGAGCCACTTGGTTTAAAGTTACTGAACAGTTATATTTAGTCTTGACCTACAGGTCGAACACATTCTCAACTGTCTTTGGTTCCGGCATGCTTGCGGTTTAGGAAAGTGAGAGAGTTTTTACAAAAATAAACTTTATATACTGTTATTAAGCCCCCCCACCCCCCACCGTATTACAGTAAGATAACATGAATTCTGTCAACAAGGGAGGCTATTTTAGGGACATCTTTCTGTTTCCAGCTAGAGTCACCATGATCTGCCTTTCAGGAACCTGATCCAGCTGACACCTTCAGCAGGTAACCTTGGACAGCACCACTGGCAGCAGCACTTGTGCCTACTTTGCACTTCAGACAGACGCATCACTGGCCCTTTTCTCTCACAGAGAGAAAAGGGCCAGTGATGCACATCTTATGTTGGAATACCTTTAATATCAGTCTCCTTTTATCTTTCACCACAGTGCCTCCTTTTGAGAAATTATTTCAATGAAGTATGTAGAAGCAGTTGGTTCAATGAATGATTTGGGGTTAAAATCATAACAACCGGGAATGAACAAAGCATGGGAAAGTAGAAATGGTGCAGTAGCATCCTCAGTAGTAAATTTAAAGTAATAACATGGCGCCCACAGAAACAAAATACTTACAGATGTATCAGTGCTTTCAGGCCCCGGAACGCAAATGGAGATATCGATGCAATTTTGTTATTTTCAATGAATCTGTGAATGAGAGGCATTTTTGTAGATTAAGATAAACAGAAGTAATCTCATATCTGAAATCCTGTAACTTCCTGAACGTTGTCTCCCATTGCTGTTAAGAGAGAGGGTTGTGTCTCTATCCTGATTGCATATTACACTGTAACTGTATACAATTATCTAGTACATTCATAGTGGAATAAATGCCAAAATGAATTAGACTTTAAAGGCCCTGTGCACCTAAATAGTTTTCAACTATTGTGGCGAATTAGACTTCTGCTGTGATAGATGCCAGACTGAGTTAACCTGGGAATTACATAAAGCCAGCAAACCTAATGAACTAGTGAAAATCATGATGACATAAGTTTTCCCACCCACAACATATGTGGAAAAACCTGTGTGGGTGACACATGGGTGTGTCAGCATGCATTTCAGTATTGCAATTTTTGACACTGGTGTTGAGCGACTTTGTTGCACTCCAATGATATACACTGATCTGATCTCACAGTTGGATTAGTATATTGTGTATTTTCTGTGATATAAACAGTATTTATATAATAAAAAGAATGACTACTGCAAGCTTTAAATAGAAATACTTACAGATATTCAAGATGCGGTAAACCTAGGAATGCATCTTCATCAATGAGGTCAAAGGAGTTTGCTGTGAACAACCTGTGAAGAGCAAACACAAACATGAAGGTAACTTACAGCTACTGTATACTCCAGACTTTGCAATAGTTTCCAACTCACTTCATTCACACCACTTTCTCATTGTTGGTGATTTAAAATCATATTTACTATACATTCTAGACTAAGCTTCAAAACATCAACAATGATCTGACAGGAAGTTAAAATATATAAGCTGACAATATAAGCTGACAATTTGATGATTGAATCCAAAACAGTGAAAAGGATGGTTTGGTAGATTTACTGTAATAGACAACAGACTAATTCAGCATTGCCCATAGTACAAAGTTTAAAAAAAAAAAAAAAAGAATAAATGAAACTGAGAAATGGCAGTTCACTCCTACGTGTTTCTTTCATGAAAGGAATCAGGAAGGAAAATGGTTACCTCCTCCCACACTCTCACCCTGAGTCACCCTTTGAACCAGTAATGTAAGATGTATCAAGCAACAAAATATTGTTTACCTCATGTCGTCGGCACATGGTTACTGATTATGAAAATATGATTTTCTAGAGAAAATCAAGTGATTTTCATTGGTATTTCATAACATATAAGAACTTATAATTACAAGAGTTACTTGTCACAGTCTTCTACTGGTGGCTGAGTAGAAGCCTCATTGATTTAGTAGTGCTTTAATTGAGGTTACTGTGAGAAACTCCAGGTCACCTTGATAGTAAATAATTACAGCTGGGGGTCAGTACCACTCACTCACTGTCCAAGCTACCTTCACCTTCCTCCTGGTCACCAGCATATTCTCTGACACCAGTGCATCGATACCTCCTCCTACATCGGAGAGCTTGCTCACTTCCAAGCTGATTTAATGCCATACGGAGAAAGTGACGCCAAGACAAATGTTTTGTGCTGAGACGAGACTGCTCAGAGAATGCTCAGTGACTGTGTGCTATTATGTGCAGTGAACTGAAACAAGTGTGATTAGAGGCTGACCTTGCTGTTGATTTGTGGATTTGCGATAACAAATTGCTCTAACTCTAACAAAAACATCTGATAGTCTATGTCACATCAGGATAAACTATACTGTTATAATGTGTTTGTAAGCCAAAATTTTTTTCCCCTGAATGTTACATCTTACAATAGGAACACACTCATTATTTATCTCTGTCGGTCTGTCTACACACACACACACACACACACACATACACACACACATGGCTCCTCTCTCCCTAGCCCCTGCTGTTAGTTGCTGTAGCCATGTGGTCTATTGCATAATCCTGACACCATTACAGAGAATCCCTCTTTGAATCTGCATATCAGCCTCCATAGGGGTCCTCTGGGGAGACTATGACAGACAGACAGACAGACAGACAGATAGATAGATAGATAGATAGATAGATAGATAGATAGATAGATAGATAGATAGATAGATAGATAGATAGATAGATAGATAGATAGACATACTCACAGCAGTTGCAGGGCAGGCGTGTGAACAAAGCTTCCCCCAGTGATTTCATGAAATCCAGACTTGACAAAAGATCTGAATAGACAGGGAACATATGTTAAATGTGAATTTATCAGACAGTGTAACATTGATAAGACCTGGATTTAATGAATGGCAGACACGAATTACTTGACTGTTAATCATTATGGTAGCCAACAATGAATGAAAATGAAATGAAGCGTCCATTCAGCCGCAGGAGCACTTACAGTGAAACCACGTCGGAGGGGAAAGTGTGGGGCACGGATTGGACATTCTCACACAGGGCATTATCTTTGGTACAAATACATCCAGCGGGGCATCTGGGCTGCCTCACTCTCCGACCGTCTGCTGAAGGCAGGCTGACAGCGGCGACCCAAACCAAGAGCGTCCATCCTTTCCATCCTCTCCATCCTCTCACTGCTCTGCCCGGGTATCCCATAGCTTCTGTCCTATCACTCCTGGAGCATGCAACTTCTGTGAGAAAGATCCACGAGCAGAGACCGCGGGAGTGTTTTCCGATTTTTTTTCCTTATATATTTATGTATTTATATTGGTCTGGTTTGTATCAATGAGAGGCGCTGGTGTTGTGGCGCTCTGATGCAGGCTTGTGTCTATGCTTCTTGCGTCTCAATAGGAAGGCACCGGTCCAAGCGGATTCGTTCTGCAAGGCGCAGGATTACAAATGCAAGACAGACAGGACATGAGAGCACACAACACGGTCTCAGATTTTAGTCATGAAAAAGGAATGATCTCAAGATTTCCAAATTTAGAAAAAAAAACAACAAAAAAAAAACCACAACAAACACGCTGCTAAAAAAAACCCAAAACAAAAAAGCAAAAAAAAAAAAACAAAAACAAAACAAAACAAAAAACGGTCTATTTCTAATTAGTCTGCTGCTTGCACAGAAGTTGTCCTGCAGACTCGAGCTGCAGCCATGAAAGGAAGAAAAAAAATAGAAAGGGAAGAAAGGGAAAGACGGAGGAGAGAGAGAGACAGAGAGAGACAGAGAGACAGAGAGGGGGGGCCAAGGTGCGCTTTTTTTATCAGCAGTGCCAGCTATTATTTATGCGCGCTTCAGGGCCGTGCATGGCTAATGGCAAGGCGCTATTCATGAGCTCTGTGCAAATGCACCTGCCCCGCTCATTCAGATGCTGCCTCTTTTCTTCCCCCCGCTCTTGGCACAATAATGACATTAGCCGAGGAGAAGGAGACGGGTTCATCCCGCATGCTTAAAAATAAACACGAGATATTAAGAAACGGGACGAGAGGCGCTGATGGTCTGCTCTCCATGCCCCCCACCCCCCCACCGGCGGCTCCGCTGAGTTCAAGGGGTTGTGGAAAAGTCACGAAACACTGGACTTCACTGTTCCCAGACGGTGGCGAACTTTCACCCCCTGTCACCTCCAGTAACCCGAGGACTCAATTGCAGGGAAACATTCAAATAGACCAAGTATAATACACTCTTTATTTTCCACCCACAGTCCAAACGCCTTCATTGTCCCTGAGCGGAAATAAACGATATGATCCTAATGAATCATAATCAAGTTTTAATCGGGCTATTTGTCCCAGAATAAAAGTCAATGTTTGATGCCGTACCTCTGCTTTTCCAATATTGGCCGTCCAATAAATATTGAATAAATACTGATGGATGAACCGGCCCGTCCCTGCACAGTTAAAGTGGCAGACTTTGGCAGCCTACAGAGAGCTAAAGCTTTCGGTTCTAATCAAAACACCAACGTAACATCTCGGTTTGAAGACACAAAGGGGCTCCTGTATTAATATTCACGGTAAACGACACCAATCCCCATCTTTTCTCAGCGCATTATCTCAGAATAATTTATGAGGCCAGACGAAGCGTCATCGTGCCGCGATGGGCTCCGTTGCGTCATCAGCCCACGACGTGCTTTTCATTTTGTAAACATTAGCAAGAAGCTGCCGGAGACTGAAGACAGGGAAGCCATGGATAATCTTGTGAAGGTGTCGTTACTATTGAAGTCTCTTTATGCGCGTGTCTTTTTATGCAAAGACAAGTTTGGAAGAAAATGTAGCGTTTCGCGCGTTTGCTATTAGCCAGTTAGCACAACGCGTTAGCTTAAAGACGAGTTAGCCACAGGTTTTCTGTTACTTTCACAGTCACGCCTTACTCAGAAAGCAGTATCCGTATGTCGCATTTTGGCTCTAAGTTATTAGTGTTAGTGTAAGTCTCTAGTTATTAGACAGCAGTGTACTGTGAACTATAATCTAACGTTAGTGGAGTGGCTGTTCTGCATCTTTCTCAGCGACTGGTTATGTTTACACAGCGAAAGTTATGCCTTTTGAAATATGTCTGCAAGCAGGTTACATTACACCTGAGCCCTGTACCACAAAGCGAGTTGAACATATCCAAGAGCTGTTTTCGTTACCCGGCTTGACTTAACCTAGTATTGACCGTCGTGGATAACCTGTGCCACAAAGCCGGTTATAAACGAGTTCTGTTTACCCTTTATCACCATGTGAAAGAGGTGGAGGGTTTTTAATCATAACCATCATAGTCAGAACCTTGAATAAAGTACTTAACATAATATAAGAAGAAACTGTGATGCCTGTAAGTAAATCATCCTAAAATGACATTTAACAAGGTGAAATATATATACTCACATGACTGGAATAGTAAAGAAACAGGTCGGTCTGACTGAAATGTCCATATATTGTCATGGAAATATTTAACAATGTGTCAGTGTGTTTAGTTTTTCTTGGCAGTCCTAAAATTTATTCTGAGGTGCAGTGATGAGTAATCAGGAATAATAATAATAATCAATTATTGTTGTTGAATTATAATCAAGCTGTAAAAGTTATTGTCCCAGCTATCATGTAACCTTCGGGGAACGGTCCCCGAAGGTTACAGTGACATTTGCTAAAGGTTAAATGTCGCAAAAATGAAGGTGTCTGGAGCTTTAAGAAAACGTTCCTCAATAAACCTACTTTTGGGGAACGTTAGCCTGAAGATCTGAAACTGAATTTCCGATGATGCCCTGTCCAGTTCACATTGAATTTAATGCTGCTTTAATGCCTGCTTCGTAGTACAGGCCTCTGATCAGATGTGATCACCACCAACACATACTAGTTACTGTGTTTCCTCAGGTGCACGGAAGTGGTGGCTATGACTCTGACTTCAGTGATGATGAAGAACTGGGAGAATCCTCACAAAGAGGCCTTAAAAGGTAAAATTAAAGATACGAAACTCACGGGGTTGTGTGTCTGTTGTGACCAAAAGCTAAAAGATTTAACAGCACAGAAAGTCACTCAAAGGCTGATATTGTGGAAAACAAAAGTGCTTATTCAACCATTTTAATCTATGTTTTCACTAACATAAACTTTCTGTATTTATTTGCACCTTTGTCAGGAAAAGTGAAGCAGAAATCTTACAGAAGCCATTCCAGAAAGGTCGGCACTCCCAGGTGGCTCACCGGAGTTTACACTCTAATGAAGTGGACAGGTAGTGTACAATTAATCACATTTAAGCATGCAAATCATTATGTTTTATGTTTAATTATGGCCGAACTTACTTCTTACATTCATTGTGTCGTTTAATTGCTCTAAATGACCTTCATTCCTTTTTGATCAAATGCCCACATTGTGATTAATGTTACTTCTGATAATATACAAGCATTGGCCACATTAAAGTAAAAGCGCTTAATCAAATTGGAAGTTTCATGTGCAATTTGTGATAAAAATGGAAAATGTTCCATTTAGTTTCAATTTCTTTGTTGTTGATAACTTACCATTACTGCCAATTAAAACCCCTATTATGCTTACATTACCATCTGGAGAAAATATTTTATTGGAAGCTTTAATCTACGCTTCCAATAAAAAATTATGATTAAATTGGACCATATTTCCTTTGTCTTAATCCTTTGTAATTATTTCTAGTCAGTCCATTGTTGATGTCTCAAAGTTTGTTGTGAAACCAAGATACTCAAAACAAAAATTAAAAAACTCACAAACTCACAATACTTTTATTTATGCTCTGAGGTATACAAAGTAGAAAAATATAAAGTATATCATAATTGACAAATCATGCTGACTGATTGCCTAATATTTGTCTTTTGGGTAACTAATTCTGCTTTCTTTTTTTCTCGTTTTTCAGAGAGGAAGCCAGGAGCAGAAGAGCCCACCTGATATCACTGAATGCTGTATCCGCTTTTTGATTGGCATTTTTCCGATTCTTCTTTAAATGACAATGAAATCATGTAACAATCCTAGGTTAGTCTAAACATTAGTTGCCTTCAATGAAAGACATCAAAACTAAGGGATGTGGAAAATTTCAGTTCTTTTTTCAGCGTGTTGACATTCAAAGAGTGGCTGACCTTAAGCAGATATTACCAGTTTGAGCGACATAAGAAGTTTGTCGGTGACTACATACTTTATTATGGAGGACACATGGCTGACTTCAAACGCTCTGCGTAAGTACTATGTCTCACTATCAAACTTGACAGTCAGTCATCTACTATCACTAATGAGAATATATGTAACCATAACAGATCAATGGATAAGCATTTATTTTCATATATACTTAATCACAATTTATACTAGAAGTACATTTTTTGTAGTTATTCCCCTTATCTGTGTATTTTGTATTTATTAAAAGCCTTTTATTTGTTTTTGTTTCTCTTAGAGCTAAAGACAAAACAGATCTGGATGTGCTGCGTGAGAATCATCGCTTCCTCTGGAGGGACGAGGATGAGGATGACATGACATGGTGCGCATCAATAGTCAGCTATTCATGCTGCCTGATTTAATATTTATTTTGCTTTTGATTGTTGTTCTAGTCTGTTCTGAAAATGTTCGACTCTAAGGGAATTATAAATGTGTGGAAACTCTGAATCGGCGAGTAGCTTGTGTCAAAAAAAAAACTTTCAGATGAGTTTTTTTACCTTACTTTTGAACTTATTCTGTTCCAGGGAAAAGGAACTTGCCAAGAAGTATTATGACAAGCTGTTTAAGGAGTACTGCATAGCTGACCTCAGCAGATATAAGGAAAATAAGGTAGGATAAACAGATTCTTTGTTTTATTACCCAGTTTTAACAGAAACACGGTAGCAGAAAGTTTAGAACATGTCAAACAACGTGACAGCAGATATCAAGTGGCTCATATCACCTGATGCTGAGTGACTATTTTGAATATAGCTGCTTTGAACATTTAAAATTGTCAGGTAGGAAGCCAGTTTCAGAAAAGAAAGTATGGGATTTTGCAGCTTTTATATGTCTGTGCTGTGCTACTATGAAGTTGACTCACTGTTGTAGCAATATTTAGACACCAATAAAAATATGCCACATTCCAAATAATTACAGTATCTGTCTTTGTAATGTTTCCTTAATAAAATATATAGTGTTGACTTACAGGAAAAGAAAACACTGCATGTTCTCATATCTGTTAAGGACTATTATAAATCTCCCTGAAAAAAACAAGCCGTTGTAGCAGCAGAGAAACAAAGCTGAAGTGAAGCATTAAGTTGTCATAAGGCAAAAGTAACCACACCTGCAAAATGTACTGAAACAAAATAATGCAGTAACTATAGACATCTCAGCAATCCCAGACACCACTGCCAGGGCTTGGCAGGATGATCCATTTTTGCACTGTGCTCCAAAATGACACTAATTGTCCCAGTGGTGGCGCTAAGAGTTAAGGTTAAAATTTCATAAGTCAGACACTAATATGCACCATCACTGGTCTCCTTTATGCACAAGTCAGGGATATGATGTGTTTTGGCTCCATGCTCTGTCTCTAGTGACCACTGGGCCATTCTGGTGTGAATCCAAATTTTAAATTGACACTGTGTTAAACCCAAGGACAGTCTGCTTATAGCACCATAGCTGCACTGTTTGGTCTGATAGTGTTATACCTTAATGTCTTTAAGACTCATGTGATATCTCTGACTATGAGTGATGTTGACGTACATATGCCAGTTGTCCTAGGCACATAAATCATAACACCCAGATTTATCCTTAATTATTAGAAGCACTATAATTAAAGTTAAAAGACTAAACAACTCTGACACCATAAGTCCAGTTGGCTCAATATTTAACATGAATCCAGTGTTATTCATTAATTATTCCGAACTGACTAATGATTGCAAATGCAGTGGTGAGTTGCATCAGTCCCACAAGTGCAGGCGCATTTTGATCAGTAGTGTCGGGCAAATGAGGTGTGACAGCACATACAGATGAATCTACAGGCAAAAAGTGTGCTACACACGGACACCGGCTAACATATTAATTACGGGTTTAAGTGACGAGCTGCGGCGCTTCGTGTTCGCTGATGTTTCATCCCAGCCATTGAAGATACTGTATATGTGCATCCAAAATTACATAAGGTACAAATGTGTATGCAGAGTAGTATTGCACAATGTTCACATCAAGGTTTGTGTTTTCTGATATTCACACCGTCTGAAGAGCTTTTACATTTGACAAACTTAATTTCTGTCGCTGGAGGGGTTAGGCTGTTGCAACTGCATTCACACTGAATTCTTAGTCTGAAGCAAATGCAGCTGAAAGCCAGTAACAATTCAAAGACGGGGCGTAGAATGAGCTATTGTAGGATTTGTTAACTTAAGCTTTGTAATCTTTATTTGAGGGGAAAAACTGTAATTTGTGCTGTGTGTCTTGCAAATTTCATTGCTGATTTCCGTGGATCTTAAATTTGTGCCCTACAGTTTGGATTTCGTTGGCGGACTGAAAATGAAGTTGTCTCTGGCAAAGGTACGGCACAGCCAAAACCTATTTTCAATTTTGACATTTATATATATATATATATATTCTTACTGAAGGTATTTGCATGTTTTTAATTTGTAATGTGGACACAACAGAAAAATGAGAAACTGAAACATACCATTGAATGTGCTGTTGATGTGTACTATTCTCTTACAATGCAATTCAGAGAGGAAACGAAGCAGCTGTTCACCACTGGAAAAAAAAAGCAATAAATGATTGATATTGGTGAAAGACTTTGGAAAACAAAGCAAAGTGATCTTACATTTTACTTTCCATTTGCAAGGCTTGCAGTGACATTTTAACATTGCATTTTGCTGGATGTCTGACATTACAAGTATTGTAGGTTTAATCTCAGTTGGGGACGTGCGACAGATTTCCTCCACCAACACACCCACACAGCAGTTCACATTCTTTTCCACTAGATGGCGACACAGATAAAGGCAAGCACTATGTAACATACCGTGGCTACTTCCTAACACAAACCTGTCTTCATGTTAGGCTCTTTTACAGACATGCTCATTTTGACTTACTGGAAAATGTTTCAAATATGCAACCTTTCACCTCAGTTTTCTTTTTGTTGCTTTGTTTATTTGTGATACCCAACCGCATCAGTCTGTTCATACCATTCAGTAATCGATAAATCTCTTAATTCAGACAGATGGTCGTTCATACCTAATGTTTTGGTTCCCTATTTATGTCTCACACCCAAAGAAAAACCTCAGTCTACTGCGGCACTTGTGATGCTTACTAAATTTCACTGTGATGTTGATGCGTACAGTTGCTGCAATAACTTGTCCGTGCTTTGATTAATGTATATTAATTGTTCATGATGAGTACAACACCTCCTCCCTGTCTGTTGCTCTGTTGTGTGACAGTGACATATATTTATAGAGCAGACAACACCAGCAACTCACAGAGGGTAAACCTGCCCTGGCGGCTCATTGATGTGCTACTAGACACACGTACACACACAGACACACACACACACGCGCACGCGCACTTTACATTTCAATGATTTGTTCATGTTTACATCAATACAGCCTCACAAACTGACCGAGTGTGTCCGAGAAAGCTGACTAAACCGATATATTGTTCCAGATTAAGACTGTGTAATCCTGGTCTCTGACAGTTCACCCCCTGTAGCAATACTCAGGAAGTGGGATTAGATCAGGCACTTCAGCTGTCATGTCTATGATTTGTGTACATTGTTGATTTGCACTGAAATACCTCTTAAGCACTATTTAGTGCACGGGACACTAAATACTCAAGTGAAATCAATACCAATCTAAAGCTGTATGGTGGACCCTATGTCCTCATTCAGGGACTCACGTCAGAAGTGGGTATGACTTGAGTTTGATTTTATTTGAAGGAAGAAGATAAATCACCAAGATAGCTTGTTTTATTGTTTACAAAGTTATACCTCCATTACATGTTGTCGTTCCAGACTCATGTCTCGCGCTCGTCAAATAGCCTGACTTGACTTGACTGCTCACAGATCAAACATTTCCCAATTAAACACATCCTGCAACTCCTTTTTAAGGAGCACTGCACTTCCACTAGAAATCATCCTCTTAGCATCACCTGCTCTCTGTGCACTTCAGGTCATGTTGGTATTAGGTAATGCTGTCTACTTTTCACCCAATCATGAGGATTACGAAGAGCACTGACCTTTCTTTTTCATGGCCACAGTGTGATATGGGATGCAGGAATGTGCAGTGCCAAAAGGTTGAATGAATATTTCTCCTTTTTAGCAGTAAGAGCAAATACACGAGTGCCGGATCACATGTTATCCTTTCCAGGGAGTCCTAGCTTTTCCAACATCTTAAGGAATTCCAAATGCTCATCCTCACTCCTTATGTCTAGTCCACAAACAGTCATACCTCAGAGAGATTCAATTGAATTCACCCAGTTATGTGTGGGGGGAGGTGAATGTCAGAAAGACCTCCTGTAAACAGACCTTAAAGGTGCCTGGTGGAGTTTTTTGTGAACAAACAAAATTGATGTTTTGAATTCATTGTTTCTTGTATGCACTCCAACAGCATTTTCGTATTTTTGTATCTTCGTAACTGTTGGATCCATTTTGAAAGGTGTTCCTCTGCCTTACCTTCGTTATCACCTTGATGCGCTTCTTAGCATGTGACTGCCACCAAGTGTCTTGCATGAAACCGGTGGCAGGAATGCAAATGCGTGGTGTGCGTTTGCACACGAACGACAGAAACAAATCAAGGACTCACGCACATAAACATAGCTTTATAGCACTACAAGTGGCCAAAAACTCCACATTGTACCTTTAAGTTGTGCAAGCAAAGTTTATTTGTTTCTTTCTTGTGCACTGCTCACATTACACATTATGATTTTGGCATATGTCATCTTTGCTTCTAATGAACTGTCTGTATGTGGTGAGACAGGATGTAATCAGAAAAATCTACTATTAAATGAGTGTATTGAATGTTTTAAGCAGGAGCTGATTTATGTAGGTGGTGAAAGTCATGCATGTTTTTTGTATAGGTTTCCCATCTGGTATAAATTGAGCTTTAGTCTTGCTGTCAGGCAGAGGTCAAAGACCAGAGGTAGTTGAGGCCAGTCTTATTTTTGGTGCGCCCCCTGTCAAAGTAAATGGAGTATCAAAGGTCTTGCCTTATGTAACGTTGTCTTTAAGAAATGGTTTTAACACGCTTGCCACCACACACTCGCTTACAGTGGAGGAATCAAGTTTGACCCACCTCTGCCACCTCTGTGTAACTAACAATGTTAGTTGGGGTGTGAGGCCATTCTAAACCGTCACTGAGCTATAATAGTTTTCGCATGCTGAGCTTAGAGCTTTGTATTTTCTGTATTGTCATTCACTTTTTTGGATTTCAGTTTGTGATTGAATTTTTACTTATTCCAACTTGCTCTTGCCTGAGTTTCTCCCTGTCTGAATCTACCTCTTCAAATATTGTCACATCCTGCTATATCCTGGCAGTTTCCCATTTTTTTTTTTCAGTTTTAAGTCAAATGAAAGTGACAGGCCAATTTAAAGGTGAGACCATTTCATTTGTTTTAAATAGTTGTTTTATAGTTGCAACACAGGCAGCGTTTGTACTTCATCAGAATATCCTGTTGGGTTCTGTTTTTCCAGACAAAATACTTCAGCTCCAGAGAAGTGTGAGTTTATTTTAAGTGTTAAAAGCGATAGCTCATTAGTTCACAGCCTGCAAAGCTTTCAGAGTTGCCCAGTATAACAATGGAAGTCCAAATGTCTCTGTTCTTATTGTTTTAATGTGTTTATCTGTGCGTGTGTCTCGGGATATTGCACATTAAAACTAAGAAAGTGAATATTTCTCAGTGTTATGCAGGGAGAGACAGATGGAAAACAAGTCTTTGGACACATACTGTAAAAAAAAAAAGCATAATCTCAGTAGGATGTAATTGTCCTCAGGCTACGTAGTTAACAGCACGCTATGGCGTAAATAAAAGTTCCAAAATAGAAACAGCGTTGAACTTCAGGTCAGCAGGACTGAACTGCTTGTCAATGTGAAAGGCAGGCTTAAAAAGGCTAAACCTGATTCGGAGTCAGAGGTGGGACTGCATGGACAGAGAAACAACCTTTTGGTTGCCAGTTACATTCCCAATATTTGAAAAATATGCCTGGGGCAGTGAGTGTTGATCGTTTACCACAGGCAGAGAATTTATTAAAGGTGGTCGACCCCCAGACTGAGGGTGGGGGGGGGGGTGGTGAGTATCAAAAATTTGTAGCAAAGCAGCATTGAATTCTCCAGCTCAATAACTATTGGACATGAATGCAGCCTTCAGACAGACTTTTCAATCAGTTGGCACTTTAAGGATCATAAAAAAATCACTTTTGGGGCAGGAGCGAATCTATTTGTTTGGACCTCCTAGGATAAGCATAAAAGGCAATCACTGCTCACATGAACCGGTCTCCATGTAACTTTGAGGAGAACCTGAACATCCCACACCTCACTAACCAGCAGTGTAAGTTGAAGCCATGCCATTGAAGAAATAGTTCAACAATTTACTATAGATGAGGAGCAGATTTTGCTACATACAGAGACTAACTGCTAACTGGCTGTAAATAAGTTTTCTTTTTCAGCTGTTCAACTGATCTCATTTATCAAAAATATTAGCTTAATTGTAATAGGTCACTCAGAACTCCGCAATAACTTTAATTAGCCTGTCGAGTTATAATATATTTTCCTAAAACAGGTCCAGTTTCATAATAATGTGCTGTTTGTGAGTAGTTATTTCTGAGTGAATAAAAAAGGAAAAGCACAGGTTCAGGTCACTGCCCTATGACTTCATCCAGGAAACGTTAATCATGCAGCCATCTGTCCTGTGATGTATCCGTCTTGATCTCAGGCTGCTGGCTGGTGGCATTAGTAACCATTGACGTAAGAAGACAGGAGTTCCCTCTCTTAACGGGTTTACTCAGCTAACATAGTGCCAACCCTTTTCACTGAGCACGTGAGGCTCACCTGATGTGTGAGGATACCTGGTGCTTGTCAACAAAACAGTGGAGTTCCTTCTTTCTTTCTTTCTTTCTTTTTTTTCCAGAACTATTCAACAGACGCATAGAAAAGGTTTTATGTGAACCTATTTTGTAGTATAGGGATGTTGTGTGTGGCCCTATTTTAAATATCTGCCTTCTGAGCACAGCGGCAGTGACTAAAGTTGTGCTTACTCTCCTTCATGTGGGAAATTGCAGAACCCGGCGGCAGAAAATCAGAAAGAAGCGAAGAATTGTTTCCTGCCCTTGATTGTATTTTATTTTGTGACATTTAGTTCATCAAAGAAGTTGCCTAGAAACAGAATTCAATTGACTCCACTCTGTCAGTGTTGTGGTTATGAGTAGCTGGAGGGTCAGACACATTCAGACTCTCTGTGTTGTAACCTTCAAATATATCACATTCTTTTATATTTGACACTGACTGTTCCTCCACAGCAGCAAAGAGATTCAGTACCTTGTTCAAGGGCGCTCAGTTTTGTGTAGGCAAAACACAGGCTTAGCTGCTTTTTTCACACATAAAAGCTGGTGTGCGCAGACAGAGTGGATGTATGTGCTTGATTTTGTGTGCGTGGGTGTGTGCGTGGGTGTGATGGCGAGAGTGAAGATGACACTGGAGAAATCCAGTGCAATAGTCATTGACGTCACGGATGATGGTGAAGATCGGAAAGCGTCCTCTCACATCTCCAAGCAGCAATCACTGCTCGTGGCATCATGTTGGCATAGAGTTGAGAAGATGGAACTGCCCCAAGTCACACCCATGTAGTGTCAGAGAAGACCGGTCATTAAGGATTTAAGTGGATATGCTGGAATTTTCAGTTACTCAAGTATTTTTTAATATAGGTGTGTGTATATATATATATATACTAAAAAACTAAACAAGCTTTAATTGAAGTTATTGTTGCAGTTTTTGTGTGATAAGGAATTAGTTAATTCATTCATGAATACACTGTTTGGCCACACTAGTCGTACAGCTAAAGGCGTTGTAGTGATTGGTCCAGATTGGAAATTCTCAACAGCCACCGGATGGATCACTATTAAATTTAGCACAGACATTTATGGTCCCTAAGTAATTTTAATGACTTTGTTGAAAATATTTAGAGATGCTGTTAAGACAAAAAATTTCCTCATGTTACTTTCGTTAGTATCATCCAGGAAAGCAGCTACAGAGTTTGAAATACAATAAGTCATAGGATCAGACAGGAATATAAAATGTTTATGGCTCAGGGCTTAGGTATTAAAAAGAATAAATCAAAATCTTAATTCTGTGGGCCAGAAAAACAGAGCTAGCATAGTTTTTTCAACCATGAACTCTTATTTTTTTTCTCTATTCTTTTGCTTATTTGTATTTAAAAGGAAAAAAAAAAAGAAACCCAGTCAACATCACCAGAGAGAGAGGTCCAGAGAGCCAGAAGTCTTTTGTTTTGTTTGTTTTTTTTTTTAGCTGACGTCATAGGACTTTAGTCTAATACAGCACGTGAAGAGAAAGTCTGCCTTACGGCCTTGGTGGCTCGAGGCCATGGCAACTGACGTCACCTCACCTGAATTTCTTGATCTTAGGCAGGTGAGGGTAGGCATCACTTTGCTCTCGTCCCTTTGCCAAGAAAGGACTGCTCTGACGCACTCACTCCCCCTGCTACAATCTGGAGGAACCCCAGAGACCAGATCAGTGCCACCTTAAGCTCCTCTTGGGATAATAGGCAGGCTGTGCAGCAGCTGGAGGGAGGCCTGAGGAGATGAGGTGGGGTAAAGAAAGGGAGATGAGACAGAGCAGTGGGATAAGGATGGAGGGGTGTAGGGCAACAAGGAAGGGGGAAGGATGGTGTAGGAGAGAAGGGGTCTGGAGATTTTATAGTTTGAGTTTCTTAATTGTGAAATAACACATCTCTGTTTTTCAGTTACCTTGTCTTGTATTAACTCCGCTCATTTTTTTCAATGTATTGCACACAAGAATATTTGCTCATTCCTTGTCAGGGCTCTGTAGCTTGCTTCATGTCTACTTCTTACTTCATATATTATCAACATCGAGTGTATATTTGTGTGTGTAAAGTACATGTTCTTACTGATCTTCTAGGTCAGTTCCAGTGTGGAAACAAGCGTTGTGAGAAGCAGGAAGGCCTAAAAAGCTGGGAGGTGAATTTCGCCTACGTGGAACACAGCGAGAAGAGAAATGCATTGGTCAAACTCAGTAAGGCGAAAGACAAAGTATCCTTCCATTTTCTCTTGTTATTCTGAGTAAAAAAATTGTTTGTGTGTCTGCATGGAAACGTGTGTGTGTGTGTGTGGCTGTGGCCTGGTGGGGTTTCCCGTCTAAGACCCGGCTCATAATAATCCTCCTTCAGGTATCATACTGCATAAATCCTGTTAGAATAATTACTGTAATTGGAGGACCCACCAGTCATAGTCAGCTCAGTCAAGCAGGAAATGGCAGGCTCTTTTAACAAGCTAGTGCAACAGGTCGCATCCCGACATGTTGTTGCTCCTTATTAATAAGAAAAAGTGTTTCCCAACTTGGAGTAATCCTTAATCCAATGTTTTGGCGGTAATGAAACATGATCTGCCCACCCTGCAGCATGAATTGAGTAAGGTGCAGTGGAGAAGTGTAATGAATAATGATGATGTTGCAAAGATTTAATGAAGATAAAGTCTAACTTTCTCCATAGCAGTGTGCTATTTTAAATAATAGAAACTGCCAACATTTCTTAAATGGTGAAAAAGGAGTTCCACCTGGTTCTTTACCTGGCCCCCTTCTCTTTGGTTTATGTCATGGAGCAAGATTCCACATGTATGCTGATCATACTGTGTATATGTAGCAGGTAAAACCATTTTCTCAGTTTAAATTTGGTTGTTGCTGCAGATTCTTTAGCAGCACAAACGTGAAGTCTACACATATGTATATATTCCATTCTTCCCATATGGAAACATAAATACTAAATAGAATAAACCCTCATGCTTAATTTAGATCACATTCTGATTTAGCAGGCTTTGCAAAGCTATGAAAGAAATACATTAAACATTTGTTTGAGCCTAAGGACACACACTGGTGAGAAACACTGAAAGTAAACAGAACTAGGTATGTTTACAAGAACTCTTCCAAGGGGTACGTTTTGCAAAGGTCATTAATTGTAAATAAATGAGAGAAGCTAGTTTCAGTGTATTTCCTCCAATAAATGTTGTACAGAAGTGGTTTGAATACAGCCATTTACTATGATTACGGCTGTAGCTAAAGCTTCATGTCCCTGTTCACAGACATTACAGTTAAGCTGTCATGAAAAGTACAAGAATTCATACTACAGCTCCCCGAAAATGGCTGTAATAATAATAATAAGGATGATACTAACCATGAATTTCTACCACCACTTCTACAGATGATGATTTCATGTTGTTTTTGTTTTAGGACTCTGCCCTGAATGTTCTTTCAAACTCAACTACCATCACAAGTAAGCCAATCCACCTTTTACCGTGGATGCATTTCTGCATTAAAAATGTAGGTCTTTTAGCCCACAATGAATCTACAGTCAAAGACTGTGGAAACCGTGTGCTCCTCAGCTAAAAGTAGGCCAAGTCACCGCGGACAGTCAGCGCACATTATTTTGCTGCATGCAGGAGCTTGAAATTCAAATCACAATTCATGTCTCCTGTCTGACCTTCTTAACACTGAGAGTATTTTATGCCCCTGCAGCAGTGACAACTTTGGCCGGAGGCATTATGTTTTCAGGTTGTCCATCTGTCCGTCACATTCTTGTGAATGCGATATTTTTTGCAGCACCTTTATGAAATTTCATAAAATGTGGCACTAATTTCAATGATCAAAGGTCAAGGTTTTTGGCCATAACTCAAGAATTGATATGCATATGTCAAAACAGACTTAATAACTTTTATTAAATTAATTCAAAGTCATTATATTATATTGTCTTATATTATATTATATTATATTATATTATATTATATTATATTATATTGAGTGGAAGTATGAAGTGAGATGACTATAGATCTGGTCTTTTAACTTTTCTTTTGTGTGATCCGGGTTTAACACTTCAGCCAAGATTCATTCATGCATCTCTGGGGTTGTTTCACATTGTATTTTGAAAAGTGGCATAGCTGGCTGCTTTATATTCTGAATAGGGTTTGGTCAACTTGTCGCTCTATTTGTAGGAAGAAAGAGATAAAAGCAAAGACAAAGACTAAAAGGTTATTGGAGAAGAACCAGGAGCCTCCACACAAGAAGAAGAGGAAGGGATCGTCTTCACATTCCAAGAATCACAAGCACAAAGAAAAGCAAAAGCGACACAGAGGTAAGACTGTTGTTTAACTGTCCCATTAATTACAGTAGTAATCTCATCAGATGTGAAGCAGCCTGCGGTAGCAGCCTTGTTTACATTTGTGCTTGGAGATTATATAATTCCTATTTTTTTTCATTTTTCTCAACATTATTTTATATTTTGTAATGAGTCCCATTTGAGTAAAATATCGTCTTTTACAACTCTGTTTCTATACAGATCACTCTACCTCTTCCAGCAGCTCAGAGGAGTTGCTGAACTCGGACAAAGGTAAAACACACACACACACAGCGCCACCTCCCCCATTTCAAAACACACGCACATTGCACAGTTTATGATCTACTCTCCTGGGCCGCGAGGCCATGACACTCCTCCAAACGTCTGGAGTGAAAACACCCTGACAATCTTTTCTGAAAACACATCCATTAGCTCTGTGTTCAGCTCTGTCTGGTTTTCCTCAGCTCTCTTTCTCCCCCCTTTTTTTTTTTTTTTTGCTTCTCCTCTTGTCATTTCGCCTTCACTGTGAGCAGCATGAAATGACGCATGTCTTTGCCCTCGTGTCTCTGTTCTGTTTATTCCATGGTATGGATGGATGGATGGATGGATGAGTGTTTGGGTGCGGTGCGTGGGTGAAAATGTACACGAAAACAAACTTTTTGTCCAGAGGTTATGTCATTGAGTTCAACTTGTACTGGAATTCACACACAAACACGTTAGTTGTGTTAGTCACACATATTTGTAGCAGTTTTAGTTTAGAATATTGGAATTTTAGAATATCATGTAATTTGTAAGTGATGCGTTCAGGGAGGGTGGGGGATTTTAGAAGGCTCTTTATCTCCTGGAAAATGAGGGTTGCTTTATATTAGGGCCACATTTAGGAGCTGCTGGCAAAACTTACCTTTGCACAATGTTATTTTGGTTTGGACCCGACTGGATTAAATAGGCAATAAAAATATGCTAATAGTCCATGTTGAAACCTCCACTTCTGGCCCTCACTGCATTGTGTATGTGCCGCGCTGCCTTAGAGTTCCCATCCAGAACAGCTCACTCAGGAAACTACACATGGAAGTTTCATCAAAAGTCCTCGAATCCCTCTGCTGAAATACTGCTAGCCCCCAGGTTTTTTCTATGACAGCCAATTTAAACTATTTTGATTTAAAAAGCTATTCAGAATTTGGCACCTTTTGAAGACATCATAAACTTAAATAATGAAGCCTTTTGAAGTAGATTCTGACACAGAGTCACAAGTTAAGACTGGCTCCTGGATGTCTGTTTCCCGTGATCAGTTGCCCACTTTTGTCGCTGTTTTGGAAACTTATTTAAATACAATTTGTCTGTCACAAACTATCCCCAAAAACTTCTTTCTGAATTAGTCGGGGAAATGCAGAATCATGCCAAATTCATTCACAGAGATACAGTACGACAGCTAGATTTATAGTCTAAACGTTCACTGATTGGTCAGGCACACATCTGACCAAGCTGATTCAGCTGTCGATTGGCTGCTTAGGAGCAAGTAAAACAACTTACCAAGTTTGCTATGTGAGTCTAAACTGGTTAACAACTGTTGTGCCTTCTGGAGGTGTGACTGACAGCTCTCTGAAACTCTCCTGCTAGACTCCGAACCCGAGGAAGAGCCAGAGGCCCAATCGGAAGCCGACCACTGGCGAGGACCCGCCCCAGCGGTGGAGGAAAAGTCAAGGTGAGATTAACAGCTAATGTTCATATTAAATCACACCCAGTAAGCTGCTGTAAAACCACCACAGACGGCCTTTACCAATTAGCCTATATAGGTTACTGATCCCTACATAGCACAATATTAAGACCACTTAGATACCCCACACAAAGCTGTCCTGAGCAGACAGGGAAGTCACTAAACCTTTCACCTGACAATGTCACACTCCTGACATTTAGATTTTCTCAAGTATTACTGCAAAGGTCAACAATAAGAGGCAATGTTTATTCAAGCACATCTACTATATGAGCAAAACTCTTCACCTCAAGACAGATCAGATTTGGTAATATGATGGCAGTGCCTCTGACCTATTGCGCTGGATACAAACTACTTCAGTCAGGCTCTATAATTTATGTAATGAGTTGAATTTTATGCCAAGTTTGTTTTATTTCGCTCACAAAACAGTCATCATGGATGAGTTAAAGAAACGCTCTACATTCAGAGCTACTCTTGTTACACTTGCCAACGATGGCAGGAAAACAGCGAGAGTTGGGCCACACAAAGAAATGTCTGTTTCAACACTGTGCGGGGCAGTAACTTACATTTGTGTGATTTGTGTTTATCTGTTTAGGGAGGAGGAGTTTGATGAGTACTTTGAAGACATGTTCCTTTGACTCTGCCGGTATCAGTGGAAACCCTGCTGTGACAATGCTTCCTTTTTTGCGCACCACTGACATTAAGCCCGTTCGGTTCCCTCTCGCGTGCACGTAGTTTTGTTTGACTTGTGTGTTTCATCACTGCGACGGAAATAAACACAACATTTAGCCTGTACCTGTCAAAGTCTTTGATTCACACACACTGTCGCCATCTCTGCTTCAATCCCGCAACACAATCGAAGGTAGTTGTAGCCACATCAGTGTCTGTCTGACATGAGGTACACACAGCGAAACTCCTCTGATTAATTATTATTAATTAACTTTAGTGATGCTATAACTTTTCATCCAGTGCCATCAGGTCAAAAATACTTTGGTTAATGACTAATATTTGATTTAATCATTCGATGCTGACATGTTGATGGTTGAATGGTTAACATGTACCTGCTAAACATGTTAGCAGCATGTTAGCATGCTTATATTAGCATTTAGCTCAAAACACAGCTGTGCAGTCTCACAGAGCTTATAGTGATTCTGTTGTGGACTCTCGTTGAATGCAGTTTTCTTACATTACATTGTTATTTAAATGTATGTTTGTGTTACCTATTATTAATTGAATCTGCACTATAATGGGTACATTTTCCACAGTAGTGCTCTTTCTTTCATGAGTAAAATTTTTAATGAAACAGTGATCAGTAATAATACAAGAGTCAAGTGCTGTGCTCTGACTAAGAGACAACAAGGATTAGCTCGAGATGTTCCCTCTGGCCAAGGGCAGATTGAAGCGCTGCCTTGACTTCGACTTGCAGAGAGGGAAACTGGGAGATTATAGACCTTGGCTTAAATAAAGACAATTAGTGTACCTCTCACTGCTCTGTTGGTCTCGCTTTAACTTCCTGCACTGCTTTCTCAGGAGAAGTCATTTATTGTGTGATTGATGGCAATGTAAATTAGCAGGTGGTTAAGTGGAAGACAAAATGGTCCATTGAGCAGTAACAGTTTGCTGTTTTGAAGTGGAGGTTGGATATGATTTGGCCCCGGGCTGTACTTGTAAACTTTTCATCTTTACCAATGTCCTGGGAGGATTTTTTTTAAATCTCCAATAACAACTTTTTAAAATTTAAGATATTAAATTAAAAAAAAAAAAATACTCTCATTGAAAAATTGTTTGTTTAATATGGCTTTTCAACAAGAAAGTGGAAAATGACTTCCTCTTTTGTTGACTTTCTGAATAATAAAAAAATTTATCTTATTACCGGACATGACATCAGCTCCTGTTTTACTGAAAAGTCCATTCGCAAAGGTTGTATGGAAGCAAGTTGTCTCCAGTGCCCACATCACGCTTACACCTAAGTTGCCTTGTTGGCTTTTTTTGGCTTTCAAACTACCTTCAGCAAATCAATGTGAAAACAGACTTTGCACATGCTACACGTCATTCGACACCAAGGAGGTCAAACATTCATGTGAAGTAATAAGCAAACCCATTTTTGTGTGGAGGGGGAATTTAAATTGAACATGGAGAGAGTGGGGCGGCACTGCACCCAGTGACTCCTTAAGAGTTTGGGGAATGAAAGGTCGTGTTGACGAGCTTAAGTGTCCCACAGAATGATGGATTATGGGGCTTCTTCTAGTTCCCTCACAAAAATTCTTACTTCTCAGGGGATGCCTCGGTAGTATCCTCTCCTCAAACCACACACACACTTCTATAGCGTTTCTGCTCTTCATCTCAGAGATGTTCGATACTTTATTTTATTCTAAATTACTGTTAAAGTGATTGTGCAACAAAACACAACCCCAACCGTTGTGCATGCAGAATCTGCAGCCGGCAGGACACAGGATATTGAACATAGGCAGACAACACTATTGGGCAGGGATCAGAACCAATCCACTGATCCTCTTTCCCCCAGAGGCTCATCCAGCTTTGGAGCCTCTTAGATCCCTGCACGATATGTGACTAAGAACAAGCGCTGTTGCAGCTAAGCCCAAGGTTTCTGAAGTTCATTCTCTGTCTCTGTCTAACCTTTAAGTGCATGAGTCAGGTGTGAATGAAAGATAAGGTGCCACCTTTGTGAAGGTGCTACACACTTTCCCTATTGAGAAAAAGCAGTTCTCTCACTTCTTACAACTCCATAATATCCTTTATTTGCTTACACATATTACATCACACATACATACAGTAGAGGTCATCTCATACATCAACTGATAGATATCTAATGTCTGAAAGACAGTTGTTGGGATAAGTAAAAAGTTTAGAGTGGATCGTTTGGTATCTCGCAAAGGATCCTTGAAAGAACCAGTTTTAGCTCCTCACTTCACCTCGAGCAGCAGAAAAGGAGTTTCCAGGTAGTTCCAAAGCCATTCTGATAGGATTGCGTGCCTTTGATCGCCGCCTCAATGATTAGAGGAGATGACATTGTGTAACAGGAATTTGAGAGCCACCGTTTGCTTTTGATGTCGCTGAAAGTGTTCCAAGAAGCTACATGGGAGGCAGGGGTGGGAGTGGGGGTTGGTTGGGGTGATGCACCGTCGATCCTCATGCCTGACCAAGTCCAAGCTCAACTCAGGGAGATTCAGAGAGGTTTGGTGGGGAGGTTCGCCACCAGGACGACGCGATTCATCTCACTGTTGCATCGGCGAGGAGAAGAAGCAGCGCGGGACTTTTGGCCTGAACAGTCAACGGCGCCACAGCTGCATCTTCGTCTGTACATTCATATGGTAAGGCTTTGGTAGCCTGCTTTACCTCCTCTGTAAGGAGAGTAAGTCTAAAGCTGTGTGGATCTCAAACGCTGGCTGGCAATCAAATCAAATCCTATCAAATCTTCTTACAGGGGAGGTAGATCTACTGTACCCTGTTTAACTGCGACTCTTGCCTCCTTAGAAGAAGCAAGTGTTGCTTACATCCTTCAAATCAATTTTATGCTTCAGTTATGATTAAGTTTACACATTTACATTTTATTTAATCGCTATATTATAAACTATTTACATGTGAAATCATGCACATTTAAAATAAATCTTTCGTGACTCGATATTGAATTGTAAGTTTGTTCTAAATGTCAGTGTAAATATTATGTATATTCCCGTTTTCCAGGTAGTTGGACGTAATTAAAACAGCTCACAGGTTGTTTATCAGAGCTGACAATAAAGTTGCACTGATTCAAAACATATTCGTGGTGACTGAATGTGATTTTAGTGTGCATTTGTTCACAGATTCAGAACGCCACCTCTCAAAGCTGGCCTCGTGTCTAACGCTCCATCCGTGAAGACAGATCAAGTACAAAACTCTCAGACAAAAGAATCAAAAAAATAAACATATATGTATATATAGATTGCATATTGAAATAAATATACCCTTGCATCGCTCATCTGCACCTTTGAGGTAAAAAACATCATGGTTGATGGGAGTGTTGACAGATCCTTTCCCTCTTCACGAAATTCATTTCACATCTCAATAGTTAGCCATGCTGCTTAATCTGAAAAGCATCATTTTAGCCCCGTTCTTCTGATCCCTGTAAATATAAAGCTCTGTGGTTCTGTCTGCCAGAACAGCAGCAGGTAAGTGCATTGTGCAACCTACAGTACTACTTTACTGTGTGGTAACCGACTGCCAATAGGAATCCAGTATGAAAACTATTGCTTTGGCATGGATACACACTCACATGCATGTATATGAGGAACTCTATTCAAGCGATTTGTACTGAAAGAGTATAATATTACATAATATTACACTTATGAGCTTCTACAATTATGGTTTCCAACCATGCATGTCAGGAATGTTTCCATTATTGCTGTATGAATGGGATCTACATATTGTCTGTGTGTGTGTTGCTTTTCAAATGTTCGTGCTTGTGTGTTGCACAAAGGAAGGAGGAGCAGGGATGACGTTTCAAATACATCACACCTTCAGCTTCTCTTGGAGTCAGAGTCCCAACATTACTTCCTTGGTGATGTTTATGACTCTCCTTAGAGAATGGTTACACTTGCCTAATCCAGATTGGACTGTAGACCTTACCTGACTACACTAGACTGAAGTAGGCTAGACTGAACTGAACTGAACCAGATCAGACCAAACGAGGCTGGCCTGGACTGCACCACAGCCAGCACCTAACCAGTAAGAGCTACGCTGTAGATGTAGATCAGACTAGACTGAGCTAGTCTAGCAAAGTTCCAACTAGATGACTTGTCAGACCAGATTTATAGGCTAGTGTAGCCTAGACTAGTCCTAACCGGACCACATTAGTCCAGATCCAAGCACTGGAGGAATTTAACAGATGGTGCAGGTCTTTGACTTCCCTCCATCAGCTCCACCACCAGCTAAAGAAACACAGAAATAACAAAGATGTATAAATACAGGGTTATAAATACACCATTCTCAACACTGAACAGGTCATGAGGCCATAAATGTACCTTTCTTGGCTTCCTCTTCTTCCAGTTTCTTCTTCTCATCCTCGATGGCCTTCATCTTTGCATTGTATACCTCAGCCAGCTCGTTCCAGTGTGCCCGGTTGTTGTTCAGACCGTCAAACATGGGCTGGATCTCCTTGTGGAACCTGGAAAACTCCTGGCAAATGGAGGAAAGCAGATGTATGTTATTCGCAGTCCGCGTGTGTAAATAGAGGGAGAAATCCACAGGGATGCCTGACGAATGTTCATTGTTATGCATGTAGCCTGTGTGTGCTCTGGTCCACATACCATGCTGACAGCTAAATGACATCCCTGGCTGGGGGAAGCTGGGTTCAACAGGTTCATCTCTATACATCCTGTTAGCCACAGCCTAAGATGGGGGAAAGCTACAATACCTCTGCATAGCTTTCAAGAGACTGTATGAGACTTTGTGACACAGTCTCATCAAATCTTATAGCTATGCAGCAGGCTCAGTATTTAGTTGAGCTTGAAAAAAAATATTATTGTCTTGAAAACACAAGCTACACTTTAAACTCCACTAGGGCCTTGGAGTAAGGTTAATGACTGGGTTTGGTTGCTTTTAAGGTTTTTATTTGTAGAGCTCTTACCTCTTTAAAGTATCAAAATTGACTAAATTGGAGTGAATCAAAACAACTCATGGGCAGAATCAGCTTTTTTTTATGGTGCTTTTCTTCCCTTTGCAGAAAATCAAAATCCAATCAAAGCTGGATTAAATGTCTACACCTCTGTTAGACTGCGGGTGTTCACACATCACAGACACAGGGCAGCTGAATCCATGTCTGTTTCACTTCCTCTTCAATGTGCATAATGAACACTCATCTTTACTGGCAAAAAAAAAAAAAAATCGAGGAGAGAGTTGAAAGGTGTATAAAAGCCGCCATTACCTTGTATACAAACGAGCATACAAAGTCGATGAAACCACACTGCATCTTGGGTAGCTGTTCGGCGCAGTTTCTGTCCATCATGGGCTGAAAAGAGACAGGGGAGATGTTTTCAGGTGTGACATGAGATAACCAGTTGCTCTGCAATAACAACCGGGGGGAAAAAAGAAAAAGAAAAAAGGATGTGAAAGGAAAGAGGTTAAAGTCTCACGATTGGTTGTTGGTCCAGAACACTTCTCTCCAAATCTCCCTGCTCCCAGAATTCAGCAGCGACCATCAGAGCTACCTGGGGACAAACACAGACACAACAAAGAATGACAAAGAGAAATAAAAGACAAATAGAGGAGAAGCAAAAAAAAAAAAAACATCAATTCAGCCTCAGGATATTCTTGTGTGTAAAGCTTCTTTTCTGTAAAGCTTTTAGCATTTGATCTCAAAGTAACAACAACTGCTGTAAGACGAGTGGCCTATTAAACCCATCGTGTTTTGCTGTCATGGCTTTATAATGAAATGATTGTAGCTGTATATATTTTTGGAAGTAATAACCTGATGACAGACTGAAGAGAGGAAGAAGTAAAAAAATCAATGTGGGAAAGCAAAAGCAGAACAAGCTACATTAAAAACCTAATTTTTGTAATATTGTACTATTTGCTCCTTGGCTTTTTGTGACTCTTTTGCCTCTTGCAAACTCCTCTTTATATCTTTTTAAAATCAGTCCGCATGAAGCCCGGTCACCCACCTTGCTCTGTACTTCCCAGGGTTTGGTGATAGCTGATAAGTCACAGCCCGTCATCATCATGGCCCTGGGGGTGTGAGACACACAGACAGTCACGGAAGAGAAGATGCTGATGCCTTGCAAGGGCCTGCTGGTTCACAAATATATTTGAAAGTAAACTGGACAACAGCTGAGTTGTCATCTGCCTGAATTGCATACATACATGACGATTTCCTTCCTGATGGGGTTGTTGGACACGAAGGCAGTGGCCTCCTTTTCATCTGTCATGGGCTCGGTGGCGTTCACAATGTTTTGGAACATGGTTCTCTTTCTGCGTGAGGACAGACAGATGAGATAAAGGACAGGTCAGTTAGACCACATGAACGAAACAGATACACAAATTCATTCCAATTAAACCTACTGAGGAGGACAAAGGGAGACGGACAAACATTGACAGGCTGCAGCTAAAATTTAAAGCGACATCAGCTGTAGCGTCAGGGTGTAGTATTATCCCGGCACTGGCTGTGGCCGTAGCATGATAGCGGGCGCCTTTCAGTGAGCACGTTTCAGAAAACCTACTTGAAGTAAAGGGCCAGGTCAGTGGCGATGATGCAGACGTCAAACAAGTGCTGCACGTTCTCAAACTGACGCTTCTGGAGGTTGCAGAAGATGTTTAGGCTCTGCAAGAGACGACCAGGAGCGCTCAAAATGCGTGTCGGTTTTTTCTCAGCCAGCCTGTTATTTATTCATTTGGCCAACAATGTGTCGTACCTCCTCTCCCATGAGTATTTTGCTGTACTCCAAGTGGTGCCTCTCCATAATGGAAGAGCCGTGAAGTTTGGCCAGAGGAGATGCACTCCTACATTAAACAGAGAGACAAGATAGGACAATAAATTGACATGCATTAAACGCGTGCACTTACACTTTCAAACCACCACAGGAAAAATTCTTTTGACTTGCTTTGTCTGGTAGAGGTTGTTGGTTCCTCTGTGGTCAATATCATGGCAGAAAGCAGCAGCCACCATGGCAAAGGCATCTAGATCAGAGTAGTACCTCCTTAGCTTCCCTGTCTGGAGGAGATGAGAGACAAGCCATGGATTATTATGTGCAGGTATTTGCGAGTGAGCCTATAACAAATCGTTTCTCATGTCTACCCTGTTTCTAGACTTTTCAAATACTAAAACAGGTAAATATTGGACATGATCAATACAGCCTCTGTGTGGTGCATTCATGTGATTACAGTTACTCCCTGTAACAGTGCAGTTTATGATGAAATAAAACATGTTATAGGTTGTTGACTCTCTTGTAAGACATATCCATCTTTTTAACCAGATGTTGTTGATATCTTGTACCATAAGCCGTAAAAGCCAAAGTTATCGCAGTCAGCCGATTTCTATATGGAATTGAATGTCAGAGAAATAAAATGAATGAAAGGACTACGGCAGATGTTGTGCGGGCGTTACCTGCAGCAGGCAGAACATGGTGTGGCCTACGTTGAAGCCATGCCTCCAGTTGTGATAGGTGATGGCACGGTAGCCCTTCCTCACTGTGTACATCCACCTAGTCAGTGTCTGAGAGGGAGCGAGTGAGTGGGTGGGTATTAGTCAGAGAACAAGGTCAGGGAAAAGACAAAGCAATAAGGATGAAAAATGTAATTTTTCCAGAGGGCTTTCGGATGAGCTGTAACCCAGCGTGATGTACTCATGTAGTCCTTGTGCTTAAGGAAACCCACTCTGCCTTCATAGCGACACCGCTGGGTATCACTCAGATTTGTAGCCACAGCGTGATATGCTTCGAGAGGCTAATTAAGGATCACATCTACTTCTCATTTCCCTGCCAAACAGAGCAATGGCAGTTTTCCCGTCACCCCGAAAGATTCACAGATGACACTGAATGTTCTGGTTCTCTGAGGCTCGTTGTCTCGTTTCCTCACATATTTTAAAATACCCACATTTCATGAAAGAAGTAAATGGTTTTTACGTGGATTATACTGTACGTTTGTAACCACCCCCACTCCCCCCAAGGGCCACCATCAAGAGCTTGCTGTTGGGGCAGACTCATCGACGCTCACCTCTGCAGGAACTTTAAACTTCTCAACAACTCCGAGCTCAAAGAACATGCGAATGCCGGCTTTGATGAGGTCGAACTCTGTAACGGGGAAGTCGCTGAAGGAGAACAAGTACAGGCTCTCTCCATTGACGTTGTCAGCTGGCGGGCAGGTTGCTCTCTGCACAAACACCACAGAGGGTAAGCGTGACTCCTTCAACACTCAAAAAGCACAGATGACTACATGACTACAGGCCTAGGATAGTTAACGGTTAAGAAAATTATCATTTTACAACAGTCACTACATTTTACAGCGGAAGTTAAACTGATTATAGAATTTAAAATCCATCCTGAATAAAGTTGACAGATGATAATAAAATGCAAATTCTGAATTCTGTGCATGCATTTATTTGTTTTGAGTGACTTTAACTATATTATAGTATGTTTGTTTGTTATTTTGTCAAAACATACCAATAGTTTGTACATCTCTTTCTGGTCACAGTCTTCAGGCTCTGCATCAAACTTTTCATTGGTGTTCTGGTTATAAAAGAGAGAAAAATCATTTGAAATGAAATTTACATTCTGCCCATGAAAATACTGCCATCATCTACATTAATTTACAACTTGAATTTCTACATCGGCAACAAAAAAAAAAGAAAGAAAGAAAGCAGAAAACACATCCAAATAGACACTTCAGACAAGGGCTCCAAGCTGTGACCTTGTAGACTGTTGTGTCATCATCTCAAATGTTAGCTGCCGAGTGGATAAATGACCCATCAGAGCTTTTCTATTAGTCCTCTAATAGATGCTACTGGAGCACTGCTACTCAAAAAGCTATTCAAGCTGGATTAACCTTTGACTACTTTTAATTCCGGCTTGAGAAGCCTCTTGAGCAAATGTTGAGAGATCAAAGGTAGGCCTCTGGAGAGAAAGTGAGGGGGAGACTCAGGTTGACACTGACCAGAATGGACTGAAGCTCCTCTTTGGTGCACCTGGTCTGGTACATGAGCATCTCCTGGGCAATGTCTTTCCTCCACTCCATGCGGTTCAGCCTGTCATAGGTGTCGCAGTTCAGCACTGACCAGCCCAGGAACTGTGTCAGAGCCTGAAATGAATGAGAGTGAGAAAGAGTGAGTGAAAAGAAGCAAGACGGAGCAGAACCGGTCCCTTTAACTCTACCACCCTGATGTGATGACTGTTATTATCTCATTAATTAAGCTAATAAATCCACCGAGTGGCAAATATTTCTAGATACTTTTAGCACATACGTGGTACAGCCATCTCCATTTGTCAAAGCATTATGAAGTTACTGCTGTTTTAGCAGTGGTTCTTCATTAACATGCAAATTTATGCTGCCACACACAGCCAAAAAAAGAACAAATCTTTCCCTCTGTAGGGGAAACCTGGGGCATAGACTGTCGGCAACAGTGTGTCTACACACAGACAGACAGATGACAGCATGGCATCCAAAATGAGACTGTGTGATGGTGATGGGATATGAAATATGAGCAAGAGAGACAGAGAGGATGCGCGGTGCTCACCTCGGTGATCTGTTCATCATGTTCATCAAACGGTTTGCCGTCTTTCCTGTTGAAGAACGTGGCGATTCCCACAATTTCTTCCTTCTTGTTGACGATAGGCAGCGACAAGACATTCTTGATAACAAAGCCTGTCTCGTCCACAGCCTCTTTCTGAAAGACAATGAAATACAGTGTTTTAAATCAGGGCTCCATTCTTCCTAAACACAAACATCAAGACGGTGTGATATTAAATCAGCACATTGTGCAGGGAAAGTCTAAGTGTCTATTGCGTAATCAAAAAGTAAAACAAAACAGACACGGATGTATAGTGTAACGTGTATTGCTTTAAAACAATGGATGGTAAAAGTGTCCTCACCTGGAAAGTGAAGAAGTCATCTGCGGCCACGTTCATCATGTTGCAAATCTGCACTCACGTGAAAAACATTTGGTTTTGTTATTAGTATTTGTTACGCTACAACTTTCAATCATAACTATTCCTAACCAATCTTTGTAATCTGTTTTATTTGAATAATATTTGTCTTACCTTCACTTGTTCTACTCTGTTCTACCGTTTCACATCAAATACCCATAAACTGACTCAATTTAGACCATGGAGCCATAAACCATAAGGTTTTGTCCCAGAGGTCTCCATTTGATGAGTTTTGTTACTCAAAGTGTTTGAAACACAAAAAAATAGTCTTGCTTATGGCTGGAATTGTAGTGAAAATAAATGACTGGGACAACTAGGAACCCCCTCGATGACCCCTGACCTCAAGAACCACTGCATTATATGACGTTTGACTTTCTAACAAGCCTTTTAAATCTAAATTGTGTTACATAGTCAGTCGCAAATAATCTCCAGCAACCACTGACCTACATTACTGTTTTTTTTAAAAAAAAAAACAAAAGTGACACACTCTTTTGCCTATTGTATGTTAGCAACACATTGGGAAGCTCACGTTGTACTCAGTGTGCTCTTTTGATTTCACTCTTATGCCACTGCTTCAGTTGTTACGTCTCTCTACAAATTTATTGTCATTCTTTATAATTCTAGGGATCTGGGTAATGAATTGCCCCGCAGCAGTCGGAAGAGACTTACAAAGCCATTCTCCGCAACATAGGTCGGTAGTCCGCTGACTAAAGCCCAGTGATCTGCGGGTGGACCACTGAAAGAGAGAGAGAGAGACACAGACTTGTGTGAGCTGAAGTGAGTAAATGAATCCCTGAGAAGCATGTTAAACAGTGCTGATGTTCCACCTTCAATTCAAATTTACTCGGCTATTGCATTACGTTAGTGCCCAAATCACACTCCTCAGAAACACTCAGATTAATGGGTTCCATGTATTTCACAACATTTTGGATGTCACCATTTAATAACTTTTAACAAGTGGAGTCTGACATATACTACATTTGTAGCATATGTTTGATGCTGCTTACGGTATGACTTTGATTTCTTCTTTGGCCTCTAGGAGGTAGTCAATGATCTTGTAAAAGATGACTTCCTGTATGAAAAGGAGAAGCCGGTTAGAAATGACCATGATCATCGTCAAACTAACAAACAACAGAGGAGTTAAGAACAGTAGTCTCTTAAATGCCACACATGGCAAAAACTGGTGTAATGAGTAGCACAAAGAGTTTGTTACCCTGCCATCTGGTGTCTTTGGTCCTTTGTAGGGTTCGACATCTCCTAGTTTCACAGGCCATTCATCATAGAATTCCTGCAGTGGGGTAAAAAAAACACAGAAATAATCATCATAAGTTGAGTTATTTAAGCCTGTCTATCCAAACAAATCAGGAAATGTGAATCTATTCCTATTGTGCAAGACCAACCTTCTCTTTGGTCATGTCCAACAGGCCCACTGAGTATCGTTCACATTGTAGATAGGTCCTTACAGTGTAGAGCGCTTTGTGGAACTGTCTTTCAATGTCTGTCAACTCTTCAAACACTTTACTGGCCGACCAGAGCAGCACCTGTGAGTATGGCAACAGGTGAGAACAGGGGTGATTCAGTGTCTGCATTTATAGTACGAGTGCCGTTCTGTGGATTCAAAGCCCCAACAAGCAAATAACAGGGTTACGATGGAAAGACTCCCATTGCATAACATCACAGTGTGGCACCTCCACTCTGTCACCCCACTTCCCTTGTATTTATCAAACAGCGACAGTTCAATTTACCTGACTCCTCCTGGACTCCACGTTGAACATGTAGGCTGTGTAATGCTGCAGGGTAACGACTTGGGCAAAGTTCATGTACTTGTGGAAGAGCTAAGAACAAAATGGGATTAGAGGCTTCATCAATACACAGCAGCCGATCCAAGACAGTGGCAAATGTAAACTTTTTAAAAGCAGCACAGATTTGGTGAAGGAAAGATGTGATTTGTCATAGAAAGTGAACTCTATAGGTATAGAATATGTATCCTCAGAGTGTTGCTTATATATAATGAAATTTAGATTTTGACAGATCAGTGAATAAACCCCATAAGGTCTTTTAATCAAAGAGACTTGACTGATCAAGTAAATATACATGTGCTTTGCTTAAATACTCAAGTCTATACATCTGAGAGATAATGTGCCAAAAGAAAGAGAATTATCTAACACAAAAAATACAGCAGCAGTTAGCACCTTTACCCTGTGCTTCTTTTCTGCCAATCCTCTCCTTAATTCTCTTTACTCTTTTTTTCCACTTGCTCATAACTGAGACTTAACCTCAATAGTCTGTAAAAACATAATTTCCATGTGACCCAGTTCATTCTTTATGGATTTGTGCTTTGAAATAACAAGAGACAGTAATGAATGTTAGAGACAACATATTCCAGGCCTTTTTTTTTTTCTTTTTTTTTTTTTTACACTGAATGCTCAAACCAACTGCATCTTGTCAGTCAGGTCTGATTGACTCCCACAGAATATAATAGTTGTGTTTTGCACCATACTCCAAGGATGTAATTACAGCAATAATCTTTATTTAGAGCAAAATTTCAAATGGCAGCACACAGGCTTTTTTAAAGTAGCAGAGAAGGAACGATGGATATGAACAGAAAATGCATGCATAATAAGGTGTATTATAGCTGATACTTGTTATTCCAAAGAAGACACCATAAATAAGTACCTCTATTTGATGCTATAATGGCCAAATTCAAGTTCAGTTTCTTAATCAATCAGAGTCCAAAACCTGTTTGAGACTTACTCAGTAAGGTACTACTGAAAAGAGGGGATATAAAAGTTTAAGTGTGTGCTCTTACAGCCTCGTCCTCCGGAGTGAATGAATCGGCTCCTATTTTGTTTAGTGCCATGACGACTCCAATGCATTCTTTTTCAGCCATCACGGGGAAAGTGAGCATGCATTTGGTCTTGTATCCAGTCTGTTTGTCCACAAAGTCACAGAACTTTTGATTCTGGATCGAGAGAGACAAAGAAAAACGTCACATCGGGCGTGCACAACATGGAGTAGCACAGCTGGATTTATTCTATGCAGTTCCCTGTTGATTTCATGAGTTCATGAAATGGCTGTGAGATTGAAAGTTTCATAATCATAATATTGACTGATACGAGCCACCACAGTTTGATCTTTATTTCAAAAAAATTAACTATGATTTGTTGTTTTGTTCTATATTAAATATTCTATTATTGTCTATTATTGGCAGCAAAAGACATTCAAGCTACAGTCACACTTGCCAAAGGACTATAGATGGGTCAGTGTATAATCTCCAGCTGTCAATCAATTTGATGCAATTCAGTAGGAGTGATAGATTTCATACAGTTTGTTGCATGTTTAAGTTATGTAATGCAACTTAAAACCATCACATCACAGATTTTCTGATGTTTGCTCATCACTCTCTCATTATCTGAAGCCCACAATGATTCCAAAGCAGCAACAGCAGGAATTAAAATCTTATGTAAATAGATAAATACAGACAGACCAGAATTAAACTGAAATAAGTGACACTTCCATCAGATCCACAGTGAATAGGAACAAACGTGGGAGTTATTTAATAATCTGTCTGTAAATTTGTGTATTACATGCTACACACATTCAGAAAGAGACTATGGGCTGCTATGCCTTGACACTGGCTTTTTTTTAGGCCTATTTTCCAGCCAATGACCTTCAGCAAACTAACTTTAGGTTTAATAAATAAAAAAAAAAAGAATTAATAAATGTGCTTTCATCTTTCTTTCTTTTTTTAAAGGTCCAACAGGTGCTTTTTGTGAATAACTTTGCACAAACTTTGCGCATCGCTTCACCGCTCCTCACCTTGGTGACGTCAGGGACGTTTTGGGGCTTTTTGGAGTGAGCGGTGTAACCGACGATGCCCATGTCGAGGGGGAAGACGATTTCGCTCTGCGGGTGGACCAAGTTCGCCTCGTACTTGGACGTCGGAGTCACGTCGAAGAGGCCGGTGGCCAGCTCAGGTATTCCGTTTCTGGACCGGCAGAGGTAGTAGCTGACCCTGTCGGCCTGTATTATCAGGGCGACCCTCTGCAGCACCTTGTGAAGGGACTTCTCCATGTCCCCCGGTTTCTGCAGCTCCTGGATCAACTCGAAGATGATGGCGGCTTCTTGCACGGAGTTAACATCCTTGAAAGACGCGGCGTCTTTGATGTCGACGGGCGCGGAAAAGGCGGCGGTCAGAGCCTCGGCGCGCAACTTCTTATCGAAGTATTCTTTGGCGAACTGGGGGTTGTTCTCCAGGTATTTCTCCACGCTATCCTTGTCTGCCATTTTTAAAACTTTTGTGAGTTTTCTTTTCTTTTCTTTTTTTTATCCCCCTTTTAATGAAGCATCACCCGCGGCGGGGGTGTTTGGGGTGGGGGGGTGGGGTGGGAACGTCGAACAACAACAAAAAACAAAACAAAACAATAATAAAAATGAAAATAAAATTTTTTTATAAAAAAGTGTGCAAACGGCCTAAAGGGTGGGGAGGATCAGTAGCATCCGTCTGCGCTGACCTGCATCCTTCACCACGGTCCCCGAGGGAGTCACTAATGCATCCCGCGTGCACCGACGGACAGAGCAGGGCAGAGTGCGGCTTAGAGGCTGAAAGGATCAAAGTGGCCGCTAATTAATGTGACGTCATGACATTAAAACCCCTGCCCTAAGCGTCCTTAACCCGCAAATCCCGGCGCTGATCATTTTATATCGGACACTCCCAACCCACCTGCCTCAGATGGGTGTGGGCCACATTTAGGATGGACGGTGTGGACTAGTTTATCTTTGAAATCTGTCACAACTTCCTCCAACCAAGAGGAAATGAAACCGAAGAACCGCATTGGTTCTGGCAGCTTTCCCTAAAAAGTCCCTAAAATGTATTACTGATATCCAGCCACTGGCTACTATATGAAGCTCCATGCAGCCGTGCCTTTGCTAAGGGGTCTACTCAATCGTTAGCCTACTCAATACATCCAATATTTAATGTGTGATCCCTGTTTACAACACTTATTAAAGGATCCAAGCCATCAGGCGACATGATAGCAGCCTTACTTGTCTCTAAGAATCTCCTATTGAGCCAAACCTGCATTAGGGTATGACTATCACTGTTCTTGTTGTTTTTAGTACAGAGGAAGCAGTACCTAAATAGTGTCTGACACTGACAGTGATCAGGCTCAGAGCTATAATGGTAGCCTATCTAAAACTCTGAGCGCTAATGAAATCACCATCTTCATGTAGGTATCAGTCCTTGGACTGGGAATTAGCCAATTAGTGGGACTTGAATGTCTGAGAACAAGGGCCTAAACAAAGATGGCTGGCTATTATTAACTGAGCACACTGTCTGGTTAGCCGCTGGCAGGCTGGCAAGACAAGGGGTTCCCCACTATTTCTTGCCTTGTGGATTAAGGAAAGCATATCAAGCAGAGAACTACAAAAGGTCTGTGTTTTGATGCAAGACATTGTGGAAATAATTAGAGCAGCTGATTTTACTGTGGCAGAAATGAGCGCAGACATACAGGCACACAAACAACAGAGAGGCAAGGCAACTAAATGTAATGATTTTAGATGGTATTGTTTAGACTGTATTTTGGGGAGGGACAATAATGTTTGATAAACAACACCCACTTTGGCCACAAGTATCAATTACAGGATAATGGGACATCTAATAGGATTTGACAACATTTCCCATAATTCAATTCACTCACTTTAGTTGCTTAAAAGTTGCTTAAAGCATTCAGAAAACTGGCTTTTATTCCATGGTGATGTAAAACAAAAAACTAAAATTAAGTTGCTTGTGAAATGGCCTCAGGTGATGTAATTTACTTGATGCTGGAGCCACGCTTCAATCTTCAATCAAGTAATTACCAGTTTATAAGGTACACCTGTAAAATCGACTTAAATCCCATACCGTCTCTGCACAAAATACTATCTTTGTGAAGCTTCTCGACAGCTACTTCAGGCCATAGGTAGTGGTGGTGTTGGACTGCATTATATTTATGTGGGTGGACAAAATCTAAAAATACTACTTCCCTGTTGTGCTGTTGCCCTGCTCAAAGCTCCAAAGCTCAGATGGAAGCAGTGTCTTCAGCCATGAGGTCTTTTTCCCAATCCCAGTTTTATAAAGGGATCATTAGGGATTTAAGTTTTATAGCCCATCAAAACAAGAAACTGACTGACTGACCATTTATCACTACACTGCAAAAAATTCAAACACAATCCTAGCAGTGTATCGTGTAACGCGTATCATTTCTTGGCCGATCTCCATGATTACGAAATGTTTAACCGCCTCTGGCCAAATTCCAGCCGTTATTATTTCTGCTCAAAATGACTGATTGCACTGTTTTCAACTGGCCAGGGCTTCGGTTATGCAAGCTGCAGATGTTTGGCTCCACTGTGCTGTTTTATTCAACCGAGCCCTCGAAGGACTAGTTACATGATCCCAGCGCAAAACAACAGCACTTTGTGAAATTGCCACAGTAGATGTAAGTCAGATGAAATGCATATCTTTGTTTGTAAGATAGATAGATAGATATACTTTTATTTATCCCTGGGGGAAATTAAGACACATTTTAACTGTGTAAGTCACAAATGGTTTGACTCTGGTCTTGGGAAAACTTTGTTTTTTAATTAGGAAATAAAGAGGTGCTTGAATACACAAAACTGCATTAATATGGAAGCCATTTCCTTTATCTTACTATTCACTGGAGTCACTAATTAACTTTCTCCAGTGCTATAAACATTTTCACAAAAAAACAAAACAAAAAAACAACACAATTGATCCCTGACTGACCCTTTAAATTACACCGATGCTGTGAAAGCAGAGATGCTAAAAAAGATTTCACTGAAGTAGACCAGTCCCAGGTTTATAATATAAAAGAAATCTTCAGGGCAGATAAACTTGTTTCCGTAATCCAGATTGATAATTTAGCAAGTGACATTACTTCCTGTTTTCAGTCTGAGTGACAGGAGTATTTTCAGCTCACACATTATCCCATCATCATTGACTGGCATTTACTGGAAACACCAGCCTTTGTGCATAGAAAAGATGTGATTACGTCTCTTTCGCATTGATTATTTTCTGTTGAAAGTCCACAGCTCTGTCCGCCGTTTATACAAACACAGCACTGCAGTTATAAAGCAGTCCCTTGACATCATCATCGAGTCAACAGCTGATGCAATAGCACTGATGCTGCAGGAAGCACACTCGCCTATTGTAAGAGAAAAGATTAAAATGTGCATTTAGTGCAATCTGGGGTTTTTCCACACAGGACAGGGGGTTCAGTCCATGCACACGAACATTTCCCTCAGATTTATGACATTAAAGTGTAGGTTTGTCCTGCACACGCAGGAAACAACATTCAAGCTTTAACCTCTTGCAAAAATGTTTGTATCTACCCATGCATTGTATAGCTTATCCCAGATGGCCCTCATGGCTTTGCAAGCGGCCTCTTTCATAAGACCAAGAAAGCTTTCCTGACAGGAAAACACTTTTTTTTTTGGTGGTGATGGTGGGGGTCGTGGGGGTGGGGGGTGGGGGTGCTATGGAGGGGTGGTCGGCCAATGTGCAAAACACACAAATCAATAGGGCCTGCAGTTATGTAAATGTTTGTCCAATGGAAGGAAAGCTTGCTGCAGGAAGAGCAGGGGAGGTTCAGGTCTCCAGAAGTCATTACACAATACTAGCAGACTGTATAAAAGGCCCCAACCTGACAGAACACCAGAGGATCTCTGTGAGCTGCTCTCTCTTTTTTTTAACAAGGTATGCATTTACAATAGACTTGTGATTTTACTGTAAAAAGTTTTTACTGAGCATTTAAGGTGAATGATTGTTGCTTTTGGTAAAGACAGTTTTTTTTTAAAAATTAGAATCAAATTAAGTTTTTTTGGATTAAATTGATTACTTTTTTGACTTAATTTGTGAGTAGCGCGCAGAAAAATCTTTCATGGAGCTTAATTACACTCCGCTTTACTTGACTTGAGGACTTGAAAGGAAATCAAGTGGTAATGTGGCTGACAAATGTGCCCATCCTCTGTTACTGTCTCCTGTTATGCCTCCCTTTCTGAAACTGTCCCCATCAATCACCACTTGTCTTTTTTTTCCCTTTGTTCCTTTCTTTCCTTTCCTTGCTCTGGGGTAGAATGCTGTGGTACATCGTGGCCCTCGGTCTCGTGGCTTTGTCCTGGGCACAGGACTGCCAGGTGGCCAACATCCAGGTCATGCAGAACTTTGACAGGAACAGGGTGAGTTTGTCAGAGATAGAGAGGAACATCACTTCTGTTTGAAGGACTTTGATTAGAGTGAAGATTTGTTTCATTTCTGTATCCCTGTTTTCATGTGGAATGTCTTAATGGAAAATATTGAGGTATGAAGTGGACCTGCGTGTTGGCTTCTCTCTTACAGTATATGGGAATATGGTATGCTGTAGGAAAGAAGGATCCAGAGGGTTTGTTCTTACTTGACAACATTGTGGCCCAGTTTGTTGTCGCAGAAGATGGCAAAATGTCTGCAAATGCCAAGGGCAGAGTCATCATCCTGAAGTGAGTTCTGTTCTTTACTGTGAAGGTTAAATCAGAAAGCTTCGAACCCTTTGGGTATCCTCTATTTTGTCTCCTATGTTTGATAATGCCGTGCCATCTCTGATCTACAGTAACTGGGAAATGTGTGCTGACATGATGGCCACCTTTGAGGAGACCGAAGACCCCGCCAAGTTCAGAATGAAGTACTGGGGAGTTGCATCCTACTTGCAGACTGGAAGTAAGTTGCAGTACCTTTACAACCTGAACGCTAATAGAATATGTCTGACTTGAATTTGTTGATTTCCGGGCTTGACAAGTAACTCAAGGTGACTTATGTCTGACCAGGTAGCTCATTATCATAACCTCTTGTCATAGATAGTTGGTGGGCACTAATATGAAATTAGTGTGACTTTCAGATTTAATGTAATCCTCAAAATCATCACTTGCTCATCTGTAACTCTCTGGAAACTGAATGATTAGTAGTCATGCAATCTCTAAAATATCTTGATTGTGAACTTGCACTTTCTTGATAAATTGTAGTTTTGCTCAGAATATTTTGTTGTTATATTTTGATGTTGGCCTCAATCAGTTTGATCAATCCCTCTCCCGCTCTTGTTTTTAGACGACGACCACTGGGTGATTGACACAGACTACGATAACTACGCCATCCACTACTCATGCAGACTACTAGACACCGACGGCACTTGCCTAGACAGCTACTCCTTCGTATTCTCTCGTCACCCAACCGGCTTGAGGCCAGAGGACCAGCCCATTGTCACTCAGAAGAAGATGGAGCTGTGCTTGCTGGGCAAATACAGACGTGTTGCACACACTGGTGAGTTGAGTTCAGCTACGAGCTCATTTGTTTATGTACTGATTTATTGATTCATGCTATTTTGCGAGTCAGTGTTACTCAGTGAGATCAAAGACCAGGTGAATGATTGACCTAACTGTGCAAGTCCTGCTGACCACTGTCTAACTCGATTGATGAAATAGGGACGGTGCTTTATTCTGAAATGATAGAAACCTAAATGTTTCTCTTCTTTCCACTGCAGGATTCTGCGAGGAGAGCGCATCTCTTAACCCACAGTGATACTTTCTTATTTGAAGCAGCCCCCTCTGGGACTTTGTGCCCCTCTGCTGGTCTTGGACTCAAACACACCAGACTTTCTCTTCTTAGTCTCCTCTACTGTCTCTGTGTATTTCAATAGAAGAAGTAACCCTTGTTTAAAAAATTAACATATCATATTTAAAACTCTTTGAACTTTTCAAGCCAATGTGACAAATAGCAAAAAAAATCAATTGTGAAAATCACTTTTGATTGAAGCTGAACACTTAGCATCACTGCAACTCGAGACTATAGCCAGCATGTTTACTAGAAAACAGGTTCACAAGTCACTGGCTTTACTTTTACACTGAAGGATGCACAGTATCTTGTAGCACAAAAGTAGATACTGTTATTTAACCTTAATAAATACATATTAAGTCATGTGCTATAGAGGAATTGTAGCTTGGTTGATTCTTGATTGCATGATGTATACTTGATCAAATTTTTTGAAATAAAACATTCACACCATGTTGGCTCATTCAATTTTTGATTGCATTCAATTATTTATCTGTATTCAAGGATTGAAAATGATGAAGTCGTGCCGTTGCCTTTTGGATGTCAACAGTCAAAATACGCCAAATCCAAGTATAATCTGGATACGTTTTGTTTTTTTATCCTATAACTGTGGAAATAATCCATATCAAACAAAAACAGGTGTGAAATGAGCTCCACACAGCAGCTTATAATGTAATTCAGTACCTGTTATGAGCTGACTCAAAGTTCAGACAAAGGAAGGAGGGGAAATACACATGCTGGTGTTGAAATGAAAGTAATTTAATAAATTTTACTTATCTAAAAATGTGGTAAGGAAGTTGGGTTAAACTCCCAGCAGCAGGACCTCCCACTTGGCCGTTTTTGTTTTTTTTTTTCCCTAATAGGGGCCAAACAAAACCAGTGAGTGGTAAACATTACTGTACACCCACAAAACAACAGTACATTATCATTCTGGCATTAGCAATTAGCTCTAAAGAGCAAAGCACACAAGTACAGGGCTGATAGTGTGGCTGTATTTTATTTTATGTTTTCATAGCTGATCATTTAGTGTTACAGAATTGAACAGGTACCAAGAGATTTTAGAGACAGGCAAAAAGTTTTCTACATCGCCGCCTCGTTAATTTGCAGATGAAGCTAAAAGCAATTTGAGATTGAAGCATCGGAATAGGTTACACCAGCTGGATGGTAAATGGAACAGTCTCGCCTAATCCTTCACAGTTAAGTGAACAAAACAAAGTCAGGACACAACAAGCTCAACATCAATCTTAGCTCAGCCATAACATTTCCACTTCTAATAAATGCTATGAAACCCATACTGGTATAAAACTGACAGGGAAAGCAAGCAAAGATGATGCATTTGGCCACCTTGTATTAGGTGTCGAGGTACGATATCAACCTGACTTTCTGTCTGTTTTATCCCCTATTTCATTTCTATTTCACTGTAATTGAGCAAAAGTTCTGAAAACCATTGGCGTCTAAATTTAACCTGATGTGACACCGACTGCTGCGTTGGAGGGAGATTTACATCTTTATTGCACATTTTGTACAGTACAGTGCATCATAAAAACAACTTTGGAGGACATGATTATGAAAACACAAAGAAAAAAGTTGGTCAAATCAATTTGATACTTCAATGATATTCCTTTAAAAGACACATGGCCAAAGTTAAAACAGCTCTCTTAAAGATGACAGTATAGCAGTGTCTGTCTGTCTTAAGTCCATCTTGTCACATTGCCAAGGCAGCAGGAATAAAGGCACCTTAACCCCTTTTCCCCTACCAAGAGGACCTTCACTAATCCTCTACTTTAAATAGTGTAGCACAAGGAATTAACTCATGCAATCTCATTCCAGCCTTACAGGGCTGCAGGCTTATAAAGTCAGAGTGGAGAAGGAAGCACGCCTCACTCAAACAGGAAAGAATACAACCATCAACCTGGCAACATGTGAGCAAAGTAAGCTCCGTGATGCAGGACATTTGAGGTCTGTCACGTTTGGGCAAATCAAACTATGGTGGTTTGAGTTAGACAAAGATCTCGAGTCATGATTACGGGGAATCAGGTTCATCCTGGCCCAAACAGAGAAAACACTGCTACACTTTGTACTGGAGTACAACACTAGAGGCATAATAGGAAACACATGGCCGGTGCCTTCAATGCAGTTTTATCCACAATTATGACAGTTATGACATTAAACAGTCCAAACACAGAAAAATTTCCCATTATTTTGTCTATCTGACAGATGGCAAAGGACCATTGCTGGTTATAAGTAATTTCTTACAGGCATTGATTACTGAGACTAGGAGGAGTGGAGGAACAGTGTGCTTACAGCTGGTTTGTCAATGGAGCATATAAGGGAGATTTGTAAACTTTATACTAAATACAATAAGGTATATCCCACCATGATGCACAAAAGACCATCATAAATGCAGAACATTGTACAATACTCCATAATTATTATTGCTCACATTTACTGAAGGTAAATAAAAAGACAGGAGCTCACTTATAAAACCCGAGAATAAATATAAATACAGACAAAATGAAACAGTAGGAATCCACTAAGAGCTTTATAAAAAAAAGAAAAATACAACTGAGCTTAAAAAACAAACAAAAACAATTTTTCATTAATTGGAAAATGAATGCTCTGATCAGTCTTTGGCCTGATGACATTAGGGCAAAAGGAAATGGAATTTAAACAAGTGTAAACACATTGAGTCGTGTCATTTTCTTTAAAGTTGCAGCATGAAATCATTTTGAATACTTTTAAGGTGATTTGAACATAATATATAAAACTAATTTTACTTGTATTTACTGTATGTCAAGTTTGTTTATTTTAAATGTCCAGTGATCATTGTGACAGCAGGTGTTGCATTTCAAACTTATCGTCTTGTCTGATTGCTCAACAACTTTGCAGTTCGTTGGAAATCATAACAATGGAATGAGATGGAGAATGCAAACCATGTAAGTAGCCTTCCATGCACATTTAAAAATATCTGTGTTGCTTCATTTGTGGAATCAGTTTGTTTGTTTGTTTTTTAAATACATTGGAGCATATAGAATAGTCTGAAACTGCCTGGTGGTCTTGTTAACCATTGTCACCAACAGCATGTCTCATAGACCAGATTGACTAAATTATTACGTTTTTCCCGTTTTTATCTGAATTCTTCGGAGATCTGGAGCAAAAAATGTTTTTATGACCCACCACCCAGGCTGCAAACCACTGATCTAGACTCTGTGTGAGCTCAGGCAAGGCAGAAGTCAATGTGTGCCAGGAGCTCCCTGTGTCGGCTGGTGGGATAGGTGGCCCGGCACTTTGGGCACTCTAAGAAACTTTCATCCAGTATGTTGGTGACTTTAGACGGGGATGTGGGGCCAGGAAGGTCGTCGATAGTAAGACGCTCAAACTCAAGCCTGTTGTAGGAGCTGGGCTCTGAGAAACGGGCATTCGGCTGTTTCTGAAATAGAAAACCTAAGGTCAAAGCTCATTCAAAGACTAAAATGACTTCAGGAGGGATAAGATTTTATCCCTCAGAGAATTAGGATTGAATTTGGGGTTGTGATATAAGGCAACACTTACAGCAGTCTCCAGTTTAGCAATCTGGTCACGAGCCTTGCGAAGCTCCTTCAGAACCTTATGTAACTGGTGCTGCATGCTCTGGCGATCAATCTTTTCATTCTCGAAGTCCTTGGCAGAGAGTTGGATCTTAGGAAATATATGACGAGGAGAGAGCCAAGAACTCATTGTACATAAATTGCACAAGTGGGATCAGTCTGGACTTTCTTCTTTCTACACTCACTTCAGATAGCTACCACTACATGTGCTTTGTGCTCAATAACAACAACATATCAGGAGCCTTACCATCAATAACTGGCCAATGATGGTTGAAAATGTGTGATCTGTTATTGCTAACCAGCTTGTTTGCGTTGAGCCGAGACTATGAGATACAGAAAGAAAGCATGCAAAGTGTTACCTGTTGCTCCAGAGCTGCGATTCTCCTCTGCTCTTCATTTTGACTCAGAAGAGACTTCTGCAGCATGTTCACCTGTGAAAGTCAAACAATCAGTTAAACACAATGTTTGAAGATTTTATTTAAAACATACTCAGATATGAGAACGAGTCCTTTGATATAATAAGTGAATAGATGAGTATAAGTGAATGCAAGCATTACCTGCAGCAGAAGTTCAGCAGATCTCTTCCTCTCCTCCTCCAACCTGATGTCCATATTCTCCAGTTCCAGTCTCATCCTGTCTGCTCGCTCAGATGACACTTTTCTGTCCTCGCACGCTGCATGCCTGGATGCAATGTTTGTGCAATCCAAATAAATATTGGCAATAATCCCATTTACTTATATGGTCCTCAAAAAAAAAAAAAAAACCCCAGATAAAACCTCTTAACTGCTGTTGTTCACACATTCACAAAGGGTTCTTGCGCTTATCAACACTGTTTGTCTGCATAAAATCCAAGGTTGATTAAAAACTTTTAACTTTAAAGGATCTACAGCTTGGCATTCCAATTCATAGATCTGTATTTTGTCTGGACTGGTCAGCTTTACTCTTAAAATATAAACCGTGACACCGAGTTGAACTGCGAGCCACCTCGATTCAATAGCTACAACCAGAGCAGAGTTTGCTGCTCCTCCTACCTGCTGCTAAGTCGCTCTGCCTGCAGCTGCATCTTGGCCTCCTCCGACTCTTTGCTCTTTTCTTCGTACTTGAAGAGAAAAGACGACAGCTCGCTGCACTTGTCCTCGTATCTCCGCTGCAGTGCTAATATCTCCTCCTGGAGCCTTGTGACCTGCTCCCTTTGAGACTGCAGTTCAGCCTGAGCTTTCAAGGTCTGCAGAGGCAAAGGAAAACATTGATTTTCAGAATGGTGTATACTTTTTGCCGACCCATTTCTTCCATAGAGCTCCACTGATCAATTATAAAGATGTCTGAATCCAAAGAATGTGGATATTTAATGGGGTTCTTTCAGCTGCATGCAGATTCAGCACTAAAGCAGTCTTGAGTGAAATGAATGTAAATGAATTGGAACATAGTTTAATAGTGAAACTTTAGGGCTTCTCAAGAAAGTAAGCAGCACATCCATAAAAAGTAGAATATAAGAATTGAATAGAGAGTCTGTAAGAAACGGAAATCCCAAGAGCTGGGGGTGGACTCCTAGTCTCCTCACCTGTTCCCTCTGCACATCGAGCTCCTGTTGGGTTCTGGCAGCCAGATCTTTTTGGCACACCAGGTCTTTCTGCACCCCCGACAGCAAGTGGTCATACTGGCTCTTTAGTTGAGCCTCCTTTTCCAGACCTTCTGAATTGGCTGAAATGAAAAGAAGGTGGCAAATTAAGAAGCTAATTTATGGTCTTCATTCCAATTAAAATTTAAAATTTTTTGACTCAAAGCAACATCATTTATCTAGGATTTATAAAAAACCAAAGAGTTGACATTTAAATGTCATAGCCCCATAACAGTCCTCAGTGCTGACATTTTTAATACCAGGATTATTGTGGGGTACCCAATCTTTTCTCATCTTTTTTCCCTATATCTAATGTGGCTAAAAAAAATAAATAAAAAACAACCTACAATTTCAATCAAACTGCATGATTTTTAAAATTTCATTCATAAGTTCATTTTTCATTTACTTTAATGTGTCATGTTTAGTAAGCAATTGCCGTAAACTCAGAATGTTACAAAAAGATAATTCAAATTCTCACTATCTGAACCGGCCTCTTTTGATTTGGTTTGTTGCTGCTTTGCCTGGGACAACTGCTGCTCCAGGTCTAGTGAGCGGGCAAGGACAGACTGGACATAGGCCTCTCTCTGCTGGTCGTACACCAGCCACTGTCGGTTCTTCTCAAGAGCCTGGTGGCGAGATGCACAACCCCTTCAGTGACACATTGCATTTGACAACTTCAATGACACTCTGAAAAAACACGGTACACTGTGTTCTGTTTTTTTTTTTTTTTTTTTGTGAGTGTAGATAGCAGAGACATGAGTTTGGTTTTGTGACAAGTGGTATTTCATCAAAACTGCTACGTGGATAGAAAAGAAACACTGCTTTTATTTTCAATGTGTTCTGTCCACAAAAGCAATACCCAGTGTGTCCTTTGTTGATACTGACATGAAGATGGGTCTTGGATATTTTGGAAATGTTAAATGATGAACTTCAGAAAATTACCCAATTCCCCTGGCCTTGAATAGAGGGCAATTGAGTCAAATGCAACAAATATATGTCAGAGGGGTGAGATTTTGGCTGCAGAGCTATTATAAACAACTGTTTTTCCAGTGATTAGAAAGTGTGTACTTAAATTAACGGACACGAAGAAACACACAATAAATTATTGACTGGACTCACATCACTCAGTTGATCTTGGACCAATGCCAAGTCTGCAGGAGGTACCTGTCCATTCTGCAGAGAGGAAAAACACATTTTTTGAAATAAACCCAAATCTGATATATATTGGCAATACTTCATAGCTACCTGTCATAATGGCATTCTCTCAATTACAAATATTTCTACAAGATATAAAAATCTGTTGGCAAGTGTTGATTTTTTTTTTTCATATTGTTCATGTCTGTTGTTTGTAAAATCTCATCTCAGACACCTAAAAGGAAGGTTTGCCACAGGCTTCCTGTGTTAAATTATTCATCCTTTTAATTTTTAATAATGCAAAAAGAAAAAACATCAGCCCAAGGAATCGATGTACTATTTTTTTTTCCTGAGGCTTGGCCACATTATTCAGGACCAGTGTCAGTGGCAGTTCCTCAACATCCATCCCTAGAGGACAGTCATCTCATAATTCTGTCACCCTGACCCTGAGGTCTACATGTCTGATCCTCCTCAAAGACTAAGTTCTAGCAAACCCTTCATAACACTGCCACAACGGTAGACATCTCAACGATCATCTCCATGCTAAGGCTCTGTGAGCTCCTACACAACCAGACAAGCATCATGAGCTTGTCAACTTTTTCCAGATGGTTTTAAACGTATGTCCCATAAGCCAAGCCTAGAAATAGCTTTTGTGGATCCAGGAAGAACGAGGGAAAGGGTGAGTCGGGGGCTGCTGGGCGGATTATTTCCAGTAATGCGAAAGGAGCTAAGACAAGGGTTTGGAAAGTGGAGCGCATTCTTGGAAAATTACCATAAACATATAAAGACAAGAAAATCCACTTGCAGTGGGAATTGAAAGACACTGCTATCAAAAAGGACTCAGTATTCCTTTCCATTTTAAAACCTTGAGTAGTAGTCTCTTAAAACCAAAGCAGGAGTTTGAAAATTTTGACTCATCAACAGTGCATCCATCATCCACGATGACCTTTATGGGGAAAAACATTCAAAACGCTGCATCTGTAGTTTCTTGTAAAAAAAATAAATAAATAAAAATATTTGACTCTCTACAGACTCTCCTATTCATTAGGCTTTGCCTTGACTGAAACAACAATGTAACTGCAAGGAAAGTAGTAATTCTGAATACTGTGTGGTGCACTTAGAAACATTGATAGTAACAGCCCACGAGATATTAATTAAAATGTACTGCGGGAGAACTACTGTAAAAAAGGACCTGACAGCATCTAAAAAGGTGATTTTTTCCCCCAGTTTGTACTATCTTGAATTGATGTCATGATGGGTCCCAAAAGATCTCTTTCTGTCCATGAAGAGGAGGAATGTGATGTCTGAATCTTCAGCAAACCAAATTTCTCTCTTGTGATTTTGTCGTCTAAGCCTCTCCAGGAGTCAAGGAGAATCTTGATGACTGCGTTCTAAGAGTGTAGTAAAGCCCGCTGGGCTCTAAGCATCAAAGGGCTGACCAAGATTCAGTGTGCTGCCCTTTGATAGGGAATAAAAGCGCACAATTGCGAAGGAGCTGAGTGGCATCTCCAAATTCACAGCTCTTGCACAGCCAGTTTTGATGAGATTAATGGTACAATGCTATAGATAAAGTTTCACTTGGACAAAGTTGTTTTCACATCTTTCACTCAGCTGCTGTGAGAGATTTATTATTTTACAGGTATTGAAAGGCGAGTTCGATGGAAAAACAAGAATTTACAAGGTTTTATTCTGAGCAATATATTGCTTGCGCCTTTAGCTGTCATTATGGCAAATTAGTAAGGCTGCTCCAGAGAGAAATGTCTGCAGTTAAAGAAAACAAAGGTCACACACTGCCACCTAGTGAGCAGGGGAACAAGTGCACTTGCATTTGCAAACCATTCTTCCCTGTGCTACGTCACTGGAGAAAAAAAAACAAAAACTCTGGCAATGCACAAGCACCTGTTAAAATCACCACGAGATAAACCTTTGGTGTCATAGCTACTGATCTAAAAAGGTGCCACAGCTATTCAAAAACCTGGCCAGAGGCAAATATCACACCAATTTTGATCAAGTAATACCTTTACGTGTTCCTTTAAAGCACATTTCTGTTTGTCAGACTTGACTGTTGGTGGAACGCCGTCAATTAATCACAAAAGAGAGTCAGATTTTTCAGGAATATAATTCAACAAAAATGTGTCCACTGCATCAGCACACCAGTGAGTTTAAAAAAAAAAAAAAAAAAAGAAGATGGAGGATATTAGAAAAGGAGGCAGAGGACAGAAAGCTGTGGAGGATTTAATCCCAGGCTGGAGGGAAGTATGCTGTCAGAGTGAGGGATATAACCACTCAACCAACTCTGTTCAGTGATTTCTGACAACAACAACAAAAAAGTGCTCTCATAAAATTTCTAATAATCCTCAAGATTTTTTTTCTTCACATTTATGTTGCTAACAGCCTGCAATAAAATGATTCAGTCATTAAAACTAAAGATCAGACAATGACTAAGCAGTTAAATGATCAATGTCAGGATACAATTAACACTTTTCACAAACTATACCAGCAAATTTAGTTTGTCTGACCTATTTTTTAAGCAAACTACTTATAAGAATACAGATTCCCAATAAAATGACGGTTTTTTTGGAGGAGGAAACTTTTCTGACAGAGGCTATAAAGTGTTCAACCTACCGTCACCTGTGTTTCCAGCGACTGGCACCGGGCAGACACAGTGGCCAGCTTGTTTTTGAGGTTCTCTGTCTCCTGTGACAGACTCTGGAACAACATGTCTCTCTGCTCTGCCTCCTTCCTCCGCTGCTCCAGCTGCGCCTGCAGTGATGCCACTACCTGAAATATAAACCGATATAAAATAACCGACAGCTTGACTCGCCTCCGACAACGACAATGTCAACATGATTTTGTTTAAGTAGGCACAGTACACTGAGGATATTTACTCTTTTCCAAGCAAATCTGCTTCAAGCAAATGACATTACATGGCTGACAGTCTGCTGGCCTTTCCCAACTGAGCAGCTATGGTAGCACTTTTGTTGATGCAAGTTAATGAGGAAGAGGCAAGTGCGATTAAATCACATTACACATTCACAATGTCTAGAAAAACAAATAGCTGATATTCCATTTACCAGCATGCCATCTCCAAGTTTAAGCCTGGTGCCATTCTGACTTGCCTAAATTAGAAAACGATTTCTGCCATCATAGAAAAGAGATTTCACAAGGATAAGCAACAACCTCAAATAAATAGCATCAATTTCTCCAGCAGTGTCATCAACACTAACAAGTCATGAATGCTAATACACACACAGAGCCACTACAGGGGAAGATACTTGGTTTATAAATATCAAGTGAACAGCATACACAACATGTGTTGGTATGCAGCTTTTGCTGGCTGTCTAAACTTCACTTAGCTGAGCTGCTGTCAAAATGGGATAGAAGCTATTCCCCCCCCCCCAACTGTTTTTGTGGCAGCTTGGTGGAATTCTAGCGTGATTTCTTCCTTCTGACAGTTGTCTGCTGTGAGCAATACATATGCCACCAATACAATGCCAAGAGTGCAACAAATCTTCACAAGTTGAGGAGTACTCTCAAAGACACAACTGTAGGTATATTTCCTCAACCAGGGCAGATAACTGCTGTCTCAGGGTGTCAGCAAGTTTATCCATGTGTGTCCATGTTTGTAGAAGATTTTTGTCTATACTGGTCTACTGTAAATGTGATGTATTTGTAGCCATATATTTTTGCAGAGACATGTACATACCTCTCCTCCTCTGGCTGACAGTTGCTGTCTCAAAGTATCTAGTTCCTGTTCTTTAACCAGCAACTGCTGATTGTTCCTCTCCCGCAGAGTCTCAAGTGAAAGAATCCTCTAACATAATGAATGTAAACATTAGAAGAAGAAAAGAAGAAGCCGAGAAACATACAGGAAATTTTGAACGCATCAGACAAAATAAACACTTCCTCTACCTCCAGCAGTTTGCTTTTGTCTGAGTCGGGTGGTTTGATGTGTCGTTTGGCCAGTTCATCAATCTTTCTCCTCAGGTGAGCGTTCTCTCTCCTGACTTTCTCCAGCTCTGCCTCAGCCTTGGAGGCAGAGCTGCTGGATTTGAAACCCAACTTGCTGACAATGGTTTCTTTGGCACCTTTAGATGTCATGGCTGCTTTTGTTGGTGGCGGTTTTGCTGAGGACGTAAACTGCAGAGAATCTGGGGAGATGAGCAATTTGTCAATTTGAGTGATAATCGTGTAAAGGCATTGAGTTTTAGTTTGAATTCAATAATTTATACAAATGCTCTAAATGAAGATAAGCTCAAGAGACACCTTCAGCTATGAAACACCCCAGACTGACGTTGACAGAGAATATAGAAGTGGTATTAAATTGTAATATTAATATTAAACTGCGCAATAGGTTTCACAGGAAATACAGAAATATACTTGTTTGTACCTCACGCTTTCAATCTTTCCATTCATAATAAATTAACTTAAGCTAAATAGCCACTATCACACTTTTAATGCCTGGTAATTCAATATATTAACAAATAATTCATTAAAAAAAAAAAAAACAACCTGACAGTTGCACCGGGAATTTCCGTTCACCTGTCTTCAGTTGCTGACGAACATAAACTAATGTAACATTATCTAAATTGACCTCTGTTCAATTAGAAATAACACTGTGAAAACAAAGATTACTACACAGATGAACATGGGATATTTAAGGCTCACAGAAGAGGTGAAGATGAAGATTATCCTCTTGATATGTGGACTGTTTGTGACAGCAAGACCGTTTACTTACCGGACGCTTTCGTTTCCTGAAGTTTGAATTGCAGCGCGTTGACGTCACGTCCGAAACGTATGGCGCGGTGCGTGCGTTTCCTCTACGCGGGTGTCTCGAAAAGCAACACGTCGGGCGGTGCAGTGCACGGAACGTGTCGATTCCTGAAGTGCCCAGTTGAGGTCATTTGAAATACTGTGAACTGATACAATTTCCATTCACCCGCCAAAGATCCTACAATCAAATGAGTTGGGAAGATGTCTTTTTTCCCCCAGTCATTCTGATGAACATTTGCTCCCAGCTGCCCCCTGTATTGGATGAAGCGAACACACGGAGCGGGGACGGGGGGTGGGGCAAAGCCCAAACCGGTTTGTGTTGCGTCTGATTCGCTACGACTTTCAGTTGCAGCCCTTCCAATGCAACCTTTGCAGCCACAACATATTGAGAGACCATCCGATGCCCCCCCCCCCCCACCAAAAAAACAACAACAACAACAACAACAAAAAACAGCTCTGCCAGGAAACTGTGATATTTATTAATGGTAAACACTACAGCCGATTATCAGGAGACAACATAACAACTCGCAGCAAGGAGTGAAACAGGACAAATGCTACCTTGGACCGAGTTTAAATATTTATGTCTGAAAGTGTGAAATGCATATTAAGTACACGTTTAAATGGGTGCAACCTTGGAACCTAGCGTGAACAGTAAACTACCAATAGACACCTGCTGTTTGCACTGTGTGTGCATCCTACATTAATCATAGGTTTTCTCCCAGGTGTGCAGCAGAGGTGATGACACTCAGTGGGGATGGAGGGGAGGAGAAGTGAGGCTGGGCTGTCGTCCCCCCCTTTAATTTAGAAGGATAATTATAATGAATTTTAAGCTGCAAATACACTGCATGAGTCATGCTGGGCATACATTTGAATAATGCTGAATACAGAATTGGAGTTCAGGCTTGGGAATTTTCATCATTTCTTAAAAGTGTAAGATACAGACCATTCCCTCTGAACAGACACAAACTTACAAATAAATCTGAGGAGAAGGCCTTGATGACTTCAAAAATAGCCTTCATTATTTTAACAGTTAGCAAATAGTAAGTCAGGGGCCAATTGTCTCTGCTACAATATTGCAGCATGTGAAAGCGTGATCTATAATACAGATATATATACTTTTTATTTCCAGATGAGATGTTTACACTTCAGATTGTGTATATATTCAAGCAGCAGTTTTGGTTTATGGCTTCATTAGTACAAACAGGGTAATGGGTCAAAGTCAGATTACAGTAATTACAACACTGAATAATCAGGCTTTCTACTTACACATGTAACAGCATTTCTTAACATTTTACCACATGACTTTCCTTGCCGTCTGTTTCATACACATCATAATTGACTGTTCCAGTGGAAGCCACGAAAAATCAATAGGATCTCTTCCCTGCCTCTACTAAATTCTTTAATATTATTGCATCAAAGTGATATATGCACATTAATCACAAACAAGTAAATTTTTAATGCGAGGAAAGTTTTTCATCTATCCAAAAACACTTTTATTCTCAATGTGTGCTTCTCTCCCAGGAAAATGAACACTACAGATGTAGTTGCTGTTATTTTTGCTATATATATGCATATATATAGTGGAACAAATAATGCATTTCTGAATGGATTTCTTCAATTTCTTTATGTTGCAAATATAATTTCTCCTTGTTTTTACAGACTGAATGATTGCAAATCCGATAAATCTCAAAAGCCCTGTTTTTTTTGTATGCAAAGCAAGGATGGTGTTGAAAATATTCCTTCCTCGCTTTCATCAGAGGGCAAAATACCAGAGTTTTATTATTTAATTTATGGATGTGATTTGACCTGACAAAGGTGACAACTACAAGTACATACACATGAATCATTTTTATTAAACTTAGACTTTTCTCAAGCTTTGCTCTAAGCATTGTCAATGCATTGTACCAAATCCTCATTGAAAACCTGTTTTCAGGTTCTTCTGACCTTGTTTAAAAATGTTCACAACAGAGGAACAATTTCTTTTTTAATCTGTAAGACTGGCTGAGACTTGCACTTTGTTTGATATGCCCCAGATGAAAACTGCTTGAGGTCAGTAGAGTGTTCCTCTGTCAGTGGCATTGGTGTAAAACATGGTTGACAATTATGAAAATGTGTGTACTGCTATAATCAGAGTATAATTATATTCAGAAGTGCACTTCAGCCGAAGTGAAAGTTGAGTTCATGGTCCTCAGATAAACTGAATTGCTGAATAGTTTAATTTCTTATGTGAAGTAGGGGTCAATTATGTACCCACAATCCTTTTCAAATTCTAAAAAAAATAAATACATTGGCATAATTGCAATACATTGGCCAATACGCATGGAAGTTCCATATGTTTGTCTGAAAAATCTAAATACAACAAACATATTGGCTACAGAGAATATACTGTATTTTTAGATTTCCCTGTTACATTTAGAATAGATTTTAAGTCCTGCTCTTTATACAGCCCTCCATGGGCAAAGACCAAGCTACATTTCCAGCTCCCTGATTATCTATATATCTCCAAGAACAATGCGCTCATCTTTCGCTGGTTCATTGAAGGTTTCCAGCAACAGCTGCAGGAGAATGCAGACTTTGTCAATTATTGCCCAAAGCTATGGGACACACCACAAACATTACTAATATCAAAGAAATCAGCTCATATGTATTATACATATGTAACTAGCTCTGGTCAGCACTTCCTTTAACTGTTTTATAGGTATTGCCTCACAAGTTTTATGCATTCTATGTATTCCATTTTAAACTTATTAGAATCATTTTAACTTTATTTTTTTCAGTTATATATTCTACCTAATTCTTTTTTTCTTCTTCTTCTTCTTCTTATTATTAATGCCTCTAATTAGAATAATATGAAATCAGTAGAAAGACTGGGCAGTAAAACTTACGCTAGAAAATTGTTCCTTGCTTTTTCACCATGCATCTCTCTGTGGATTCATGTGTCTGGCTGACACAGTCTGGCCTTGGATTTCCTAACCGAGGCCTGGGAGGAGGTTGGCTCATGGCTCAGTCTCCTGGTGAGCTATGACCACAAAGCGCGAGCAGCCATAACACTTTGCAGCAGACCTCATGCTGCCCTGCATCACCGACTGGACTTGCTGCCATCGCCTGGAGCTGGGTCATTGACCTGTGAGAGGCACACTTCTTTCACAGCGTACATCAGTGCCGCACTATCCCCGCAAAGCACACAATCTCTCAGTGCAAGAGATCCTGTGCCCCGCAGAGAGCTGTAATGTACGAGCCAAATCACCTTGATAGACCAGATCAGATGAAACTTTAATGAAACTGAGCTGCGGCAGGTGAACAGTGTGGAAACTGTGTGTTCTCCTGTGTTCCTGTGCTATATTTTCCTCCTTTCAAACCACTTAGGGGTCAGGTGGGTTGGAAATAGTAAATTGTTCATGTGAGTATCAGTCTAGACAGCATCCCCTCCCTATTGTATACCGGATGGGTTGATATCCCCGTGACCTTGAGAAGGATTAAGATAAAACAAGCATTTTCAGAACACCTTCAACTGTATTTCAACTTCAACAATATTAAATAGTAAAAACAAACTTATAGCATTAACAGCATGTGCAAACCTGCAGCAGTACTCTGGTATTCATAGCAGCAAAATGTCTTCAAACAAAGCCAGATTCACAATCCATTAATATTTAATCGCGATTCATTAAAAATTCCCATTGTTTACAAGGAGTTTGAAGTGGTACATCAGCTCACCATAGATACACAGCGACAACATGACGTGTTCCAGCGTTTTGTTTTTTGTTTTTTTTATGCTTAAACAAATAAAGAAATGAGATCGGAGACACCGGGCTGCTGTTGTGGAAATAAAGACTTCACTGACACTATTGACTGTGACATCAGCACAACTGTGAAAGACTATGACAAATTTAGAGTTCGTTTTGCCTCTGAAATCCACCTACAGATCAGCAGTCTGCCTTCCCAGACTGAAAATGAAAGAGCATGATACATTTCTGTAGCAGCACAGTTTTATTATGTCACTGACGTCTCCTGTCTGCATGACTGAGCTGCCTTCTCAGCTTTATTTATTAAATTATTTAATTTGTTTGTCTGACAAGACACTTCCTATTTTGTCTCGGAAATAAAACTCAAAAGATCCAACCCCCCCCCCCCCAAAAAAAAAACAAAAAAAAAACCAAAAAAAAAACTGAAGTCTTAGGGATCGATCTGACAGGAATACACAGTTTAATGCAAAAGCTAAAACACCTTAAATACATGTATAGTTGTTCAGGATGTTAGGTTTGCGTAAATAATGACTATAAATAACTATATAAATGAAATGCATCGAAAGAATATTAATTAAATAAAGCATTATAAAAGCCATGAACTTATGTTTAGTATAGGTTTATTAATCCGACATGGTTAGGAGGGAAAAGGTTCACAGGCTTTATAGAAGAGTTACACTTCTCTGTTGGAGGTCTGGAATGACTAACATAATAAATGAGTGCTGTCGGTTCTTATCACTTTCTCTTTTTTCTCTGTCTTTCTTGCCCTTTATTTCCTTTCCTCATTAATCTCTTATCTCCGTCCAGCTTTCTCTGCCCCATCTCACGTTCCTTTTCATCACTTTTGCTCTCACAGCTTTTGCGCGGTTCACAAAAATGGGCAATCTGTACTAAACTGTACTAAAAATGCAACTATATGATATAAATCAAAATATTTAGAAATTTGTAATGAATATACACATTTTTTTGGTATCTATTTTTTTCCCCTCTCTACGAAAGCCAACATTAATTTATCCTCCTCACTTACACCCCCAACTCCTCATTACCCCCAACTCCTCATTTTGTGTGTGCCCTTGTGAACTCATTGGTCTTATTTCAAACATTCCTGGTCTAATGATTAAATTATTGCTCTTCACCCTCCACGAAACCAGCCATCGCCATGCATGCTATGACCCACTGTACACACCAGAAAGCCAGGGGGGAAGAGAGCAACGCTAGAGAAAGCTGGAAAGATTGAGATGTGACTCAGACCGTGAGTTTGCAATCAATTAAGGGCCTAATAGATATTCCCTGGGTCTCTACGTTTCAAGGAGAAAGAAAACTTATTTTCCAAACCCTGAAAGCTTGATTAAATGTTCCATCCGATGACATTAGGAAAGGCCTGAGATGGATATTTTTGTGTTGCCATAAAATAAACACCCATTATCCCACCAGTGTAATAATCATGTTCAACAGAAATACTCATTACAAAATGTAATTAATGAACAACCAAATCCTGCCAAGCCCAACTCTGACGGATTCCAGCCTTGATTTCCCTGCGCTGTTTCATGGTGGGCAAATTTAACAGAGATAAGGCTAATGAACTGCCCTGCTTTTCCACCACAGAAAAACCAAGCGCACGCTGTTTGAGGGTTTATTACACTATCGACAGCTGAAGAACAAATTAAAGTAAGTTATATTCTGTCCCTGTGTGTCTTTTTGTGCAGTGTGCACTTGAGTTAAGTCATAGTCTGAATCAACAAGAGGTAAGTCTTAGGAACCATGTGTTCAAGATATCCTTGAAAGAACACATTAAAGCACAGTGCTATGTATATATATATAAACAACCTCTAAAATGTAAGGTTTTGTTGAGACACAAAACAAGACCACACTATTGAATTAGCATGTTTTAACCTCAGGAAACATGGTTTCGATATTATTTATGAATATTTTTCAATGCATAAAATGTTTCTTTACACTTATGACTTGTTTCTTTAGACTTGAATATGTCTCTCCTATTGGCATGGCAACCACAAGTTTTTATTTAGATCCATATACAGCATGAAAATCTGATTTGAACAGCCTTGAAACTTGCTTTCAGCTCATTCATCAGTGAATGTACGTATTGCCTTATTAGTGTGAGGTATTTCATTTTGAATTACTCCCATGTGATTTTAAAATGTACTCAGGTGCTGGTTAGCACTGAGAGTCCAGGTTTGAGCTGCCAAACAGCATTACATTCATATGATTTGATCAAACAGGCAGTAAGCCTACATGGACATGAAGAAATATCCACAATAATGTTAATTTGAATAGTTTTCAGTAGCAAGTTCTTTACTCCTTACCATGTGTGAAAGTGAACAGCTATGCAGCAAAATGCAATTCAAACAAAAATGAAGATAAGGAGGTGAACTTTGAAAAAACAAAAAATAGCTGGGAGCAATCGTGAAAACGTGAATACAGCATTAAGCAAACAATTCAGTGACCGTGGTTAAATGACAATTTCATGTACTAGAATAAACACAGTGAATCAGTGCATATTAGGAGGAGGTTGAGGTGGATGGAGGGGCTGCCAAACACAGGACTTTCACATCCTTTAATCGACAATGTTTCACAACCTTAACCATGTTTATTACGGTAACCAGAAGACAGTGAAGTTCAAGCACAGCTGCTGCTGGTACGATCATATCGGTCAGGACAAGGGTATTTGGGTATATGATGGACTTATAACAAGGAATATTAAGACTTCTCACTTCTTTTTTTCCTGACATGTTGCTACAATGTTTAAACACTGATGTTCAAATTTAATTACTGACTTTGGAAATGTGTAAAATGAAAAATGAAAACTCGTTCAGCAAATATTAGCTTTATAGCAGCGCTAATTGTATCCCAGGGGGTACAACTGCAGCTGCCAGGGGGTATGTGGAAAGATTGCGGATTAACTGAACTAATTTGTAAAAAGAAAAAAAAAAGGAAAAAAAAAACACGTCACGATGTGACTAGCAATCTAGCTAACGAGCAGAAAAGTCTTAAGCTAGCTAAAAGTAAGAGATCACTAGCCTACTGAGAAAATTGTGAAAACCTTGAAATTACAAATCACTGAAAGTAATGAAATAGTTGTATTTGGCTAAAAGTAACAGATAGATATTCAGAGCTGAAATAAGTGGATAGAAATAGCTTTTGTAAAGTAATAAATTAAAGGTTGAAATGTCCAGCCTCTGCCACATGAAGTTGTAGCCTTGTAGTATGAATGCAAGTTTGACCAACTAACTTAAAGTGATATTGTAACAATTTGCTCCATTCAGTAATATAAGCATAACATAATGGGTAAAAAAAAGCAAAAAAAGCACAGGAACGACTAAGTTAAGGATGGCATGTGCAGTGATACACCACCTATGTTGTGGGGACTAAAGAAAGGTAAAATTAATTAAAGATAAAATTTCAAAACTTCCTGGATAAGCTATTCAAAGTCAAACCTGCTATGTGCTGCCCATGGACATGTCAGGACGTGGCTGCTGTATGGTTTCTGCCGTAGCTCAGTGGTTCTGCAGAATGTCTAATGAGCAGCAAATGTGAAGCTGAGAATAGCATGTGTGATCAACAGTCCTGCCAGCAGTCAGAAAAGAGGGGTTTGCATTGACACAATTGGCTTGCCCTTACCACTGAGAAATGTGCTCTTGGTGCAGCCTTGCAGAGTGTTCACTGACACAAATTGGAGTTAAATACCTTGAAATATGACAAAGACCAAGGATCGAATATTAAGGAAAATCATTTTGCTCATCGTGTTTTCCATCACCTCCACATTTAATTCAATGCTATATTTTTCTCTTTATCTGATGGGAGTCAATGTAGATCATATAAAAGCTTTATGAAAGGACCTCTGGATTCTTCATTTCCTCTTCCCTTCTTTTTAACAACTTGCCTCAAAATCTTTCTGTTTTTCATCTTTGCAAAGGCATGGTGGATAATCTTACATGGTATGAATGGTGATCTATCTTAGGAACTCTCTCAGGAAAAGTTTCTCCTCGCTTAAGAGGATGAAAGATTATTGCAAGATTCTTGCCATAGTCAAGAGAAAGCTTAGGCAGTCGACATCATTAGTGTAGAGTGAACAACATCTATGTCACAATGTCACGTCTGATGAGTCTTTGCCTCCATCTGCAATCACTGAGGTCTCAAAGCCCTCTCCCCCTGCCAGACTCACACTAGGAACAGTGCAGCAAAAACATTGGTCATCCGACAAAGCACAAACTGCTACGACAATGCACATTTAACACTGAGCCCAATTACCGACACCTGTTGTGCAAATGAGGCTGTTGCAGTTTTGATGCTCTCTGAGGCTGAATTGAGATCAGAACACCTCATTACGTTGAAGTATAAAGATGGAGGATCATGAAAAAGGCACTAACGCATCCAAAGAAACATTTAGTCCATAATTTCAGTGCTAAATTGTTGATGGGGATAAATTTTCCTTTGAACATTTTTATTGCTTCATGTCGATTTTATCCTAGTATTTCATAAAAAGGTATATATTTTATACATATCACCTTTGTTCAAATTAAGGTTTACATACTATGGTGGTTAATACAAATTAGCCAACAGATACTAAGAGATGATATTGAGGTGTTTAATTTATTAATTCTAAACTAAAACAAAACTTTACCAGTTGCCTGTTAACTGTACAACTATACTGTACAACCAGACAAACTGGATTCATAGTGCCCATTCTGCAGCCATTGTAATGTTTATTTTACTGCCCATAATCTGATTTAACCTTAGGGGCAGGTAGTAAATTACCTGATGTCTCATCGACTCACTATTAGGGAAATGAGTATGTAGTTATAAGTTAAGCTCTCTATATTTTTCACTAGGCCAGCTGAATTTGTAATGAGGGTAAATCTTTGTAACCTTGAATTGTAGTTTCATTTCAGACTGTGTGTGTGTGTGTGTGTGTGTGTGTGTTGACTTACCATTACTAATTGAGCAGCTGCCAAGAACATACAGTGCAGCTGCAGAGAAGATATGTGTTGAGTTGCTTTAGGCAGAGGCTTTATGACCAAATATGAAAATACTAAATCAGATATGACTAATACAGTCTACTGAGTGTGATTTCTGTACAGGCACAGACCAGATGTGTAAAGCCGCAACCTTTGGCTCACTTATTGATGGGACTCGAGTGAACTGAGCGAGGGTAGCTGCTTAATGTTGCATTTATAAATCTAGTACACCTTCCATTAACACAGCCGAACTTGTCAGTCCTGCAGCTTGTCTTAAGTGCTGCAGCACAGATACACAGCTTCACTGATTGTACATGAAAGGAACAGCGAAAACATATTTCACTTGAGCTCTCCCTTTTTGTTCCTCCTCAGCTCTTCTCCAGCCTCTCTGATTGAAACTCAAATTTCACTGCTCCAGGATGAAATGTTTATGGTTCTGCATTAATTTTTTGTCAACTTCATTCATTCGTCTTATATGTAGGAACACGAAATATGAATTTAGAACAGGTTAACCTGCTTGACAATGCCACAAACAGGTGTGGGCTTAAAACCAAAGCAGACACAAATGTCTGTGGAGTTTCTAACTCAAGCTTTACACATAAAAAAACAAAAAACAACAACAACAAAAAAACAAAACAAAACCACAGGTTCTGAGGGAGAAAAAAAACAATCCTTTGAAATTTGGTAATTGCATTGTTCATGTAGCTGAAACCTAAAATTTCTTGAAACCAACTTCAGTCTGGATGTTTTTAAGTAGGATGTGAATATGGTATATGGTCTTTTCATGTATAATCAGAATGCAGCTAAACTTTGATGAGTTTTTGCCTGAATTACTTACACAATATAAGCTGAGAACTGTGGACATAAACCACACTGTTGCACTGCAAGCATCATTTAGAGTCATTCTGTCACAGCTCCCTCTGAGTCCAGTTTCCAAGTGTTTCCTGTGTGTTCTCCCCGTCTGTGTTTCCCAGGTCTCATCCCCTTGGTCTGCTATGTCACACACCTGCTGCAGATCTCTGGTCTCCACCACCTGGTTCAGCTGCACTCCATTGTCCGCCTCCATGGGTTGGCCTCCTGCACTCCCAATCCACTCACCTGTTTTCTGGGACCGAGACCCTTGGACGTTTTCACCTGAACTCCCCTCCACTTTCATTACTGTTCATTTGTCATTAAATCACTTACCTTTTCTACTGCTGGTGTCTGTGTCTGTATCTGCTCTGGGGCCCAGATTCAAAGTGTGCAAAACAAAAAGTAACACATTCACGACACTGTCAAATCCCCAAAGCAAACAGCACCTGCCACCAATGACAGTTTTTCAACAGCTATTGTTGAAAGAAGCAGAAATAACCAGAATTTGGCCAGTTTTCTGTTCAAACTTTAGCCTAAAAGTCTTACATTAGACCAACAAAAAAATAATTCATAACATTGTTTTGCTTAGAGCAGAAATATATTGGATTTCTGCAAAACAGAACAGGTTAAAAATGTTTATTAACTTCATATTTTTCATGTATGTTAAAGCACAAATGGCTTTTTGGCAACAACTCTCCTACTTTCCACTCAGTTATAAGGCTCCTAACCAGGGCAGCAACTTAATTTCCATTATCAATCAAACTGTTGATTATTTTTCTGCTTAACTGATTAGTGTATTAATTAGTTGCTGAAAATCAAATTCTGAAACCCAGCCACATTCAATTTATTGTAGTGAATGATAAAAAGAGAGAAGCAGCAAATCCTCACATTTAAAAAGCTGGAACCCAGAGATGTTTGGCATTTCTGCTTGATTAATGACTTAAATGCCTAAATTAAAATTGCTGCCAGTTAATTTTCTGTCCGCTGACTCAGCACAACTCTGAACCATATGGTGCCTACTCCATCACGTGGACGAACGGTTAGTATGTGGGGGAAAACCTACACCTGTGTTGCTTCTACCTGATACAGATATTAATCCCTGTGTACTCAACATCTTTTACCTTTCCTCTGCCCAAATCAGCTTTTTTTCTAATGGCTTAATCTTGAACCAAACATATGGTGAGATTTCTTTGATTACACATCTCATTGGTCATGATGAGTAAGAACCAATATAGCTCAAAAGTAGTGATATCTAATCACTTGCTACAGTTGTAGTGCATTTCTGATGCTCCATAACCCCAAGAATCTACAACTTTGATTTAAACTGTACATGGCTCTTTATGGCATCCAATAATCAAGTTATACGGAGAATCCAAGAGGCTTTAAAAAGTCTTCAGTGGGTTATATGTCTAATTATAATCTTCACACATCCAAACACACATCCTCTTATGAAAGAATGCCTGACACATTCTGCAAAAAAAAAAAAAAAAAACAAAGCGCTGAAAAGGTGAAGAAACCAGTTAAAGAGTTGTTACTTGGCAGAACAACACTTGAGAGTTTTGCATTTTCTCCCAGAACATGCTGTTAAATCGTAGCAAACTACACAGCACGTCACTGTTAGTCTCAGATCCAGTAAAACAACAGCATGAAAATTGCAAGCAAGGTAAGGTTTTTTTCATCAGTGGCACTTCTCACAGAACAGTTGGCCTACTCCTCATCAGTATGACTTTTCTGTCCCTTCAGTATCAATTTTAAATTCCCATTTGTCGATGCTGAACCTTGTCAGGATGGAAAAAGATCAGAGAGATTAACACCACAGAGCTGCTGAGAGCAATTCTTGTTGTGGACACAAACATCTGATATTTTTGAGATTGATGGATGAGATTTCATCCAGCAAATTTGTTAATATTTCTTGTCTCGTACTGGAGCCCTCATCCCTGCCAGGGTGCAAATTACAGAGAGAGAAAGAAAGGAGGTCAGTGGCATCATAATTACTGAACCAAAGCACTGAATAAGAATCTTATTTTCTTATATTCCTTTGAATGCTCAACACGGTTTGTAATGACTGCTGTTTTCAAACTCAGTAATAGGATCCCATGTGATCTTTTTCCAAAGGCCTTTAGGTTACGATGCAACAAATGAAAGATTGGAGATTTACATACATTGTTTTCTATTGACATTTTGACATGTTGATGATTGTATTTAAATAATTCAGGCATTTATCCACAAATTTCAACCATAATTTATAACTTTGAGAGTAATCATTAGCACACAAAGAATACAGTGTCTTCTCTCTGTATGTACCCCCTGTAGGTTATATAATAACATCAGCGTTCACTTGTATGCTGACGATGCACCTCTTTACATCAATATTGACTTTGATGACCTTAAACTGACAATTAAGGGATTGTGTACTCCTTAAACTATACTTTATTTGTTTATTAAGAGCTTGCTAGATGTAAGTGTTTTAAGAGGTAAGCATTAGTGGCCCTCTGGTTACCATGCCAAACAACATAATTTCAAGTATTTCCAGTGCCTGTTTTTGCTTCCCTGATTAGTATTCCTTCTACTACCCATCTGTTACCGACCTTGCCTTATCCAAACAATTACTTTTTGACTTTGACTTTTGCATTTGAGCCCAAACATCACTGTCTGAGGTGTTAAATGCATTTTAAGGGATTCAGACAGAAAACGTTACAGACTAGCCAGTTGACATACTTGATCATTTCGGTGCTACTGAACTGTAGAGAACAAAACCTGAGCTGATAGACAGTGGATTTCAATTTTACATTCACCAGGTAGACTCCGCTAGATGATAGGCTAACTGTTATCATCTTCAAAGATATTAATATATCAGCGTTGGCCTTAAAGCTTCCACTACCCCAAAGTGCATTAAAAAAGTTATTTTCAGATAATGAGGGAACAGTGCAGGAATGTTCCAAACACACTGTGCATCATGCAGCCAAGGCAGTTCAGATGTTGCATGGTAAAATAGTTGAATGTTCCCGACCGGCTGAATGGCCACCAGGCCTTTTCTTTTAAAATGAGGTGTTTTGTTTTCTCATGGTGAAAATAACACAACACGTTGAAAAAAAAATTGATTTGGTGTCTGCTGTCAAAAAGGTAGGCAATAAGTTCAACATTGCCCATGCAAAGCTCTGTTGAGTCAAATCAAGCAAGTTGGCGCATTGGCTCCACATTAATGAATACTGAACATGTCACGTCACTCTCAATTTTCTCAACAACTTTATCTAAGAACACAGTTCTACAGTTTTACCACCAAGAGGCACTATCTCAGTGCAGCCTTTAATCATTAGTACCCACATGTGGTCACTGGTGTGTGGGAAAGCATGCATTCACTCCAGATAGAGGCGGACGTGTCAGCTCTTTTATATAGGGGATTCTTACCACCAGCTCCTCTCCCAGCTCATCTTGTCATCCTTCCTGCCCTACCTACCTTGGCAGGCATTTTCCTGTAGAAAATTCTGTGTGAAAAATGACCAGCAAGAGGAAATTAAAGAGAAAACGAAATGACAGAAAGAGGTGAGACAAGTGCCTGAGGGGAGCAGATTCATTTGAATTGAGGATTAAGCTGACCAGAGTTTAAGCAAGCAAAGCACACCTGAATTGTGAAGCAGTATCTATGCACGCAGCTACACGCACACGCTATTCAACCCCAAGCTTTTCTGTCTTTCTTGCCAATTTTCCACTTAAGTACCTTCCTATCTGAACATTTTCTCCTTTTATATCTAAGATGAAAATATTTTTACATTTCCCTTTGGAGGTCTTCATAAACCATTCAATCATGCAATGGAATAATTCCTATGAGCCTAGTTAAAAGAACACAGCTAACGCTGGAGAAAACAAACGGGAAAATGCACAGCGCCAGATTTATATGGTTAAGTGCCCATACAGTGCAGTGCAGTGCAGCGTGCTTCAGCCTTGATTCCCCTTTACAGTTAATGTAGCACTAAAGTCAGAAGCCTGCAGAGTTCCTGTGCTGCCCTTCAAGACTTTTTCTTCCCGCCGTCCTTCCACAGGTGACTTTCCTCATATCAGCCCCCAGCTGACTTGACAGGAAGCAGACAATGTCATTAAAAACACACTGCATCTGCCGAGGGGGGTGGGGAAGAATGTTAAGTGTCCTGAGAGCTGCCACTTAATGTGACAAGGGCATTTCGGCACCTGACACAGAGAAGAGACTTCTTCCTAAATAAAGATGCTGTGCTACAGGCCATGCTGAGAGCTTTACCTATAAATGCTCTAAAGTCTTTTACATTTTTTCCCGCCTTCAACACATATTTTCATCAGGCATAAGGCCAGTGTAGCCACAAATTCATTGACAATACATCTGTATCTGTATCTGTAACTGTATGTAAAACAAAAATGGTAAATTCTAGCTGTGTTTTGGGATGTTTATCAGTTAATCTTTCTACCTTCAGGGGCATCACCCATTTGACAATATAACACAGCCTGTCACACAACAACAAACTGTGACACAACTGGGAATTATGTTTGCAGCACAACAACTTCTGCGTGGGAACCAGGGATAACACCAAAAAAATAAATCGATGAGAAAACTCCATTGTCACTGCTACTAAGCTTCCTTGTCACTTGAAATGGTAAAGCCAATTCTCTCCGGCCTCTGTCTTCAAAAATTCTGCACACATGGCAGAAATTTGGGCCATGCCAGTCATTTTTGGCTGCGTAAAAATCTGACGGACAAATAAACTCTGTCATTAGCCACTTCTTGGGTGCACTAGTCCGATTGTGAAACTTTTTCATTCATTTGGAGAGCTGGAGACCGTCTTTGATTCTTTAATATTTTCACTTCTGTGTTCATGAGGGAATCGGTGTCTTCCAGGACTTGCTGAGACCATATGTCACTTGTACTGGCATCCATTCACTGGTTACCAGAGGCAAGAAAGAAAATAAAAATATTCCTTTTTTTTTTTTTTAAATGGATTTATTTTGATTCAAGCATTCTTAAGCTATAACTTTTATGGTCGATCCCAGCTCACACTGGTTGAGGGTGGGGTACACCCTGCACAGGTTGCCAGTCTGTCACAGTGCTGAAATACAGAGACAAACAACTATTCATGCTCACATTCAGACTCACACAATTTAGAGTCGCCAATTCGTGTCTTTGGTTTGTGGAGGGAAGCCACACAAATCCAAGAAGGCACAAACAGAAAGGCCCCAGGCTTTCTTGTGCTTCTTATACTTACGTCTGAAAACTGACCAATTTCAAAGTATAAACAAACTCAAGTGTGAGCAGCTTTTTAATGTAAGAACTGATCTACATTAAAATACACTACTCTAGATATAGCACCATATCCTATGAGATGATTCATAGTACAGTAATGGAGTCATGTGTAAATTCCTAGTTGCCCAGAAATAGATACATATAATAGATACAATGCTGACATTCAGGTGTTTAGGATGGAAACATATTGCTCTTTATGTTCCCCCTTTATGAATCAATTCACTTTGTTATGGATATAAATTAACGTCCTGACAAAGTGGTTGGATTTGAATTATGCAGACTGTATATTCTTATATACGAATTTGATTTGATTTATTTTTTTATTTTATTGATAATAAACCCACAGACCGCCCACAGAGGCTGATCTAGTTTTATATTTTCTCTGCGCATCCGCCACGCGTGAATGATAAAACAAGGTCGCACTAACATCACATGGATTTTTCTGCATGCAGCCATTCCCCTGCGCTGGTTAAATGTATTATACGATCAAGTGAAATGTATTTGTGGCCATTACTCTGATAGGCAATGTCCTGATGGAGGCGATATACATGTTTATGTTTGCAAAGCAGTCCACAGCAGCAGGGAGAAAAAAAAAAAAAAAAAAAAGAAAAAAGTCAAACAAGTGCAGCAGAATGTGACAGCGGTTGTAGGCTAGCTGCTGTCAGCTAACATTGCCTAGCATTACTTCTGTTGTGCAGCTCACTCGTAGTCTTTTGCGTCCTCATTTCTCCCTGAACCCGAGTTAACCGTACTACCTAAGTGAGATATAGCATTGGCAGTCATTTTGCATACCACACATGCTTTGATGCCCTTCTCATCTGTGTCACTGCAGGACAGGAATTGAGTTTCCTCTGGAAAATAGATGCATGCTGCTTGCTTTCATGTTTGTTAACAGCCCCTACGGATATCACAATGGCAGGATACTGCCAGTGTTGGAGAGAATACTTGGAAAAAGGATTTGGAGCCTGAATACTAAAGACTTCCACTCTAAATTTGACCAGTAACTTATTCTGTCACAAAACTCAAGAAAAGGTAACATATTCAGAATACTTTTAAAAACTATTCCTTAACAGGTATGAACCTGATGAATTTGCAAAGAGATCAAAAGACACATTTCAATATCTGAACACTGGCGTCTGAATAAAAATTTGCAAATGGAAAAGAGATCCGTTAAAAGCATTATGCACGTCATTTTTTCCTTACCTGCCTACACTCTTTTTCTTGCATTCTCTGATTTGTTTGATATCATCAGTCTGAATATATTCAAACTTAACTCTAACAACAGTTCATCTAGAGATTAAACTTCACCTCTTGAAGATGCTACTCTCCTTACAGAATTGGGCAAGTGTCTTATGTCACATATCTATAACTCTTAAAGCTGCAATTCTGACTCTGTCAACCAGAAATTGATTCTGAGGGAATATCTTTAAAAGTTTCTTCCCCCTTGTGTTATCCATTTATTTATTTCAAAGTCTGAGCCAGTAGCCAGATGACTTCAAAGAAAGCAGAAGGTCTCTTGTGAATTCCCTGTTTCCAGAACATGAAATTTGAATCTTGCAAGGGTGCATTTCCTGCTGCATCATCACTTTAGAATAAAACAGCCTTGTTTCTAATTCCTGAATGAAATGAATAATCTATATTTGGTACAGTATTTCTCCTCTTAGACAAAGAGGATGCTTTCTTCTGTATCTAATCTGATTTTATGTCTGATCTGTTATTCTTAACATGAGTCCAGTGTGACAGCTGGACTGAATCAGTTTTGGGTTTGTCAATTCAACTTTAATTTTTTTTTTTTTTTTTTGGCTGCATTATTCAAATTTTCTCCATGACAACTGAACAACTCCATCTGCTGTGGACAGTGATGACATGTGGCTGAAGCCTACAGGAGCATCCAGCATAGGAACAGTCATGCTAAAAAAAAAAAAAAAGCATCAAAATGCACAAAAAGTATTATACAGAAATTTAAGTTTTATTAATAATGTATTATTGAGGCATTAATATGTACATCATGTTAATGCTGCAACTGATCAATGTGGACCTAATTGGGATAAAATGAAGTATAATCCTAACCTATTACAATAAAAAGTGATTGGTTTGTTGATTATATTTTATATTATCAAACTGAATTTGCAAAGTAATCTGTAATTAATGTTGGCAAATAAATGTAGTGGAGTAAAAAGTATAATATTTGCCTCTGAACTTTAGGGGGGTAGAGTATAAATTAGCAGAGTGAGTTGAGTAAATGTGCTTTCCACCACTGGTCACATGCTTATGGTCTTTTTTCTTTTCATCTCAAACCTTTAAAAACTAATTTACTCGAAATTCTTACATTTACATGTGCCTTATTATTTTCTTTTATCTTACAGTATTTTACATATTCAGAGGGTTGATTCCTGTCTCATTTTAAAGTGTTGACTATATTCCAGCTTCATTTGATATGCTGTGCTTAAATGGAGTCCAGGAAATAGCAGATGTGATGGTGACAAGAACAATTTCTCTAAAAAATAAAATAAGCTTGTGTTTAAATGAATAAAATGTGTGAAATAAAATAGTAATAAATGATATTATAATCTCAGAGTATGCTTGACTTCGACAAGGTTGTGTTCAAGTTATAATAGCTACAATCTTTCTGCAAAATTCATACACTATTCACCCTGGACACACTTTGTCCATTTACTCCTGAAACATTGACTATGTTTGAGTACTCTCATGTTCAACTCATTCAGCCAATTGCTTTAAATCTTCTGCTATTGCCTTGACACTTGTTTTGTCTTGAGCTATATGGCAACGTATTATTCATAGAGTTCATCGAAGGAAGTCGAGGCATTTACAGACCCATCAGCGTTTTGTTCAGCACACGCATATATAACCGGGCTGTCCAACTCTGCTGGAACATCAGCTCGTACAAGGCCCAGATTGCACTGGTGACACAACTTATCAGGCTCCAGCAGGAAAATAGGATCCCACCTGAGGTGACTGTTGAGGATATGACAGACATGCTGGTGGAGCAGAGCAAAAGCACTCTGAGAGCACAGCTCTGGGAGTTTGAGCTTGAAGACTTTGATGATGTTGATGTCAAATCTCCTCTCATGCTGGTGTGGGAGGTGAACACCAGCATGAAGATAAGAGATGTTGGATTTGAAGCCAAGATGTTTGCCAATGCACCAGAGGCCATCCCTCCGTGTTTTCAACACTCAAAGATCATTAAAGGGGATGAGAATTATGCCAAGATCCTGACAGAGCAGCAACAGGAGGCACCCAGCTACAAGCCTCTTGGCCAACAGGATGGGGTAATCAAGGTGGTTCCCAGAGTCCTACAGGGGTATTGGATGCCTCTTCCAAGCACCTACTTAAATATGCCTTCACAGCAGTTTAGTGAAATGGCTGCTAGCATCACAAAGGCTGTTCTGGACCAGGTCTCCACTGCTCTGTCCACTACACTCCAACAGAGCAACTTCTCCTGCTTCACCAGGGACAACGCGGTACTGTCTATAAAAGCAAAGGTGAGACAGGGTTACTCTGAAGATGCTCTGATGAAGAAACTGGAGCACTTTGCACCACATGTGCTGACTGACATCACTGATGTTGCAGCCAAGGAAATCTGTACGCTGTTTCAGCCACACTTTGAGACTCACACACCCAACAGGATGACTTCAGTACAGAGACTGTACACGTTCCTTTGTGAAAATGAGGAATCTGATCTGGAAAAAAAAAACAGACCAGAGGAGCAGACTCTGCTGCTGTTTCTCTTCTTACCCCAAGAGCTGAAACTCTCGCCCACACTGCCATCCAATATGGCACAAACCGCAGCCTCTACGAAGCAGAGGAAGAGCCGGTGCTCAACCAAGATCTGCCAAATTCTGCTGTGAATTCAGCCCCCCCCCCCAACCACTGATGAAGCTCCTGCCAACGCTCCAATGCAAGATGACATAACCACCAGCCAGGGTGGCAGAGCAGCAGAGCAGCAGGAACAGGAGGAAAATACCTCTAATACCACAACAGATGTCACAAAAAAAAAAAAGGAGCAGAATCAGACGCCTCAGTAACTGGCATCAAAAATCTTTCCACCGTGCAACAGGAAGACTCCAAAAAGCCTGATTGTTACCAATTTGGATTTTTTTTATTTTCCATTCTATGTTCATGTAAAATCAGAGAAGTACACCTACTAACGTAGGCTTCTGGAGTTTTCCTTCACAAATGAATCATGGGATATATAGTATAAACCACATATATTTATCACACGCTTAAAAACAGCTGAATACATGGTTTTAAAACATTAAAAACATTTAAAAAATTCAAGAGGGTATATCAAGCAGGGGTGATGATAAAAAAAATCCAAATGGCTAGAAATTCAATGAAAAATTATGTATGTTAAGCTTAATTAAAATAAAATATGGGCTGATATAACATTACCAAATAAAATAATGGTTTCAATGGAGGTTTTATTAAGACGATTTGTAACATTCCCATACTAATATTTTTACCAAATTATTATTCCTGAATTACAAAAGAAACAATTTCAATGTTTTACTCATCATTAATCTAACATGACTAAAAAATTGAACCAATTTTTAACTGCAGGTGTCTTTGAAATGATAACTTAGTTTAATTAAAATGTCTGGGTTAAGCTCGATAATGGGTCTTCAAACTACTGGCTGCTTGGCTGGGGTTGCTCAGGTGGCATATGTCATATTATCAACCATACAAAAAGGTGTGACTTGTACCACTGTGTCGCAGGGCGTGTGCCTCATCCAAGAGTTAAAGAGGGGTCCCCATGGGAGACAATCTTCCTGCTTTTATTCCATTGTGCCATCTGGGTTAAATCTGATTGCCCTCATGCACAGTGGCATCCCCTGTTCCCTTTCCTGGACTGATTGATTTGCCGTGGCAGTGACTTTGTAAGTCGGAGAAAAAGAGAACTGCCCAGGAGGTTCACACTGCAGGGTCTGGCTTTGGCTCTTACTCCGTTTATAAAGACAGTAATTACAGTTGGTATGTGAACACCCTGATTTCTTGTCCACCTCCTTATGGGTGGCGATGCCACATTTGAATGTCAGTGTTTCATGGCTATTTAAGGACTTGATGATCCAGATGATGCAGCCTTGAGTGACATGGACAGTAATTTCCCATGCTGCCAAAACAGCAATTTCTTCTGTGTCATACATGTGACATTACTGTCAATGTTACAAAACTCTGAGCTTGCTCCCAAAAGCTTTTGTTTTCCACATAAAAATATTGTCTATGGTTAGGTCTGGAGTCCAAGGGACTGCAGCAGGATTTTACATCTATTGATCTGATGGATTGCTTAAGCACTTCTCTTGATTTTTGTATTCTTCCATCGTACTTGGTGATTATTCTTTCCAGTGGAAGTGATCCTACCATTCCTCTTCACTAATATCACCCCCTCTAAAAGAGCAGCATCTCTCATATTGATCCTTTTTTGGGCAGGTTGAGCGAAAGGCTCATCTGATGGAGTTCTTTCACAAAGACTCCTTAAAGAGAGGAGCAGTGTTGACATACACTCATAGAATACATCAAGTTGAAAAGTGGTCATATCGTCTTTTCTTTCCCCTCTGGTTGACCTATATTAACAAGAATGGGAAGCTTTCAATACTTCTTGAGCTTTTCTTACAAACTGATGCTGCATGATTTTCCTTCTCAGGCGTCTTGGGCTTAGTACAATGTATCTTAGGTCACTCCACCAAACCAAAATGTGGCATCTTCTTGCACATACTTTTTCCTATCTCAAGTTCTACATAGAGGAAATGAGGTGATACCTCTCTAGACCTTTGTCTGACCTACATTAAGTGTCTGAATATAATTGACCACCCAGCCACATAAAACCCATTTTCAACCGAGAACATATTTTTCTAAAAGTGCTTAAAAACCTGGCCATCACTGCTGAACTCAGTGCAGAATCTTTTTTTCCTGATGCAAGGAAAAAGCCTCATTCAAAAGTGCATTTAATGTGATAATAGACAAATGCAATAAAACTGGAACACTGAAAGGATTTTCTTCATAGTTTCTACTCTTACCACCCATACCCTGCTACATTTCACTTATTTCTTATTTATGTACACTTGTATAATCTATGCTAAGACATCATTTCTGTTTTAGATACAGCATCGTTATATTAATTCAATTAAATTCAAAAGATGTTTGGCCAGACAGCTGATTGATCATAAATTAAATTAGATCAACAAAGGACGTCACCACACTCATCTCTCAAATTCATTCTATACATTCTTTACAATTTGTATGTATGTGTGTATGTATGCAGAAAACAGGTGGGGCCTCTGAAAGCATTGACCCAGATTTCAAACTCGTCTTGCTTCCTCACTTTCACAATTTGCAACAAAACAAAAAAAAAACAAAAAAAAAACACAAAGTTTTAGAATTAAAATATCTGAATGTGCATGATGGAGACTAATGTAGCTTTGCAGATAACTCTTTTAGTTGAAATGTATTGAATTTTTATTTAGCACATTTCAAAAAAACATTTCAAAAAACTATAATTCTGGTTAAAACTGTTTCGGTCTCCCCTAAACTCATTGAATGTAAGACATGGATAAAAAAGTCCTCCCAGCACCTCCCACATAAGAGCAAGACACCCAAATTGGAAGAAACAAGCCATTTCTGGGTGTTTATTTTGCATATATTTTTTCTTTACTAATTTTGTGCGTAATTATAGCTGAATTAATTTTTTTTTTTTTTGTCATTCATTGTCTGGTAACATTTTATGGAGTCATTTTATCTGTTTTTTCTTGGTTTGCATTTCTTTTTATACATTTTGTTTCCATTTTCAGCCATTTTACATCTCTTTGTGGAACTCAACTGTATGTATTTTTACTCATTTGTAGCCCTTTGTAGTTATTTTGGGTCAAGTCATGCTCATTCTATCTGCCTTTGTGTCTATTTTTTACTACTCTTATGTTTTTTTCTTGTCATTTTATTGAATTTCCAACAAAAAAATATTAACAGGAAGCCCTCTGACCTGCTATAGCTGCTCTGTGATCCATCCACAACTGAACCAGTTTATTCTCAAGGTCCTCAGGTCAGATCAGACGGTGTAGAGTAACAGCTTGCATTGTCAGTTGGCAAAGTCTGAAATAGTCTACATGTAGATAAGCAAGATGGAAAATTTAAGAGACAGTAGACGGTGGTGGACTGAATTGAGTGGATGTGCTGGTTAAGGGAAACAGATAATGTTAACAGGGAACTAGAGAAAACTGTCTGCACACAGCGGCATTGAACACTTTATAGAAGTTTGGTTGCACATTGGTCATGAGAAGGAGAGGAGAGTTTTGCTTAGAAGCTCCCAGCTAGAATGACAGGCAGGTTTGACAAACCAACAAGGGGACTTGGACACTCTCTGCCTTAAATGCACCGGAGCAATAAGGAACAGCTGGTGGGGTTTGAGGACAATGCAGAGCAGGTGAGGTTAATCCAGGTTCACTCATTCCCAGCTGTGACGCTGGGCTGAGCCTTAAATCAGTGTTTGGATTAAAACTTCAAATCCTTTTGCTCAACCAACAGTAGGAAATGGGGAACTTACTTACAAAAGCAAATTTACACAGTGAAATCTGTTTACATGTGTTAGGGAGCATGAAGGCTGAATTTGTGGAGCATTCTTTTTGGAAATATTTGAAAAATGTTGATACTTGATGTCATGGACACAGAGAAAGTTCAGGCGGTGTCAAGGTCATAATTTTATTTTAATTAAACTTGATAAAACTTATAATTGTTATGTGGACATACAACCTATGGATTACTGTGTTTTTATTGAAATTTTACAAATTTATTATTTAATCTAAAATAACCTTGGCTTTAAATTTGTTGTTAATAAAATAAAACTTCACAAATATCAGTTTATTTGCTTTTCCCTGATTGGTTATCTGAATATACCCCACAATCCCCTTGGACTCAGCTGAATACCAAAGTGTGCATCTTGACAGCCTGTGCATAGGGAGCATCCTGATTATAGCAGAGACCAAAACAGAGTCTGAGGTCAGGACCACAATCTGCCTTGCAGGCTGACTGGATCTTGGAGGCTGACTTGGGAGTCCCAGAGGATCAGGGGGTCTTGGCCTGTGGATGCCCCAGCAATCACAGCCACCCTTAAGGTTTATGTGTGTTGTGGGAAATTCTTCTAACACCATGCAGCAGCGTGTTTGTCCTTCCTGCGTGTCAGCAGTTTAGCTGAGTTTAGAGGATTGTTCTGTGAGGACGGAAGATTTTTCTTGGGGTCCTGAAGGATTTGAGTGGACAGTTTTTTGAGTTACTATAAAGAAGATTGTCATGTACTTACTTGTGGCAAGCACATGTAGCATAAACTCAACTATAAATGTTTGTGCTGTAATATGAATATGGCCATTAATTCTACAAATCCTATAAATACTTTTAATCTTAAATATCTAATTTCTAAAAGTAGGAATGAAATGAGAGTATGTCAAAATTAACCAGACATCTTCATTGTTTTCATTGTAAAACATCTAAATGCAGCATATTGGTTCATCAATGTTAAAACGCTAATTAGGATCCATTGTGTCCTCATTGTCAGAGCTGACCTACAGATCAATTGCACATGATCTCAAGTCTTTCCATGTCCTTTTTTCCCTCCTCTCTACATTGTCAAGACAATTTGTGAGACTGTTGGAGGTAACATGACCTTTGGCCCACTTTGCACCCACCAGTCCCAGTATGATTATTGCACACCAGACAGAGCCCTCTTGACTGCAATCCTTGCAAAGCACCTGATCCTCATTATATTGTATTTCTTTGGCCTGTTGGGTCAAAGCCAACATGTAAGTGAGTGTCATTAAACCTGGACACGAGACAGTGAGGCCACCATTGTTTTCCCACAGAATATGATAGCTTTAACCCTGTATGTATAAACATTCACAGAGAAGATAGACAGAAGCCTGTGTTAGGTTTATTTTTCACTGGCACTAATACTCTAATACATTCTGAGGCAAGTGCGTTTTTCTTGAAATATTGCATTTCATTGCACTAGCCTGGCTTATACCCATAACTTAATGAGACATTAAACATGGGGCAAGTTTAGCCAAGAAGTTACATAACCGAAGAACTGATTAAAAACATGAGCTGTGTGTATACCACTTGATGATGTATGTGTCAGTTGGTGCTAATGATTGTCAGAACACATTGGACATTACTCTTGATGTTTGAGGTTTTGGGCTTCTGTGTTTTGCTGCCTTGCAACCTGGAAACTTTAACTATCAACCAAAAGGAAGGAGCAATGTCCGACCAAATCATTTTACAGGATGAATGTTTTAATAAGTTCTTCCATGTCTATGTGTCGGGTAATTAAGCGAGTGCAATGTCAAACTTTGGAAATATGATTCCCAGTGGTGTGCTTAATGACTTGAGTATGTTTTGGGATACACACAGTTTTGGCTCTGTAGTTTTCAGAAACCTCATAAAAAAAAACAAAAAAAACACGCCTGCTGGTTCTTTAGATCGCCAAAGCTCGTGACGAGTTTGACTCACCACTGGATGCCAACCGTGCAGGCAGAAAGCCTGGAGTCATAGATTTCTGTGTGTATCCCAGTGCTAAATGCCTAAAAGTGTGTTGTTCTATCTGGTTTTTAATGCTTGGTACAGACTGGGAACATTAATAAGAGATGGTTTTTGGAGTTTGTTCTGCACAACGGGACTAAATGATGAGATGAATTTACAAAATGTTATTTTTTTTATTGTGTCCTATGTTGCCAGTGATGGTGCTCATCACTGTGAACTATTCATATTCTTTGCTGTTACTAAACATTTGTTTAGTGACTCTAACTCTCAATATCTGGGCAACATTGTAGCAAGAGGGAGCAGATGGACGATTGTTACGTCACAATAATACTGCTCCACTGACAAACTGACTACGTTAACTATTGTACATTGTTCAACCCATCCATCTAAATCCAAAGCAAGTGATTTAATGGTAAAATGAGCCCTTATTCACATAGACAACTGGCTGTAAGTGTGATGGGACTTCACCATGCGATATTTCCAGAGCAGCTAAATTAGAGTTTAATAGGGAAAAAATTAGCTGTCAAAAACATCGTTGGTAAACGTCACTTCTTTTTTCTCCCCATTTTACACAATTGTTCAAATGTCACACAAACAGGAGCCTTTTATGTTCGGAGCAGTGGTCACAAAAGATCAATTTTGTCACCATCTCCTGACGTCTGTGTTTCTATCGTCTGCTCCCACTTCCATGTGAAAGCTAAAACTCCTCATGATACTGGGATTTTGAAAAATACAGTAAGGTAAGTATACTTATCATATTCAACACCTGAGTTTAGCGCCTTAGCGTGCTAACACTTGCTAATAAGCCTTAAACACAAAGTAAAACTGAAGCTAAAGGGGATGTCATTCATTTTTCAGATCGTTTGTCACAAAAGTTGCCAAATAAAAGCAAAAACATCAGCTTTGTGAATTTTTCTGCCTTTCTGTGGTTCATCTTCTGGGGACTATGAATGTCAGATTTCAGAGCAATCCATCTGATAGTTAAGACATCTCGGTCTCGACCATATTGATGGACTACTGGCCATTTGATTCTGCCATCACCAGAGACATCCCACTAAACACATTAACACTATGACTCTAATGCATCTATTTGAAATATCTGGATATGAGATATTTTTATGGCAAATATTTTGCTCAGTTTATCAAGCGCAGAATTACACTCCTCCTCCCACGCTAGACACTGCAGCTGCTGGAGTTGGAGCAACTTTTTATTCTTGAGAATTTTTTTTCTTTGTTAAAGATGGCGCATATGGCAGAGAAGGCAGATGGCAAAAAAAAAGCAAAATAACAAAATTTATTACTTCTATCACATTAAACATTCAGAAGTGTTACAAAGCTGCTACACCAAAGCATCATGCACAGACAGAATAGCCTACTGTTTTATTGTTCAAGCGTGTTTGGTTGGTTACTAAAGACGAGAAAAAAAGTAATATTTTAATTTCAGGGAAGAAATTGTCACTTGTGTTAACAACACCAACGGATGTGTTAAATATCACCTGATATCCCATGGAAGAGCTGGTGAGAGATGATAGCAGACATCCACTCTGGTAGTGCTGCATTACACATGCCGGCCTGCTGTCCTCATAATCTCCATGCCATCTGGTGGGGAACCTCACTGTCCCCCTGCACCCCTGGCACATTAGTATTCCTCTCACACTGAGCGAGGGAGACCGGTCCTGTGTGTGTGACATTCCTCGGTAACATAAAAGAGTCGACACCGGTGAGGATTAATCGAAGGGCTACAGGGCCCACCTCCGACAAACCTAGCTCATTTCAGGTAATGAGAACACTTACTTTTTAATCTTCCTTGTTGTCGTCCTTGCTTGTGCACATTACAGCCCCTTCACAAAGTCAGCGTCCTATCATGCTGTCTGCAAATAGAAGACAAGAATTTTGACTTCATGCTTTTGCAAAAGTGAGAGGATGTAAGATGGTTTCTTGACGCTGGGAAAAGTGTACTTCCTTTGATGTTCTCGAAAAAAAAAAGGAGCCATCTTTTGGAAAATGACTAATATAATCCTTAATGAAGACCTAAATGATATAAAACTGTATGACTTCAAAGTCGTATTTTTTTCAATTGACTGAACCTTGGGTGCTGCTCATTCACAGTGTTCTCATTTTCTGTCTTGATTACAGTAACAGCTACAGTTCACCAAGTCATGTAGCCTCAGGCGGGTCTTGCCTGGTGCCTTGGCTCAGACTTCTTTTCTTTTTCTTTTTTTTGGAGGGAGAACCCGGTCAACAAACAGAAATCGGGACACTTTTGAGTGGTGCTTCTAACAGCACTTCCAGTGTTCAGTGCGACCGCTGATCAAAGACCGAGCCTTTCCCTTTTCAAATCCACATGGCCTCTTCATTAGCGTCACACTGGGAGGAAACTTCTCCTGACACGAACCGACGCTAGCATCATTATTTCCAGCTTTAAATTTAACTACAATTGTGAAATTTTTTCACCATCAGGTGTCACACCTGATGGTGTTCTTTTACATTGTAAAATTACATTTTACATTGTGTGAATTTATTATTGAAAGTAATAAGATCAAATGAGAAGACCAGTAAAAAAGCGCAATGACAAGTGAAGGGAGCTGCTCATTGCAAAACAACATGGCGTCACTATTAGCAGCTCTCTATGAGAAGGGATCAAAAAAGACTCAAACGTTACACAGCAGGGGCAGTGCCCATTTAAGTTTAGGTTGTTATAATAAAATACATGAAAAACGCAGAGTGCAAAATGCAGTGTGAAAAAATTCAACCAATAGCACTGAGTTTTGATAAAAACATTTAAGGCAAAATTTGATGGTATTATGTGGGACAAAGGCGCTGCCTAAATATTAAACCGCTGGTCCTAGACATGATGAATGACGCTGCTGCTGTAAACACTGCTGTTCATTTCTGTGCCACAGTGTTATAAATATGATACTAGGAATGGACAGTGATACATAAAGATAGGTGCCTCAATAAAGTCCCAGGCTACAAGGAGCCTCCAGGATAGTTCTTGTGCTCCTTGGATTCTCCTGGATGACTAAAAATATCCCCATATTGGATATTTTGATTATAGCTAGTCTAAAACTCCCCTTGGTGACAATGAAGAGTACATACCCATAAAACCGTTCAGTGAATGTGAACGCATCAACATTCATTATTTTCCTCTACTTCTTTATTCAGGTTTTTCCTTTAATTTGGCACTCGTCTATATTTCAGCCTTCCCTTTGTGGTCTTGCATTGCAGGGTAAATACAGTATGTAAATCCGTAAACATCTGAAAATTCAGTGAAATGTGCGGTGAGTTCTGTCTAGCCAACAGTACCGTGTGTATTTAGAATCCTAAATATTTTCTATTTATGGTAATTTTATCTTTACTTTGCAGCTGCCTTGGCTCAATTTCACCTCAGGGGATCAATGAAGTTCATTTTAATCTTCATAAAAACCTTCGTATAGACTCCAGATAGTTTTATTCTGCAGAGCAGTGATGAAGAAATCTCAATAATACCCATTTGTAAGTCCTGTACAACTTAACTTGCCAGAGTCATTCCAAACCTGAAAGGGCGGAAACTCAGATATACTGGATTTGACGTAAATGAGGCATAAATAAAGAATTGTACTCAGCTCGTGTGCGGCTGTGCTTCATTTCCAGCCACAGACCTCATGGCTATTGCTGTAATTCAAATGAGCGAAGTGGTTCTTCTTTTGTGTTTGTAGCCTATGGGTACGGTATAAAGTGCATTATGGGAAATAATTAACATTGACTGTAATGCTGCCTCGGTGAGAACACGGAAAATCTCAGAAGCGCTCGAATCATTCGCAGTGTGCGAAACAAACACAGTGTTGGCGCTCCATCATCAAACCTTGAAGCATCATCCTCTGCTCATTTCGTGGCATCACTGTTAGACGCTTGCAGGAAATTGAGAATAAAAATTAAAAAAAAAAAATAGCAGATAATTTCAGGGGAGTACTTCCTCCTTCCTGTTGCACCTTCTTTACCCTCATTATATCCAGTGGACCTCCGGCTAACACACCCCCATGCACACACACACACACACACACCTGAAGATCACCTACCAAAAGACATCTGGTAAATATCTGAAGCAAAAATAATGAGCTACATTTAATTAGTGTGGCTGTCTTTAGGGCTGGGGTGCAGGGGATAGCTAAGCCGGTGAACGGTTAAATCTAGGATGTGCATGCTACAGGTATTTGTTGCCATGGAGACAAAGGGCAAATTTGTCCAAACACTGGCATATTCTATATCAGCTGCGATTTGACCATCTTTGGTGTTGATATTGACTACTTTATATTATATATAGTCACATCCATGACAACAATTTGCAAACACAAGCGCAGAGTTCCTTCAGATTGTGTAGTGAGAATGGATTGAGATGAACAAAGCCCTTAGTTAACACTGTTATCTTAGATTTTATTTTGTCACAACTGTATGTCAAATATATATACGTCTATATGACATATATTATATGACATATATAATTTCATTTCTTTACATTAGAGAAACAACATTGAGATGACACACTATTTTGGTTTCTAAGTAGAAGCTCCTTTTAAATAGTGGCATTTTTTTTTCAATACACTGTTAAAGTCAAGCTTCCACTCAAGTCACGGTTTTGTTTTTGTTATTGAGTCACATTTATTCACAATGTGTGTTTGTTTGTCTCTTTTTCTTTATAACTTGATGTCTTTTCTCGCGTCAGTGTTTTTTTTTCTCCACTGCAGTTTAATCTGTTCATGTTCCTCCAAAATTGATGGCCATCTGTTATTGGTCCATGTGGCCACACAGATGGTCACACCTGCTTAACCATCCTGTGCCACAAGCAAAGGTATACAGTTATTGGGAATGGTGTCTTTGAAGCTTTACAGAGTTAATCCAATCAGCTCGCAGAGGGCTTGGCGTGAGCGTTTCCAGTTCCTCTGCAGCTGAGTCCTTTGGTGGCCAAGGAGCAGTTTGCACCTCCGTACACGAGGGATGTCTGACCTTGGCACTGTCCCTGGGCTTCTCTTTGGCCTGCTGCCTTCCCACTGCCTGTTCGCTGAACTCTGGCGGAATATTGGACATTTTTCCGTTCCAACTCCTGCACAGTCCCAGCCTCAAGAGTGTTTGTGCCACCGCGGTGGATCCCACTGTGAGACCCAGACATTTTCATGGACCTGGAAAGGCTTTTCTGTTTTAATTCCTGTGCGAGTTCCACTGCAGTTTCAATAGAGCGGGGTGTTTGTGCAGAGCAGGGATTCTTCTCAGACCCCAGTAGAGCAGTGGCGGCGGCAGAGGGAGGTCTAACACTGCTGGGCATAACACCAGGCGCCAGCACTACAGTGTCACATGGGGGAGAAGGAGAATTGCTAATGGGCACCGTTGCCTTTCCAGCCAGTGCGTGGTGCCACTTGAGAAGCCCCCCTTGGTTTTGCTTGCTCGTGTCCACACATGGCGCTTCAAGGTCACTGGCATGGAGCGAGGGGATGATGGGCACAGAGCGGGTGCGCAGGGAGGGTGGAAGAAAGGTTGTCCCTTTATCCAGGCGGGTGCAGGGGACCTCGGTCCATCCTTTTCTGGCTGCAAAGTGAGAGAGTGAAGTCCTGCTGAGGAGGGTGCCGACCCTTCCAGTGGCAGAATCACACCTTCAGGCAGAGGAAAGAATAGAAATAGCAGGGTCAGAATGAGAGAACGAGTGATTGATATTGTGACCTTTTTGCCTTAGACACTCATTTCCTAAGAGGAATAAAAGAGAGTGAGTAATGCAGAATATAGAGATAAAGCTTCTATCCTCTTTTGCTTTTTCATCATTTCATTTCAATTTCAAAAAAAAAAAAAAAAAATCATCTTGCACCAACAAAATTATTATTATTTAGGTATTGTTCTTGCATAATCTTTGTGTAATTATTTATAATCCTCAGCATGAGCAGTCGGTATTGTTGTTTGTTGAATGTTTAACTGAAAAATCCCTTCTCTCATGACTGCCTTATCAGAGATTTAAGGCTTTAACAATACAGCTGCTGGGTTCCTGACCCTGGTCTGGCTGGGTATGTGGAAAAATCATATATTGCCTCCTTGCACTGCTGCACCCGTGTTCTAATTTTAATGTTGGAAATGAGACTCATTATAAAGTCTCACAGAGCACGTCTTGTCTGGCAGGCCTGTGATGTGACATTTGGGGTGAATGTGGGCGCGTTTGTGGGTGTGAGAAACTCAGCGTGTATGTTCGCATCGTCATCGCGTACTTCCAAAAAACGCACAAATCACTGCACGACAAGCTCGAAGATCAACGTGTTCAGTATGAAAATAATAACAGCAGAGCCAGAGACATATCCAGAGTCAAGTGGATAAGTTTGTATATACAATGGATGTGCACAAGAGTTCATATTGTTACTGAAGACTCAATTCGTATTTAGATTCACCCTGGCACAGCCTTAGGAGACAGCCAGTGTTATTGTCGGCTTTCAGAGACTGTTTGTAGCATAACCAAGTTTTAATAATTGAATTACTTTCCCACTCCTCCCTCGGTATTGGAGGGGTGAATGCAAGCTGGAGGTAAATCCGGCAGATCAAAACATATCTAAAAATAACTCCCGTAGCAAATTTGCCTTCAATTCTGTCCTTATCTGCGATGGGTAAATATATGTTTTGACACTGGATAATTAAACTGACAGTACTCTGCGGGGATTTGTTGTCACAAAATGGAAAACATGGAAGAGTATTCTGGTGTTTGTTTGCTGTCTCTCGCCTCTTTTTCTTTTTTTTCCTTTTAAACACTTATACCACACTACACTCTGTGCTTCCATCTTTCCCTTGCTGCACTCTCATCATCTCTACACAATCTTCCCTCTTTCCTCACTTTCCGACTCGCGTTCTCTCACTCTCCTTTCCACCTCCTGTTTCTCATTTCCAGAGAGGAGAGGGTGTATCCATGGCAACAAGGGAGAGGTGGGGGCTGGAGGAGGAGGCGGAGGAGGAGGAGAAAGAGGAGGAGGAGGCTGTAAAGCTTGGTAGCTTGGTGTTGCACGGCTGGTAAGTCGAGAAATAGGTCATTTCAAGCTCCTGAAGGCCAGTGAAAGCCACATTCAAGTGATGGATCTGCGAGGGAATCATCAATGGCTAATCAGATCTAAACTGCTTAACTGCGTAAATGCAATCTTATCCCCAAGAAAATTAGAAGCTCTCATTTCTGCTCCTCTCCTAAACACTTGAAAAAGCTGTGTTAGATTTAATTGCCTATAGCCTAAAGATTTTGCCTTTGTGATTTTAAAAAGAATTCTCATTAGTTTCTTTATTAGTTTGTTTGTTTATTACTCAACGTGTGTGCTTGTGCACATATGTGTGTGTGCATGTGTGGTCCTGCAGGATCTCTCTGCACAACCATTGGAAAGAACTGCTGAGCTCCGTGGAGCTTTGTTTAAAAATGTAAATTATGGAAATAGGTCACATAAAGAGTTTGGCAGAATGCAGTGTATCTTACAAGTCACTGTAACACTCAGGCAGGTTGGCATGCTAATAGGAACATTGCTCGGCATTTTTAAGTGTGCGAAATGCACAAGGGTGTGGGGACTGCTTCAATGACAGACGTTTCTGATAACAGTGTCATCATTTGAGTTGCAGACACACACGGCAAATTAGGCTGTTTCTGAGTCATATGCCAAATAGCGCTGCCTTACTCAGGCTTAAAGACGCTCTCTTCTGCAACTGTAAATAAACCTGAAAATAATTCAGCATTTTCAGTGTCACTTGTTTAAGAGGAGCTGCTTGACATTATGCATTATTCTACTGAGGAAAACAAGCACCTTAATGAACAGTGTAAGATAAATATTGCTTTGGTAGCTGCTACGCCACAATCAATCTTATTAATTATCTTAGAGGAAGTTAGAGGAAAGTTTTAACTGATGTGAAATAATGTGAAACTTGGATAATCTTTTGCCTCCTTGAGGACACCAGAAAAAAAAAAAAAACATCTCTTTGATAACAAACGTGTCAGAGAGGATTTCTCATCAGTCTACCTTTTTTAAACCCATGCCAGTGAGTATCATCAGACTGTACTTATAAAATGTAAGTTTTTTTTTAAGCCCCTAGATAGCCAACTGGCGTGAGGTGGCTCTGCCAAAAGTCCTTCCTGCTTTTAAAGCCTCCTGAATCAGCGCCAGTAGCTGTGCTTCACTCATGATAGCCATGGAAATAGGGCAACTTCCTGTCCTTACTCGACACCAGGATGAGCATGAGGGGAATTTAAGACGTGCGAATGCCTGAAATTAATCCTTCGCAATTTGTAGTCTTGTTCTAGTAGGCTGCAGTCACCCAGTGTGGCTCCACTTTCAGCTTGTAAATGACAGAAATTTTTATTATTTCTTTGATATGTGGGCCATGAAGCTTTCACATAATGCTCAAGCATTAGCCAAAATCGAACCATTCTGTAAATCTTGAAATTCATGTAAACTCATGCATCATCTGATAATTAGCTTAGGCACAGTTGTTGTATTTTTAACTACGATAAAACCATGCAGATAAAACACATTTTCATTCACAGCAGCAGCCTGGTGGCAAGTGTAGGGAGGATTACACACAGACTCATATCTTGGACTTCCCCAGCACCATGATACTGTTGAGCAGTTGGGATCAAGTGCCTCCTCCAAATTAATTGTGACAGTCCCAGTTGAAGCAGGGCACGGCAGATCTCACTTATTTCCCTGGATCAGATTTCATAAACTAGTTCACGGATTTGAACTGAGATCATTTCAGTCATAAACTCATTTCTCCCAAAATTATCCTTCTGCCAATCCAACTTAACCTCAGTTAGTCTGGAGGTCTGCATCGCTGAACTGGCTGTTTGACCTCAGTGTGGAGGGAGGCAAAGAGAATTTCCTCTTTGAGGACTGAGCAAACATGAGAAAACTAACAAGAAGACAGAGGAGGTTTCACCTTCTTATGGACTCCATGTCTGTTGACTCATCCTCCTGCAAATGTTTGTAGACATGTCCAGCCACTCTGGATCCATCAATAAGATTTGTCGATATTTTGTGTTTCCCTCTGGAAATGGGTGGGGTCCTGAAGTAATTAGCCTCTCTGCGTTGTTGGGCCGGACTGAGTGAAAGCGAACTGCTTCTGCAACCAAAGGAGAAACAAATACAGGGGATAAATGTCACTTATCTAACACACTATTTCACAAAAGCTGCATTGAATCCAACGGCGCTCACTAATTCATTTATTGCATCAAATTTATATCATCTTCTGTGTTCATTGATGTAAAATGGACTGACCTTTCTGTTTGATGTTTTAGTTTGTTTTTTTTTTTTTTTTAAAAAGCAGCATATTCCACATTCAGTTGACTCTTTGCATAAATCAACTCGCTTCTGAAGTCTCAAGCAAAAAGCTGTGGTATCAGATACGAGCGTATAAGCATAGAAAATTAGCAGTAAGCAATCCAGTTTATATAAACAAATAGTTTGTCATGGCTCAATGGAACTGATGTAGAACAAGACTGAGTCTACAGTCATGCTGGCAGCTCCTTGAGCCACTTACTTATGCATTCTGTGATGATAATACTGGATTAAAAGTCAGGGGATAACCAAAGTCAAGTTTTTTTTGTGCCCATCTATCTCAGGGAGCTAATTCACAAAGTCCTCTTAGAGAAAATTAAGGTTTTCTTTGTAGATGTCGAGGGTTGTTTCCCTGAATAGACAAAAACGGCCGGTGATTTTACAGGAAAATTCAGACCACAAAAGTCATTAGGATTTACCCTTCAAGGACCCTAGAGGGACCTTGAATATCTGCAGCAACTCTCACAGCAACCCATGCAATGGTTGTCTAGATATGGAGAGTGGTAGACTGTGCCACCTGTGCCATCAACAGAGTATGTATCAGCTATATGTTCAACTATATGTTAAATAATATCTCATACACCCACAATAAAAATGACCAGCATGTAATGACATCCTGCTGCTGTTAATGATCAAAGTGGCGGTCTTTAGTAACTGTGCTTTCTCCCTAGGCAGACTGTTTTTAAATTGTTCTGTGGGCAGTAGGTGGCTGATTTCAAAGCAGATCCCAGCACGCCTGCTGCAATAAAGCGACAACATCAAATGTGAATCAAAGTTATGCGGCACCACACTGCAAGCTGATGGGTCAGTATATCATGCAAGAACAAATAGCTCCGACAGCACTTGAAATACAGACCGAAATGATTTCCTGTGTATTTGAATACATTTTTGAGACTGTTGATCATTCCCGGTTCCGTTTCTTCTGTGAGCAATAGGTCAGTTGATTGTATTTGTTAAACTAGACCACAAAAACAACATATGACATATCATTACTGCTGGGTGAAAAATGTGTCAGTATATTAGCACTTAACACAAATCACTGACGCCAACAAAACATTCTCCCAGCTTGATTTTGGCTCTTGGCTCTGCATGTATAAAATGGGCTTCTATTCAGGCTGTTCAAACTTTCTTCAGATTTTCCAGCTTGTCCTTAAGCTGAAGTCACACAGTAAACTAAAAAGTCTTGTGGACATCTGGTTATTAATTGATGGCTGAGTGGAACACTGTGCAAAAAATATTCAGCTATAATAATTTCCAAATGTCCATGGCGGTGGAACAATAAGCATGGCTAATGTTGGCTCTAGTCTTTGCCGGCATTAGCTTTTGTATCGACTGATGTTGTAAAAAGTTGATATGAATAAAGCTGAATTATGTCAGTTTTGTTGCCCATTAGCATGCTGATTTTTTAATTAGGATTAACCAAAAGCTGAAAAAAAAAAAAAGAAAATTAAAATTGTTTCCACGGACAAAATCACCAGGCTCTTGTAATTAATGAATGTTAAATGTTAAAGGTCTAAAACTGAACGGCAGCTGCTTATCTCTACAATTCACCAGAAATGTACAGCCTCCTGATGTTAAATGGGTAAGACCGGCTGGGAGAGTAATCCTGCACATATTTTAATCAGTTCCTCTCTTTTCCTGCCTTATTTGGACAGAGCGGAGGGAGACGGAAAAGACTGGGACACCGAGGGGGATGGCACGTGATGTCGCGTCACATGAACACTAGACAGAAACTGTGAGTGTGTTTCCTACTCAGTGAGTGAAAAACTGGAAATGCTTGCTGACTCGACTTGAGCATATCAATAAGCCGTCATGGCTACAATTTCCTCAAAATTCCCCCCAATCATGACAAAGGAATATTGGTGATTGATCAAATTCTACGGCAGCAGAAATGAAAACAATGATTGACCACTGGCAGTGTCATGATTACACATTGACTTGGAAAGTGTTATTTTCGCCCGGTTTTGCAGGCAAAGCATTGAGGAAAAAATATGTGAGGACAGGCAGAGCAGGGACCAGAGTTCTGGTCATTTTATTCAGAATGTGGTGAAATTTTAAATGATTGGTTTTGTTTGTGTCTCCCCTGACACGTGTACAACAAATATCTTGCTATGCAGCACAGAGCAGGTGCTAGTGACCTCCTTGAAGTGTCCTACTAACTCTGGTGATCCCCTGAATTATCCTCTAGTGCCATTTTTTTTTCATAGCAACAGCAATTGTTGGATGGATATTTGGTTCGTGTCCACCTCAGGACGACGTGTCTGATAACTTTGGTTATACCTATGTCAACCATCATGTCTAACGATCAAATACCTTTAAAACGAATGCCAGTATTATGGGTTATGAGCTTATTAACAAAATTGATGATGGCCAATGTGGTAAACATTGTACTTGCTCCACATTAGCATGTGAGCATGACTGGCTGCTAAATTTAGCATCTAGCTCAAAGCAGTGCCGTGCCTTGGTAAAGCCTCAAAGTGCTGTTGGTGTGACTGTAGACTGTTCCTCTTGTTGGTTAAAGAGCAGGGGGACATGGTTGTCTGTATTATGATGTCTATATTTTCAGTGATTTATGTGATGTCTTCACTGTCCTGAAAAATTCCACTTCAACAGATATAGTCTGCATTCAAGCAGGTGAATCAATCTGCACATGGTCATTCACTGTGATAAAGCCTATGATGCACAGGTAACCTTTCGCAGCAATATTGATGGGCCATATTGACATGTTTTTATGGGGCATTTCTCCTGATAGCTCACAACGTGGTCTGGTTTCTCAGGTCAATAGCTGAAAGCATCTCAACATCATCCATCACAGTCTAGTTCTCCCCTGCCTCCTCCTACTCTGAGAACACGCTGAACAGATGATTGACTGTCAGCTGCCCTCCAAGAGGCACCTGCATGACACTGGAGAATAAAAAGCCAGGACGAGCTGGCACCATCCCTGCAGCCACACATGACAACCTTTTGGAAAAAAAACTAAAAACAAAAAAAACCTTCTCCTCTGTGACACAGCACTGGTTCATTAAAACAGGGAACAATTGGCACCTCGGTGGGGTTTTCACTGAAGTTGTCATCATACTCAACCAGACATCTAAAAACTCCCTCTGCATGTACACACAACCTCTGAGTTCCCCATTATCTCCCCAAACATAGCTGCCTCTAATCACTGTACATCCTGTGCTGTATGTTCTCAGGACATAACGCTAAAGGCTTGTCTACTGCACAATGTAATTAGAGTTTAAATGAATATTTGGAGCCTCATGCACAGTCTCTTCTCTTGCATTTTCTTTCATTCACGTTTGCTCCCGGTGCTGCTCAACATAATCAGATCAGGTGAAATGTAGACATTTACCAGCAATCAAACACTTTTAATGATTTGCCAACAATGAGTGTAGTTGGCTCTAAGTGAAATAAACTTTTATGAAATTAGTTCTTCCATGTTGTGCGTCTTTATTGTCAAAGTGTGCCTGCATCCATATCATCAAAGCAAATTAAGGCTTTCTGTAAGCATCCCAGATACAGCAACTGTGGCACGCTCTATATGCACATCCCTATGTTCTTCTGAGGATTTGGAATGGCAGCTTTTGATACTGACTGCTGTGATCACAAAGCACAACTGCCTCTGAGATCCCTTGTAGCAAAATGTTGTTAATTTTGTTGAATCTTCTGTCATTTGTAGGATGGCATGAAAGGAATTTGGTTGAATCAATGTTTAACTCTGCACATTTAAATTCGCCTCTCCTCAGAGGATGTCTCCTCCTCCCTGTATGCTCTTCGTTATCAGCAAGTCATTTCAGAATATGCCTGAGTACACATTTAATCACTTTGCACAATTTACTGGACATGTCATGTAAATAAAGACATCCACTTTTTACAACTAATTTAAGACTCTAATTTTTATTCTATGGAACTAGCTTAACTAATAATCCTCCCATAAAAGGCCTGAGTCTGACTAAGGATATAAACACAGGCAAAGCTTATGGTGTTGGCAGTGTATGAGATATATATTAACATTAGCTGCTCACACTTATAATCATCATAAATCATTCTGAAAATGTTTATAAATGATCTGTTTATTATTTAGAGGTCTATATTTTCTACCATATTGCAGAATGATTAAATTTCTCCCTTGGCTGCCTCTTATGTCTGGATATTGGCTGACTGCGTGAAGGATACTGTATGAAAGAGGGCTCGAAATAAGAGGATGTCACATTTTCACCTGAAGCGTTTCCCTTTAGACAGCGCTCTGCTGAGAATAGGTGGGGCTACCATTGATGTGCCTGCTGCCACGCTGCCGCCCTTGATAGACGATCCATGAGAACCGCAGCTCTGCAAAAATAAAGAAGAGGAGCACATGCAGTAAGTGGCAAAATGTGGAAATTGTGGCTTCAGGGATGTGTCTTCATTATTACCTTCATGCTGTGTAAAACACCCAGTTTCTTTATCATATCATAACTTGGATTCCTTTGTTATAAAAACAAAAGTGAGACGTTCAGGTGTAAGTGATTATGTAAATCAACACAGGATTATGTAAGTCTATACAGGAAATAAACTGCATTATGTATAATACTGGTATGCACCTTAGCAGCAAGTCCTTACTCAGGTTTGAGTTCCCAGTCAGGCTGAGGATGTTTGTCTCACTAATGTAACCCCCTTAATAATAATTCTAGTGATTATAATCTTTATTTATAGAGCATTTAGAGTTTCTACATCTGTGTAACAAAGTGTTTCACATAAGGCAACGACTTCAAAACAGCAGATCATAAAAACAATTTCCGATAGAGTAACAAGCAAATAGTCAGGCTTAGTGTCTCAGGCAGAGTGTCTTTAATTACGCTTTACATTTTAAACTGCAGATTAGGAGGGGACGCTTTGTGAATAAACTTCACACTGGCCCTTACAGCACTCCCGCAGCACTCAAGAATTAATCCCACACAAGATTACATTAATGGGTTCCTAAAGTACCCCTCCACCCCTTGCCACCCCCCAATTCTTCCCCTTTATTCTTATCAAAATTAACACCATTATCTTATAACAGGCCCCAGACAGAGCTCTGGCACAACGACCATGAATGCTCCAAGAACCCCCCTGTGAAACACTAAGTCAGGAGATAATTCTGTTATTCCAGCTACAGTACTTCCTGCGCTGCCCTTTCTCTCTGTCTGATTGTTCATCATTAAAGCAATTGCATGTGACTTAGAGCTGGTTCACGGTTCTCATGCCTGATAAGCCTCTTTTTCTCCCTTACACCCCTGACTCCCAGAGGGAGCTGTTACTGCTGTTCACTAGTTGTGCAAGAAAATAAGATCATTTTGGCCACCCTCTCATATACCCTGAGGGTGGAGACCGCCGCGCTTTCAGGAACAATTGATGTGGCAAACTTTCCTGGAGGACGATATCTGTGTCAGGGGAACGCGGCAGACAATGGCAAACCTGTATGGCGCAAACCATTTCACTTGTTCCCTCCTATCTCACTTTTGCCTTGTTTTATGCCACTTGTGAAAGCCTCGGATAAACACAAAGCATAGTGCCTTCATTTTAAGGGGAGACAAAGGGAAAATACAGGAATCTGACAGAATAACAGAAGAATAAACCACATAAAAAGGAGTAAGGAAAACCTATGCATTCAGAGCAGCATCAATCCTCTAAACCATCAAATCACTCGTCCTGAATTGTGAATAATGGAATATTTGGTTGCTCTTCGACAAGGCCAGGAGCACGAAACACCACCAGGCACCACCAGTTTTTACTAAAACTAAGCAATGTGTCAACTCCCTGAGCCAAGACGTGACAACTACTGATGGCAAACACAATTTTGGCTCTGCCTCATATCGAAATGTTAATCAGTTGTTTGAGAATTATGCACTGGCATGCACATTAGCATGGAGTTGTAAGTGTTGACAACATTATTAATTTTCAAGCCGCACTGGCCTGTCGTCATATTAATCACAGGCGATACCTACAGAAGCTTTAATATCATCCACACCGCTGTCACAACACCTGCTGAACAAGTGGCTAATGTTCCTCCACCGTTTTCTGTGTCGCACCTTCAGTTTTCTGTCTGTTAGACATATTTCACCGCTTTCCCTTTATTCTGAAAACACTTAAAAAGGAGAGTTGGCAGCCAGTTCACCGATTACCTGTCCAGTGCTTGTTAATTTAAAGCAAGCCCAATTTAACAGTTGCTGAAAAACAAATGGCAACAGACAACGCTAAACGCTATAAACACCATGAAGAGACCAGCCGCAATGTCAGCACTAGAACTAATTCAGTGGTCAGTTAAACAGCCAGCTGTTTAGCAAAAAGTAGCCACAATAAGCTGGTGGCCTAACCAGACAAAAATCCGGCTATATGTAGCTGTAAAAACCTTGAGTCTAGTGAATTTACCAAGGGTGCATTTGAATGCTTATGAGTTAAACTCAGCATTTGTAAAAGAATGTCCTCTGTTTCCTCTTTCAAGAGTTACACAGTGTCACTTTAAACCTTTTCAGTTGATGTTTCAGACATTTTTTATTCCTCAAACTGCTCTCAAAAATGGTCTTTTGCTTTCTGCTTCTGAGGCTATTTTTTTTTTGGTATCTCAGTCAACACACTTTGAAAAATACTTTGGTATTCAAAAATTGGTGCAGTATTGACTCTTAGAAAGAAGACACTGTGTCTTACGGCCTCAGAGTTTTACAGAATTGACTGTGGTGTAACAGAACACAGCCTTGTGGCACATTAGAGTTTTTTTTGGTACACAATGCGCTGGTCTGTGGCCTTACTCATTCTCTATCCCCATGCAATATTCATACAGTATGCTCACCCCTAGCTTTGCATCATTCCTGAGGGTGACTCAATGTCTTCTTAGAGTAAGGCTAGAATAGTTAGTTACCACCACTCAAGCTTCTGGCTGCTGGGAATTGAGTTTTTGTGTCTCGTCTTCCCAGCCCACGTGCCCCTATTCCTTCATGTTGGTGCAAGTCTGTTTCAGCGGAGACACTCTTGTGTGTGCACACCCTGTTGCTTTTTATTTGAGACACAGTGTTGTTTCCGCAGATATGTTGATTCAGAGATGAGGTCGGAGGCGTTTAACAATGCAATTACATTTCCATTTCTCTCTTCCTTTTTCCGATGAAATTATTTTGAAAGGAGCCACACTGTCATACGTGACTGAACGGCTTGGCAGGTCCTTGGCATTGATAGTAGTCAAGTATATAGTGCAGTCCGTATACTCAATTCACATGGCTTTTCAAACTCAGAGCAACAGATGGAGGGAGCATATGCACAGAATTGTTACCAGATGTGCAAATATGTATACGGAGCAGAAATCACAGGTGGAGCAGACACAGAAATATGTACACATGCTGCATATGCCAGAGCTGGTGCACAGAGAAAGATATAGTTCAAGGCTATAAAATACTTGTAGCATAGCGCAGGTGCCTATTTTAGGGTTAAGGGTCTCCTAGCTTAATCTGTTAGCCGCCCGAGTATTGCTGTAAAAACTCTTAACAATGAGCTCAGCATATACTGTATGTACATTTTTGTCTTGCTTCAGCTCAGGACGTTGGAAGACTGTATATTTGAGCAGGTTAAAGATACTACAGCTGGATGCAGAGACGCTGACCAAAATGGACTCACATCTCATCCTGCCCTCTGCACCTGTCTCAACAGGGCTTTTGTTTCCGGCTCATTGTGCTCATCCCCCACTTTACAGCCTTAAACGCACGCAGATGAAACAGTGTTGTGATGCCGAGCAGCTATGCAACATGCACCAAATGTTTTTGAGCCTCTGTAAGAACACTCTGCTCTCTGTTCTTCCTCCTGGAGTATTTCCATGCTCAGCCAGTTTAACTTTAAAGAAAACCTGGAGAACTTGTGGGACTGCACCACCCACAGCGCACGTCCTCTCCGTAGATGGCTGCAAAGCTGAGGGAGTGGGTGGAGAGAAGCAGTGGTCTAGGGTCGCTGTGTCAAATATGTGGAAAAATAGGTTTCACTTGTTAATCTTTCTTTGGTCTGCCAGCCCCCCCCCCCTCCTGGCTGTTCATAACCAGTGGTCTTTCACATCCCACCTTAAGCTTCACTCACACTGTTCTTTTATAGGTTCTGTTTCTGTGTTGTGTTATTACTGTTTTATTTTTGCCTTTGCCTTGCTCTTGGTTTGAACGCTGTGTGATACGGGGCTTCACGAAATTCTGAGCCCTTACACATTCCTGTCACCACATTCTCATCATAGTACATAATATCCCGCTATTGTGCCATGGGACAATAGACCTGTGTCTGACTGAAATACATTAAAACTGGGCTCTGATGTGCTGAGAATGGTTTGATGTCAGTGCAACTTTCGGGGCTCTTCACAATTACAAGGTTTCTCTGCAGAGTGCTACAAAACCTAGCGTCTGTGCAGTAGTGAAATCATGAGCTGCACTCTGGCTTATTTGAATTTTTTTTTTTCATGTCAGTTAAACACAGCTACTTAACAGCTACAAAATTTACATCAAATGTTGTACCACTTCTCAGCTGTCAACCGCTCAGAGCCATAATTTCAGACGACACCCTCAAAAAGCTTTCAGATTGAGCCAACTGCAGTTCCGTGGGTGGGGCTAGCTTCAGGGGTGTTTGTTTCAGTGGGTGACACTAGACACTGTTGCATTATTAAACAGCCTCAGTACAGGCTACATCTGGCAAACGCAGAAATGACAGAACAAGGCTGAACCTGAATGAGGAATTTCAGACGACGACAAATACAACTGTGTCTGAAACAAATGCGTTGGAAGATAAATTTTTATGTCATCTAAACCGCAGCTGGTTTCTAATCACTACTCATCACAACTCTTTAAAACACATATTGCAGAATAAGAGAGAGATTTATTTTTGTTCTTGACATTAGTAAGGGTGACCAACACCTAGAAATTTCAACCTGTGAGACCAGGTTGGTGATATGAAAGTTGTGATGGGTATAACTTCCTCAAACAATGAAAGAAAACTGCAGCTGAACAGATACATTAAAAAAAAAAAAGAAAAAAGAAAAAAAAAGCGCTCTACCAAATAATAAATGAACAGAAAATGTGGCTGTTTTAGCGAGTATACAGGGACGTGCTAATGCGTCATGGCAATTACACTCTTGATGAGACCTTTACATGGGTGCATTAGGCTGCAATTACCTTGGGAGTCAGTGGAGAGATCAGCCTCATCAGTGCCATCTACATCCTCCACCTGATCTGCTCTGAATGTCTGGGTCACTGTCCTCTCCTTTTTTTTTTTTTTTACTTAACATGAGTTTGTCTCTGTGATTTGTTACTGAGTAGTAAGACTTTTTTTCTCCTTTGGGTCACAATTCTTCTCTTTAAAATGTCTTGGCTTGTGTTTCTTTGTAAATCAATAATTTGATCTCATGACTTTGAGGGCTGAAAACTTCTGCAAAATATTTAGCTCTGCTGAAAACAAAAACCCAATATATATATATATATATATATGTGTGTGTGTGTGTGTGTGTGTGTGTAGATAGATAAATAAAAATAGTTATTTCTATTTCTAATACAACAAGTGTACACACTTGCGAAATACAGTCTTGACATTCTCACAAGTAAAATAAAATAAAGTGCCATTTAACATTACTAGTCTACTACACAGTATTGTTGCTGTGCTTGCATGGTGACTTTAAGATCCCTGACACACCACAGATTAGAATTTCCAATCTGCACTTTGTCACAGCAATCTGTCATTGTGAACATGACAAGCAGATTTTTCCTGTATAACACACGAGGCATTTATTTTAAACTATAATTCCCCACTGTCTCTCAGCTCATGTCAGATGCGAGTGTGAACAAAAGGCTTCAGCCAGTCGAGAGATTATTAAGACACGTATCATACATCATCCTGTCAAACACTCTATAAACTCTGTTTTCTTTGTTTTTAGAGAAATACTATAGCATATTAAGATGAAAACGGTGATAATCATGAGAAAGACGTGAATAGAAAAGCTTTAGTGTTATGTGAGGCTTACCTTTTGGATTTGGAGGCTGTATTGAAGCCTGGGAGTAGATTTGGACATGAGACCAGAGGTGTTGACACTGCAGTCCCTCAGGCTGCGACTGTCAGAGAAATGAGCCTGGAGTTTTTCCCTGTGTCTCCTGTGGAGGAAAGCAGGGAGAAGGACAGATTGCAACATTATGGTTAAAAAAAAAAAGTGTAGAAGAAGAGAATAGAAGTAGACAGTTGCTTGATAAAGATAACTATGGTGGAACATTTACCTATAAAATGGTAAAATGTCTGTTTGCTGTTTCCTGTGGTCAAGATATATTCTGCCTTCTCTCTAATGCTAAAAACACTCTGTACACACACACTATATATATATATATATATCAATACAC
>CM076668.1:10589510-10783371 GCA_038496675.1 Rachycentron canadum
ATATATATATATATATATATATATATATATATGGGGTAAGGGATGTCAATAATCTGAAAACTATTCATTATAGACGGGGCTGTAGGTCAGAAATGTGGAGCAAATATAAATTTTTATTACTTCCTTGAAAAAGTTAAGGACTTTAGATTTGCCCTACGGTGAAACTATAAGATCTGACAGACGTTTGTCAAGAATTTTACAGTTTGAAAGGTAGAAGTGACTAAATGAGCACCAGTCAATTTGCAACTCACATGAAGGCATTTTTCTTTTTCTTTTTTTCACCCTCAAGCTGTAACTGAAGGTTTGCTGGTAGTGAAAGGTACTCAGGAAGGCTACAAAAATAGCATTGGGAGAGAAGATGTCTTGCACAAGTGAAAATTTAATCAAGGCAATGTTCCGTGAAACGTCAATTTCATGCCTTTGTGATAATATTCTGGCAATAGAAAGTAACAAAGATTTTCCAGAAATACTAGCACAGACACCAGAGTTTGGGATTCTTATTTTCTCAGGGCGAGGCTGTGAGGAAAGCATCTGCTCGGTAACAGGTTGTGATGTATGGACGACAGAGAGGTACGTATAATCTATTAAACATGTTACATCCCTGATGCCGGGTGGCTTTTCATTGATTTGTGCATCTGGTGACTTGTGACGTTCCACTTTTCCTGCACCAGAAAATGCTTCATTTTTTTTCACCTACCCAATATAATTGCTTCCAATCTTTTCCTGTAACCATAGAAATACGCAATCTTGAACTGTGTGTGTGTGTGTGTGTGAGAACTAAAAGCAAAATGCCATCTTTTAGCTACGGCAAACATAAAATTTGAGAATGTTCTCTCACTTTGGATTAAACTTTGATTGGATTAAAAATTAATTGATGCTTAAGACTTTTTGGATTAAATGTTAATTCACCATTAAATGTTCATTTTTAAATACTAGGTTTCTGAACTCTTTCTGCAGCCGAGGCCTCTTTTATGTTTGCTGAGCAAAGGACATGGCAAGAAGTTCAAATCTAGGAAGTCTGAAAGGAAGTTTAAGAGCTAAACCAATTTACTTTCTATTTAAAAAGTACATAGTATGTGACAGTGAAAAAATGTACACCCATCAGCCACGATATAAAGCTACCAGTTTATATGTTCACTGGCTGCGTCTGCTTTAATTCAGCCACGCTCAATAAGCTTACATCATCTAGTATTATAGTACAGTACTTATTAGTTAATGAAGTTCATTTCAGTGCAGCCAACGATAATCAACGACTGCTGGTGCACATTTTGCAAGCATCAGCACTATTGTGATATGTCCCACTTCCATGTCCCTCCTCATTACTAAACTTTATAACCACATGTAATTAACTCGACTTTGATTTCCATTTCTTCTGGTCTCTTATCTCAAACTCCTCTGAACTCCGTGGTCTTCAAACCAAATCAAGCATCATCTTCTCTCTGAAGTACTGATATCATACAAATAGATTTTTAGGCCTTCACTGAAGGGCAGAACGAACAATAAGTGTTTGCAGGGGACACTTTTCTATCTGAGCTGCAATGTCAAACAACATTTGGGGAAAAGAGATTCAATTTAACAAGGTTTTTGGGTTCAGATCATTTCCGGCACATTAAGTCCTACTGTTGAGCGAGGACACTGTGTCATGCTCACCAACAGGATGTGCCCTATTCAGAGCTCTACAGTGTTGAAAATAAAACACATTTTTGTTTATAAAGCCCAATTCAATCAACTGGACCTACATTAACTCACCACCTTTACTCTGCCATTACTTTTCTTTGTCTACATTCGTTTTCTTTCTTCTTCTCTGCAGTGAGTAACTGATTTTGGCAGGCTGCTTTTGTGCTGCCTGGCGAACTCTTATCCAGTCACACATATGGACACACACACACACACACACACACACACACACACACACACTTAGTATCTAATGTTTTTGAACTTGATCTAGCTCTTGCTCTTGTCTGTGTGTTTTGTTTTGTGCAAAGCATTTTGCGACACACCTGCTTGCTAAAAGCACTTTACAAATAAATCTTACATGAGTATCTGTCGCAAATGTATCCTACAGAACTTAGATCCGATGCCCTGCTAAAACATCCGCTAGCTGACTCACACTTAGATTTTCATTGGGCTCCATGCCATGATAGTAAAGTGCTCTTTCTGCACAGCCGGGGGCATACTCTACTAATGTGGTGCAGGCTGGCATCACTCACTTGTTGCGGCGGTAGAGAGCCATACATGCCACTCCAAGAAGACAGATCCCCGAGGCAATGCTGAAGATGGACAGCACCTGCCTCTGGTAGGTGTCACCACTCTCTGTGGAGGACAGAGGACAGTTCACGCTGTTGAATTTCTACCATGACACAAAGGATGAGCACGGAGGAAGAGTTGTATTAACATATTGAACACACAAAAGCGGTCGGTGGACACACACACACACACACACACAGAGCCACACACAGCCATCCACCCACAATCTGTATTAGCATAAAGCGACCAATGCTGCTGTCAGTAAATGTCAGCGTTTGAGCATGGGATAGGGACATGGCAGACACAAGCAGGGCTCACTGACATGTGCTAACTGAAGTGTGATAATCATTTCGTTCAGACAAACCCAGCAGGCAACACCGATGGACTGTCTCGGCACAGTGGGGGCCACGCCGAGTGTGTGTGTGTGTGCGTGTGTGTGTGTCTGAGTGTGCAAGTTCTTTATGTGTGTCAGCATTCAGAGACTGATGGCGACAGGGAATTAGCAGCAAATGAATGCTCCCGGAGCTTCTTGTCAGACCCCTGCACATCAGCAACAGAGGCTTAAGGTCACAAGCAGCTGGGACAAGTAGCAGTTGATCCCAGCAGATATCTGTCTGACTGAGCAGCTGGATTGAGGACCTGCAGTACTTACTACGGCACAGGAAGGAGGCGGCGCAAATCATTGCTTGACAAATTGTCCAGTGGTCAGAAATGAGCACTGTAAAACTGTCCATCTAAAAAACCTGCTACTTGGTACGTAACTAATCTGCTGACATCCACTGTCAAGAGTTGGAGGGACTTCTCTGTCCCGCTGTCACTCACGACCTTGAACACAACCTCCTGTGACATCACCAGTCACTCAGAAACAATAAATCCTTCTGTGTTTGATCTCACCACCTTGACAGCTGCAAGGAAAAGTGCAAAAAACATCACCGTAACCTGTTCATGACCTTTGAGGGCTTGTTTGTGGCTTTTGATGCTGTCAACAGAGAACTGTCCTGGGAGGTCTTCTTCATCCCTGTTTGTCTGCCCAGGTCTATCAATTTCGCCCAAACTCCTGTTTTAAGGGCATGATGACTGTTGGAGAACTTCCCGTGTTCAAAGCTTACACTACAGCGCAACAACGCCGTCTGTTTGGACCATTTTATTTTTCATTACACCAGTGCTGCATCAACATGTTTGAGGGGTAGTATGGTGTAACTGAGTTCAAACTGGAGGGAACCCTTTTTAATATGAGAACGCTTCTGGCAAAAGTTAAAGATAACATCTGAACACATCCCGCAGTTACAAAATGTGGATGTATAAATATATACATCACAGGTCCAAACTTCCCACTCAGCTGCTGTGAAAGGAGGTAGAACGGGCTGGGATGAAAATAGAGCCGGTCCAAAGAGATGCCGCAGGGGTGGCCAGATGTGACACACTTGCTTATTTAATAATGGCAAGCCGACAAATCGTCACAATCAAAAACGGCTGAGGTGCGCTACATGCATTTGATCGTATTCTGGGCTTTGTTTTATTATGACAAATTATTAAAAGGTTTGAAAATAGGATGAATGTTACAGCTTAGTGATTTTTGCTGGCATATTATAATCTAAAAACGAGTAATCTGGTGTGTTTTATAGTCTGACTGGTATTGGATTTACGATGCTGACACCTATATTGATATTTGAGGATAATAACAATGGGATAATACCCAAATAGATGCACATTTGTGTTTTTTAGAAACACATCACATCCATTTAATATGGTTATATGCAGAGTTGTGGTAAAGATATGTTTGGGGCACTGTACTTTCTAGCAAAGAAATACATTTTATATGCAAATACAAGAATATAAGATGTCAATCTTCATTTTATTTGAATTGAAAGACAAGGTAAATGCACAGCCGGTTTCTTTATTTCTTTCTATAACATTCATTTATTTTTATATACGTATATACCAGGTGAGCTATGGGGGTCCACCACAAATTATGATAAGTGATCTAATAATCTGAGTGATGGAAGTTGTCGACTTGCAGATGCTTGACCCATCAGACCATTTGTCAGGAAGGCAGCAGTGAATGTCTTCAAGCGGCATTTTACACATCAACAACAGAAGTTGCCTCCGTTCTCCTCCCTCTCTAAGTAATATGTCACGTGTATGTCTGTGCTCCTGTATACCCTCCAGCCTTTACATTTCATTAGTGAAATGACTTGGTGGATGGCTGTACGGTTGAAATATATGGGAGATGTCTTTCCATGCCATCCCATCATCAGTGCTCATGTGGAGCACCACCTGAGACAAGCTTTTGGATAGATGAAATAGGCTCCTCCAAAATCTGAACATAAAAACAGCTGTTTACAAAGCTCTGCTGAATGGCTGCAAGGAAAAGCCAACATGCAGTCTGTATATAAAACCATTACAGGCCTTTCATGCCTGATGCCTACAAGGCATTCTTGAAATTAGATGCAAGAGCACATTGGGAAAGGGAACAAACTGAACAGCCTCAGCTATACTGACTAAGCCATGTCATATTAACACAAGGACAAGACAATCCCATATGGCCAGCTATGCCATAGCAACCACTCCATACAATGCTATAATGAGGACTATACAAACGTATCCATGACAAACTGGGGTATTCAGCCTGAAATACATCAGAGCAAACTAGTGAGACATGCAGAGCTGCAGCTGCTAGGCTGAAGAATGCAAGAAAATTAAAAGACAAGATCATATTTAGAGCACTCAATCCCACTTCAAACAGAGCACTGAATTCTGACTGTCTCAGACACCGACTGTCACATACCGGACTTATATAACAACTATCCAAAAATTCTTTTAAGGCAGAAGGGAGCACAAAAAAAGCATGCAGAGTGCTTATCTAAAAAAAAAAAAAAAAACCTCCCCAAAAGATCTGCTCTTCTGTCTGTCATCTGTCCAGCTATCAATCGATCAATCCAGTTCTCATTTGCCCTAATGCATCCGCCCACCTGCAGAAGCATTCTGAACTAATTTAGACCCCAGATTAAAATCACTGAAGTGAGGAATGCTGTGTGCAGGGGCAGGCTTCTCTATCAGACCGTCTCCTCTTCCCTTCTATTTCCTGGAGCAAGTGTGTGATGTGATGGCAGTGTATGAAGCCATGTTAATGGAAAACTTCACAGCATGCAGTGTTGGTTTTTATGTATGCACAAAAGACAGTTGGAGAGCGAGGAGAAGATGGTAAGGAGGGAAAATGAAAAACAGTGTGATTGTGGCAGAGAGGAGGGTGTGTGTGTGTGGGGGGTAATATTGTATATTCCCTCTGGACAAAGAACAGTGTGTCACTATTAAAGAAAGAGGGCTAATTTGTTTCTTAAAGATTTGTTAACCACCTGGAAGGTAGAAATGTATACTATCAAGGGAATTCCAAAGAGGTTTATATTGTATTTCCATTGCCTCCTACTTCATTCGAAGACTTTCCTGTATTTGTATTCATCTTTAAGCAAATCCAGATTAAGTGCATGTAATTTAAATTATAGGAATATATTTTCACACTGAAAATGATATAACACTTTCAAAAATTCCCACTACACTGACAATACACACATTTAAGGAAGCAGACGCACAATCATACATGAACTGCTGCAGTCTGACTTTATTGCTTTATACTCATTACACAACTCCTCTTTTCTAACAGTACTGTTCCTCATGCAGACAGAATACACCTAATTCACCACCACGGTGTTTCCATGGAGACTGGCCCACATTAATTTTCCAAGGTGAGCGGCCTTGTTGTGCTGGATTGCGTGTCTTGTGTGTGGGATTCTGCAGACAGAAGGCACATGAAAGATTGAGGACTCCACTCAGTCAATGAAAAGTTGTCTTACCCATGAACTCGATCCCAAGTTCATCCGCTGTTCCATTTGAGGCCAGATAGCATCAGAAAAGGGGAGGGAAAAGGTAAGAAGAGGGGTAGAGTGGGGGGAGAGAGAAAGAGAGAGAGAGAGTTACAACACGATGCGCCTCTCTCTTAGTTAGAATTCACCTTAGGGAGACACACATGCTGAAACAAGACCATAAAGTCTGTTTGACGGCTTTCTCTGACATGGCTCTCCCCTGTGCACCAGGTAACGAGCCAGTGAGCCCCAGATGCTTGGTATGCTTTTCCATGATATACTCTGAATTCACATAGCCTGCAGAAGCTTTGGATGAAGAAAGAAAACAACAAAGATACGGGGGCTGAGAGGATTAGAGGAAGGATCACAAAAATAAAAGTTGAAAATGACATATCATATAGCTTTATGTCACTGACATTGCTTTTCACAGGCCTTTTATATTGACTTGAGCCTGAGGCATTGCAGTAATTGTTCTCCTCTGTCTCCAAGCATAGCCTTTCAATATTCACACTCTAGTGGCATTAAGATGCGCCACACTGACACACGTTCACATGCACACGCACCCATTGGCGTACATTGCGTTACTGTCTCGTCTGCGCACATACACTTTGACATAGCTCTTTTCTCTCTTGCTCACACGGTCTTTCTACATGCAGTTAAGCCCCCCACACCCATGCCAGTGCTGGGGAAACAGATAAAAAAAAAAAGGAGCACTCGTGTTCTTTCCAACCATGACAGTACCCCCTTTTCATGTCACTGTAATGTAATCTCATTTAAATTAAAATGAAACCCTCACTAGTAATTGCTTTTCTGACAGAGGTGGTCTGAGTTTTAAATAGAATGTGGCTCACCAAGCCCCTGACAGATTATACAGTGGGCACCGCACAAAAAAAAAAAAAAAATTAAAGTAATACAGAAATTAAAAAATAAAACTAAATAAATAAATAATTTTTAAAAAACATCTGTTCGGGGATGTATTTGTAGGCAGTACGATTGTACTGTTGGGAGATATGTCAGGGCCATGGCTTTATAGGTTTAAGGAAAATAGAAACCAGAGAACTGGGATGATGCAAAGGACAAATGAACATTTGAATGAATGGATTGTAATATTTGCACAGGGTTATCTTCCAACATTAAGGGGTGTGATTTGAGGAAATACATTTTTTTTTTTTTTTTAGAAAATATGAAATCCCTTGCAAACTTATGACATGTAGAGAAAGTTTCCGTGCATGCAAATGTTACTATTAAACACAAAGACAAGTTTGTCATTTCCCCTCAGACTGGCTGACAGATTTTTAATGAGGCAAGGGGATTTTCATGATTACAGTGATAACAGGAGAGAAATGAGAAAGAAGCCTGAAAGGCAGACTATGAAATCCCCAAATTAATCAATCAATTAACAAATTAATTTATCTTTGTATTTAAACAGGAAGTAGGTGTCATTGTGTTTGTGCTGAACACAATGTAAGTTCATCATTTTCAGATTTATCTCCTGTAGCCTGGAGGATTATTTAACAGATGCCAGCATTCATCATACACTCCTACTAAATCATAGCCAGTCTCATAGCATCTCACAAACTAATGATTAAAACATTTAAGAGCCAATCAATTCTGGCCAGTGGACATAATGATTTTTTTTTTTTTTTTTTTTTTTTGCCACAAGGAGTTTTGAGAAATTTGCATGATTAAGATACAGTCCACACTCTTGTGACTAAGTGCTTACTGTTACTGTGGCACAAACACTTGCCAAGGCCAGAGAGGTGAATGCAGCTTCTTAGTGATGTTGCCTGATCTGTATTATCCATTCAAGCCTTTCCCCGTGATTGCCCGTGACAACAGCGAACACTTTTCCACTCCAAACCGTCCTGACTGTCACAGCCTGTGCAGATGATGTCATTACAACACTGATACACATCCCTTCCTCTGGCGCTGCCTTGTCTGGAGACATTCACCAATCATAATATGTGCAGGCTTCCAATCCTTTGCACTGGCAACTCAAAGCACCCCAGGGAATCATTTATGGCGTCTTGTGGGAGGCCTTGAGGAAGCTTGGAGAATACCTGCACGTCATGTCAGATGCTTTAAGAGGCATGAATCTGGCAGGTGGGAGAGACAATGGCAGGAGTGAATCAAATCCTTAATCCCCTCCTTCACTTGGGTGTGCAAGGAACTGGCAAGCCAATGCGCGTGTGTGTTTGTGTGTCTGGCTGTGTATTATTGAACCCAATATCCTGTGAAGCTACTTACTCCAGGCATAATATCTACCGGAGATAAATAGTTCAAATTAAGGCTTGCTTTCTTCCTCTTTGTGAATCAGATAGGTAAAACCAAAGGCTTGACTCACCTCCCTCCTCCCTGTCTTCAATCTTCTCCCAAACATCACCTCTGTAGTCTCAAAGGTGCAACCGGCCCAACTGAGCATCATTAGTAGCATGCTCTAAAGTCTCTCACAGTTGAGGAAGAAAGTCATTGCATCTCTTTATCAGGTATAAGCTAAATTGCAGCCTTCCCACAATCCCATGCCTCCAATTAAGGACCCCAGCACTTCCCTGCTGCGCAGCAATATGCAAGACCCCCAAGCTCCCTCTACCTTTCTCATTTCCAAAGCTGAGCACGCAGCAGTGTAGCTGGAGCACCTGGCAGGGAGCCTCTTCTTCCTTTTGTCCCTGGGCTTTCAAGATGTGCACAACAATCGCTGTTTGTCTTTCTACCCCTGTAAAGATGCGAGGAGGACAGAGTGGCACTGTATGCGAGCCAATCCAAACTGCTCTTCTGAGTGGCTGTTTGGTGGCCAGTCAATAACCAAGACAAAAGATGAGGGACGATGGAAGATTTGTGAGCGTAAGGTGCACAATTATTGACTTTAGAAGGAAGAAAGAAATAGGTAAAAGGAGAAAATCGCATATGGTAGATGAAAGTTCTCTCTCAATTTGTGTCTCATGCTGCCACACAAGTGAATGAAACACACACACACACACACACACACACACACACACACACACACACACACACACACACACACACACACACAGTCAATTGAATTTCACTGCAGCTCATCCCACTTTTTGTTAGTGTGTGCATGTATGTGTGTGTGTTATTACATGACTTGGCTTTTGAAAGCAAGATAATCCTAAAAACCCTTGGTAATCTGGGTAAATTTTAGATTACTCTGTATCAACAGAGATCAAAATAGGCTTCGTTCCTCGCTCAAATCTTCCAGGGTACACTTATCTCTTATGGTGGTTCAATGATTGTGGCCACAACACAGCTTTGTGTGGTGAACAGGTGCTTGTGTGGAGTGGCCACACAAGACAATTTGGATACAGTTTTGTATTACATTAATATTTTATTATTTTTCTTCTAAAAGAGGTTGGGGGTGAGTTCATGGCACAAAAAAAATTGATGTAGATATTTGGTGGATATTGTATATATATGTTATGATCTATATGTTGAATACACACACACACACACACACACACACACATATACAGACCATGCTTTTAAGGTAGTTCAGGAGCACATAAAAGAAGACTATACAACAGAATTCAATGAAGAAAACAATGAAAAGGAACAAAAGTGAAAAGCGTGTCACACAACCTTGGGGTCTGGTCTTTAAGCTGCCAAATCCTTCTGTCAGATGAAAGCAAAAGCTTATATAACCATCATAAAGGATGGTCTGTCTTTGCTCTATTTGCAATTTTTTATGTTCATGACAGGTCTGGAAAGGCTGTGATTTAAATATATGGAGGCTATATATGTATGTATATGCACTGTATATTGATATGTGGTGTAGACAGCATATACACCATTGGTCGGATGGAGATGAATCTTGTCCGCAGGAGTTGACTTTTGAGCTGTCTAGAAACATCTGGCGCCTTATTTATTGTATCATCTGTGATGGGCGGAGCCTTGCATTCAGTACCATGTAACGCTCATCCATCCTAAGCAGGGTTTCCACCTACAGGAAACACTCCCTCTCCCTAATGGGACATTGTTGTATACATGCACATTCAGTAACAGCTGCGACAGTGGAAATGTCATTTTCTATATTAACTGTTGGACTCGAAATACATCCTCATTTTGTGTTTTTACCTCGAGAAAATGATTCAGATGAAAATATTCAGCAGTTTTTGGCAATTTCTTTAATTTTCTTTCATATGATAAATAAATTATAAGAAACTAAAACTGCAGTAATCTTTGCTTTCCTACGCATATTAATGAATAATTTCACCTTAACGAGCCTCTTGAAGTGATTTAAAGTAAATCAATTTGAGAGGGAAAGATTACTCTTTGAGTCACTGTTCTAACCTTGTAGACATCTGGGGTCTGTGATATAACTTTATTTCAAGGGTTCACAAGATGGAAAAATCACCACCTTAAACAGCGTTAGAGTATAGAAGCAGCTACAGTGTAAATGGAGATTTTTACCTTGGGAATTAGATCTGTTGTTCTGAAGTATTGTGTTTTCCCAACAAGCTGATGAAACTGCTTCACAGGGTTACTTTTAAACATGCATGCTCCTGAAGCACAGTTTCAGTTCTTAAATCCTTTTGAAATTAGGAATTCATGGTGATATGAATAGAATAAGAATAGTACATACACATATATTTTACTGCATAGTCTTAAAAATTTATCAACCTACATAAAATAATAAAATGCATCAGGCCTCTTTATCTTTTGGCTTCAGAGGTTTATTTTCTATAAGAAAATGCACCATATATGCATTGTATTCCTTTTTGTTTCTTCGAGTGTCCATTTTTGTTTCAAAATACAAAAAGAAGCAGCTTATCTAAAAGAACGCCATAAAAATCTCTCGATCTGGGCACGCAGGAAAATTGATGTCTGCGTATAGAAGATAAAATAAATCCTATCGTGAAAACCGGGCACCATGAGGGAGCATGAAACATGCTTCCTGACACTAGCTTGTGACCCCATTAATGGACCCTCAGTGGGCCTGGTGGCATCAAACAGAAGGCAATAGGAGTTAAGTTTTCTCTCTGACTCTTAGTGCAGAGGAGCCAAGTCACTCCATAAAACAGTGTGAATTGGTAAAGCCACAGTCTCATGGGAAAGGCTTGGGGCTTCCAATTTCTCTTCCTTGTACCTCTGACTTTTGCTTTATTTTTTAACTACACTACACAGCTGTCATGGGGATTCAAAGACTTCAGGTGAATTTTTCATCAACAACAGGAAACTGAAGATTTTGCTTCTTTTAGCTAGTCCAAAGCAAAGCAAGATTAAAGACCATAATAAAAGATACAGGAGGTTTTATGTGCGCGGTTTAACTCTAATATCTTCACAGTGTGTTGGCCAATAAAGAAACCCACTATCACGATTTTCATTTTGACTGTGTCTGGTGACAAAATAATGTTTGTTATTGTCTTAATAACTGCTCATCCTCCGAATTTCCATACTATACGGCGACTTTATTGACGTGTAGCTACCTGATACACAACATTGAAATATCAAGCCTAAAGTGGATGCAGCAACTGAAAGCATCTTGTGAATCTCATTTCATGAATTAAACTGTAATGTGAATATGTATGTATGTAGAGAAGCTCTTTGAAATAATAATAATAATAATAATAATAATTTTAGACTATAGAAATAATCCCCCCCCCCTTTAGATCAAAGCAAAAGCACCATTTAAGCATTTAAACGAACCTGATCAAAACCTTTTATCTCAGACTGTGAGTCTGCGAGTTTGTCCAGCGCGTGTAGAGGCACTTTTTATTTATTTACCGGATGGGTTTTTAACCACTATGTCTGACTACATATAAGCCTTTACTCTAAGGCTCATTGGAGTTACTAAAGGTGAACCTGTGCTTTTTATTGTGCACAAAGAATGAGAAACACTTCCATATATACTTGGGTTGTACAAAAAACTGGACTAGTTCTTCTGTAGTGTTATGTGCTGCTGATTTCACTGGTGTTATATGTGATTTATCTTACTGACACAGTATAGTTGGAGATTTGCTCAAGGCCATGTAACATGCACTTGCTATGGATTTGTTTTCGTATTGCAGATCAATTCAACAATACTGAAGGATAAAAAAAAAAAAAATAGAAAAGAGAGCGTACTTGGATCTGACAAGATAGCATCTGTCTTGGGTACAAACTGGTCACAGCGTAGTCCATGATAACCCTCCTTACACCTGAAAGAGAAAGAGAGAGAGAGAGAGGGAGAAAATTGAGATTAGAAGTAAGACAAACCCTGCAAAAAGTATTGAAGTACAACATGAAGAGACTTCCAGAGAAGGAAAGTTGAGAACAGGAAACCTAGATGAAGAAGTGAATGGATGGTACCAAAAAAATAAAATAAAAAAAATAAATAAAAAAAAAAAGTGTGAGTGTTCACTGAGGACTGAGGTGGTGGAGGGAGATGCACACAAGCTGTCGAGAGAGGTGGGGTGAGAAAGAAGAGAGGAAGGGGAGGATAGTTGGGCAGGCCTAAGCAGCGCCTGCAGTCTCACTGATAGCACATGACTGACAGGAATGCCAGGTCCCACTGGAAAAAATGGGGTACTGGGATGGAGAAAGCTTGGCGTGATGCAGGCGACGCAAGATCTACAGTGGAAGGGAAGCTGCCATAGTTGGAAGTCTCATATAAACAACGTCCTGGCAGAGTCCAGATATTTGCCTTCATCAACAAATAAATATCCCTGCACTGTTGATGCCTGCAGATCCCTCAGCAACTGTCATAAACACATCCACTGAAATTATGATATTTAAAGTCTGGGCTGTCTATGTTGTAATAGTTTAGAAATGTACTTTAATGCACAAAAATTCTGCATCTGTTGTTCATGTTATTCAAGGATTTTATTTCCCAATCCTTTGCTGATCGTCGAATGAATAAAAGAACAAACTAATTGCTTTCAGGATTTAAAAAAAAAAAAAAAAAGTCACATAAAATACAGGACAAAAATAGAGGGTTTGGAGCTGTTCCTCAGGACTCAGCCCTAGTTTGGCACAATCCTCAATAGTGTTTTTTTTTTCTCCTCAAAGACGACTTAAGCATTTTTTTTTTCCTGTCTTCAATAGTGGCCATACTGTGAGCACATTCAGTGGGCTGATCCATCCCCCTGCTCTTTCACGGCTTATGGGAGACAATTGGGGGATTTGCTTTGATGTGTCTGTTTCAACATAAACTTGTACATGAGTGAGCGATGTGTCAGAATTGTCCATATTTCCTTTATTCCATCAGTCAGTGACATATTGTTGGTAAACTAGGGGGGATTTACACTCACGCATTGTCCATCAATATCTGTCCGTCACATTTCCACCTGCGTCCCAGATCCTACATCCAAGTATATTGGATGAGTGACAAACAAGAAGTGGACCATTCAGTCTTACTCAGCTCAGCTTGACCTGATAAATGAGGACAAAACAAAACCGGCAACAACAAGCGAGCTATGTAAAACGAACGGAGCAGCAGTGGAGATCACGAGTTGTTTGTTAAGGCTGGGATCAGACTGAAAAATATGAGAGATTGTCGTCTTTCCTTCTTCTTCTTTTTTTTTTTTTACACCTCAAGTTGTAGTTTCAGCTCCATTTGTTCAGTGTTTCTCAGTTCAATATGTGCAGCTTGTTATGTCCTCTGTTTACTCAATGATGCAGGATGGAACTGCACAAGTGATGAAAATAAATAGAATACACGGTCCTCTAATTTCACACTGGCTCAAAGCTGATGATAGTGCTAATGCAACTGCATCACAATTTTCACTGGGTGTCTATTTTGTCAGTTTGTGCCTGTTTTGTGTGTGTGTTTTTGCTTTTTTATTTGCTGCTCCACAGGAACCTGCTGCTGCCAAAGAGGGTGGAGCAGCATAGGTGAAGCTGTGCCTTGGTGTTCCAGTGCAATGTTGTCACAGGTCCATATTCACTTCAGAGCACCTCATAGAAAAAGACTAAAAATACATTCAGTTTGATATTCAACATTTCTTTATGAAGCCTTGACGCTGCATTAACTGATTTTCTGTTATTATAATAACACTATATATATATATATTTATTATATAAAAGGACTCAACTCTTACAACCACTTGAACAGTTGAATTAAGATTTAAAAATGCTGGGTGTGCCAGACAGTGAATGCGGAAAGCTTTTGAAAACTCAGTGCCATTCACAGTGATCAGCAGCCCCGTCGAGCTGCAGGGCGTGATCGTTGAAACGGTCATTTTGTATTATGTGGCAGTAAAAATCTCTCTAACAGCACCTTTTAAATAGTGGGACTCATTACTCTTCAACTGATGTGTGAAAAATATCCTTGAATTAAGTCCTCTAAATCTTCAACCGCAAACTCTTTGTGTCATTTCATTTCCAAAGTAATAAGCAAAACACACAAAACCTCTATAGTTCCCTGCTCAGGCAAAGAAAGGGATAAAGAACTTGATTCTTTACTGTCACTGTCTCTCCTACAGACATCTACCTCTTAATTAAACTGAAAAAAATGACTAATTCAAACACCCTGGCGCTCTCTCATCTTCTCTTTCAGGCACGCACACACACACACACACACACACACACATACATATAATTATGCTGTGTTATGTTGTCCTACAGAGCTTTATGCAGTAATATTGATGGGGTGAATGCTGGTGCAACCTGGAGATATTTAGGGGAAATGATAGTACAGATACGATGACACACAAGTAGTCATAAAACCATGTGATCAAGTTAGATGACAAAAGTAATTACACATAGTATTCATGGTTTTGACCTCTGTGTGTCTATGTGCCAGGGCTGGTGTAATTAATTATATGCATAACACAGTATCTACTGTCATAACAATTTCTAGCATCAGTTGGATTCCTGTGGCCATTGTTCACGATTCGCTCAATATTCATTTTAGGGACAAAATGGGCAACCGTCTACATTATTAAAGCAATCTGGAAAGAGTGCATCGATGAAAATGTGAAACAGAATATCCATTTAAAAGTTATCATTAATCAGCACAGAGATAGACCATTAAATCGGAGTGAACATTTTACAGTGAATTGGAATATGCAGAAGAACACGCCATATGATGCGTAAAGCACCAGTCCAAATGACTAATGCAAACATATTAGATTAATTACCAAATGAAAACTGAGAAATTAAGTCGGGGTCGCTGTGGGAGAGCGGTGTAGTATTGCCACACACATTCATCTGATGTTATAATTGCACGTTTGCATGAATTTTGCTTTGGAAAAGTCGCACATCCATGGACGCATGGAACTTTTAGGTTTGACTCGTGTTCTTGTTACTGATGCTGACGCTTCCTGGGTGGCAAGGTATAAACCTCCAATGTCCCCCTGTTCTTCGCTTAGATACAAAATGCATGCACAGTCCCTGATTTATTGTCTTTTAGTCAGCTTGCCAATCTTAGACAAGCAGCCAATGGTGTATCGCAAAATCCAGGAAGGCACCCACGGCGGCCAGTCAGATTTCAAGGGTAAATCATTCCTCCCCGCGCATCGTTTGGCTCTGCCCTACCTCACACCTTTTATCCCGGAGTGTGCTGAGATGCCTTGTTAGTATTCTGAATCACAAACCCAAAGGCAGAAAGCCTGTCTGGCTATCTGTTTACGTCTGGGCTTGCTTTCTGTTTGTCTATGTCTTCATCTCTCCCCTCCTACCATCTTTGTAGCACTGTGAAACAAGCTCAGCCATCCCTCAATGAGATGCAAACAATGCTTTGTAAATGTGTTTGTGCGAACATGCCGTTGAAAACCTGAATAGATGATAAACAATATGAGATAATGACGCGCTTTGAGTGAGTGTTCGGGTGTGCATCTCCACTGAGGGAAAATGGGAGAACAAACGCTTGTACTGTATTTATGTACGTGTGTGTGTGTTTTGTTGTGTTGTGTTTCGAAATGGGGAGTATCTTGCAGTGAATGCAGATGTGTATGTATGTGTCGACTGGGACACATGTGACGGCTTTCTTGACTGTGTGTGTGTTTATATCCTGCAGCCACTGTGTGTATGAACAGCAGCTATAGACTCTGAGCATGTTTTCCCCCACTGCTCCAGAGCTGTCTGTGACTACCCAGCTGCTTTTAACACATGTTCCAGTCACAGGGAAAACACACCTCTAAATCTGGAGGATGACAGAGGGGTGGGGAGCACTGCCTCATGACTAATTACCATCCTGCTTGTTAATTAGCGTGAAGAAAAATAAAGGATAGTCTGAGTGCAAGGGGAGGGAAAAGAGGTTCAAGGAGGAGAGAAGGGATGGGAATGCGATCAAGTCAACCAAACTTTTCATTTAGCTTCTGACACTCATCCATATTAGCTTCCACATGTCCTATATAATAATGCCATATGAGTTACAGCTGATGAGGCGCAGGGTAGAAACCATAGCTTACTGGAAATGAAAATTGCTCCTGCTACTTGATTTTGGAGGCATAACATCTGGTTGTCATTGATAGTTTGAGCAGGATAAATTGTGAAATGCTGACTTTGAAAAGGGGGCTGAATCCCTCACTTTTACCAGGATCGATTGCAGCTGCAGCAACATGCAAAATTACGTTTCACAGTTTACGGGGGTCTTTAATTTGTATAAACCATTTGTACAGCTTTGTCAAAAGAAGTGAGTCACTTAGGCTAAAGTTCAAAGTTCACCCAATCTGGGTGCTAAAACAGTGTAATAAAAAACCTGGTTGTACTAATGTGTATGCAGGAATAATGAGAATGTTGGTTTTGGACCCTCCCCCCATGGTTGGACTGGCCATAGGGACTTCTGGGACAAAGCCCTGCTACATCCGTGGACAGTTTTAAAAAAATAAAATAAAATAAACCCATAATCCATAATAAAAATTCTCTCTCAATTAGTCCAGTTGTCTGCCATTTCCGCTTTAGCCTTAAGTTTAGCCTTAGTTTTTGTGGGAAATATCGTTGCTGGTCGCAGAAAGAAGTGTATAGTTTCACTCAGCACTTCTTGTGGCTAAACCAAACTAAACACAGATCGTGTGATTATTCTTTTGCTGTTATATTGTTCATTTACTATTTACATTAAAGTGATAATTTAATACAAAAAGGTTGTCTATTGTCACTGTAATATTTGCTGTACAGATATGAGTGGTATCAATCATCCAAACTGACAGTAAGAAAGAAAAGAAGCCCATTTCCAAAAATGATGAAGTATTCATTTAAGGACCTTCATGTCCATGCTGGAGGTTCAAAGTTCATTTCTGACTTTTGAATTGCGTTGGAAATTGGAAACAGAAAGTGGCGTTAATGATAAATGGCCTGCACTTATACAGCACTTTTCTAGTCTTAGAGACCACTCAAAGTACTTAACAATACATGCCACAGCCACCCATTCTCACAACACGCCAATAGACTGATGGAGCAGCCATCGGGAGCAATTTGGGGTTCAGTATCTTGCCTAAGGGCACTTCAACATGTTGACTGGGCTGGGACTGAACCACCTACTTTCTGATTAGTAGACAACCTGATCTACCTATAGCAGCAAATATTAACATCCAAACCCAGAACAAACCCATCTGCTAATGAAGATTGTGAGATCAAAGGTTCCAGGACAGGTACTAAATGGACTTATTTGAGTTATTTAGCTTATCACATCAGCAATCAATCCAGAAGCATCTAAAGAGGTGAGTCTTTTAAAATTAAAATTGTTCAACTGGCCTATTTTGTCTTTTTGCTGTATATGCAGCATTATGGTAAATGAATACATGATGCTTGAGTATTCACTTGCATTTTGCTTATTGCAGGACAGCCATGAAATTGATTAATATTTCTATTTGACTTTGTCTATCGTTTTTTTTTTATTGGTGTCGATATTCGATATAGCCTGAGCTACCGTTAGAAATCAATCCTTCTGATTGAAGACAAATGGTTTTTGAAGGGGACATATGGCTGCATTGAAAATTGCATTGGTGATTAGAACATTTGGCATCCTGGAGGGTTCAGTCGTATGGTTATGCCGTAATAAAAAGAGAAGGTTAATCACAGCCAAGGCCTCAGTCTATAAATGTGAAAAGCTCTCTGGCATCATGTCTTGATTTATCTGGATGACATATGTACAACTAAAGCTGACTAGCTTTGAACTGAAGGACTTAAACATCACCGGATTTGACATGTTGGTTTTGTGGCAATGTGAAATGAATAACTTTTTGTGCTGGCATTAAGACATGACACAGAAATACTAGCAAAAAGGAAGAGATGCCGCATGCTACTAAAATATTGGCACTGATGTAATCTATGCACGATGATGATTAGGTTAAGTTAGCGGAACGTATCTACAAATAATCTGCAACACAGCTAATGTTGGACTGAATCCGTTTTCCCTTAATTATCTGACTTCTTGGAAATCTCAGTCTCACTATCAAAGGCAATCATTATTTGGCAGCAGGGGTTCTCACCACACTCACTCGACACATTTATTACACTGCACCAAGTCTTTTGACTCACTGCCACATTTCATATGGCACACCAACTGGTGCTGTTGAGGTTTTAAGTATTACTGAATTGGGCGTTACCCCTAATTTCCATTACTTGACCTATAAGTCATGCAGTAGTAAAATCAAGATTTGCATATGCATGGGAATCACAGATGCAACATGACATTATGTTAATTGATAAATATTAGAATAAATGGAATTGGAATTCAATTCACTGTGTGGGGTTGGCAAATTCTGTGGTATTTCAATTTGCCCATTTTTGAGATATAGCACCTGCTGTGGCCCATGATGCATACCTATTTTATCAAGTGTATAAATACAACATTGAGGGAGGCTGAGGGGATGCAGCTGATTTAAGCTGCGTTGGCTTTCAAGCGCAGCCTAATTTTTACCACTGGGAAGGTCAGGATGACTGACTAAAATCCATTTTTTATGAGAGGAAAAAAAGTAGATCTCTAGTGGTCTAATTTCTTTTATAATAAGAAATACACACGTACACATATCACACCCACCACATGCATGCATGCATACACACAGGCACACACTGCTTCACTCTCAATATCACACCCTAATCAGTGGCTGACACTTCTCTCATTGTTATTGATGGGCTACGAGGAAAGAATAGGCTATGAGTTGGCTGCAATCTGGCCAGATTGTTCTATGGTTACCAAAAAAACAAAAAAAAACCCAAAACAAATTTAAAAAAAACAAAAAAACACACACACACACACACACACACGCACACATACAAATTTAAGCCTAAATGCCTGCAATAGACAGTTTTATCACATAAGCCATACATATTGCTATCTGTCTTCTACAGCAGTGCAGCAGTAAAGGTAGGGTGGACGTGATTTATACCTTTAGTGAATTTGATGGATGTCTATTACTATGTGTGAGCTGTTTACATACAAGAGTGATATGCAGCTGTCAGGATGTGTCCATTGAAAACTCAAATGCTCGAGCGAGAAGAGGCCAAAAAGACGTAAAGCTCAAAGGACGGATGTCACTGAGGAACTTTTCTTCTTGTAATGCGGTTAAATAACAGTTGAATAAATGGCACCAAAAAATTGAGTAGATTTAATTACTTTGATGACAAAACAGTGCAATAATAAAGGTTTGTTATTTACTACTGACAAGGAAAGTATGGTGTGCGATATACACCTTTATAATAATGTAATTAGCATCTAGACAGACAGTCATGCCACTGTAGACTTAGATATTGTATACAAATGCAGCTACAGTTAATTAGAGCTTCATTAGGGTTCTTACTAATGAGCCCCTTTACTGTTGCAGTAAATACATGTGGATAAACTTAACTAAGGTTATACTGTCCCCATTTCTTTCATAAGGTTCACAATTTTTGGGGTCTTGAATAGATTTACTGGCACTGGCAACTAATGTTTACAGTACACTGCATTTTCTTGAGCTGTACCCTGGTGTAATTGCTGCTGCAATGTCCCCATTTTGCTGCAGGGATCATTACATTTTGATCAGCTAAGACAGTAAACAAGGCGAGTGCAGCCATTTCATTCATCAAGATAAACATACACATACATAGTCTCACTATCAAATGTCATCTGAACTAACTAGCAAAAGAAAATATTTCAATAGGCACATGGCGCAAAGAGCAACATGGCACGTGGTGTTCTGCTCTGGTGTACTCAATCTACAATGCGAAGAAGATACAAGAAGTCATTAAGCTTGTGGAGGATGAAGACGTCCCAGCTTGTTTGCATTTCAGCGGTGCTGAAAACGTGAAACCGGGAGCTGGCACTGTATCACGCAGGAGTGCACACTGCATCATGACAGAGCTCCCAAGCTGCAAGTCTGTAACAGGTGCTGTTTCAAAGGACTAGAGATAACAGAGGGGAAAAGAGGGTGAGGAGAGACGGACACAGTCAGAGGGAGGGGGGATGCTGCTGAAGGGGATGTATTCCTCTTCATCTTCAGAGATTTCTTTTTGCCTTCTCTTTCTGGGTGTGCACATGTGCGTGTGTGTGCACATATGCACACAATAGCAAAAAAATGAATAAAAATAAAAAGGCAGACAGGGAAATTCTATTCTGTTTTTGAAGAGAATAATACTTTAAGCTCCGCTCTTGAAGATTAAGAATGAATTTTAACAGCAGTCCATACAGGTTAAATATTCATAAGATTTGCACTTCTAACCTGGTATAATACAAGACACCTGCATTGTGTACTATTAACCCCTGCACGTAACCTTCCACTGACACATTTTATATTTCGCCTTTCCACTTCTAGTGATCCATAATTTAGAGGTTTACTGGAAAATCTGCCTGTGTGCTTCCACGCCGGACTGAAAGGGAAACAAAAAGAGAATCTCTTTGGCGTTTGAAACAAAAGACCTTTTCTGAAGCTTTTTCTAATATCTGTTATCTTATCTCTAAATATAGGCACAGAGCAAGCCTAATGCAGGCACATGGGGGGGATAACATTATCATCCATCAAGTCTATTTATGATGATCATCTGGTGTGTTTGCAGAAGGCTTGCTAAACATCATCAATTAATATAGGCTGTTTAGAAGCGCCAAAGCAAAGCAATCAACGACTCATATTCCATAGAGTGAAATCCACGTAGATAAACAGCTATCACTGTGTTTCACTTCAGCAGTGTTGTCATCTGCATCATCTTCCTGTTAACCGTATTGTATGGATCATTCCACACGTCCACGAGAAAAATCTTCACTGCCACCTTAGATATACAAATCCTAACCGATGTCTCCATTAAATGCCATCAACTTTTTTACTGTTTGGGTATTTCAGCCGGTTGTTCATTTAGCCTGCACGGGTGCAATTTCACATAAATCTTAACAGTGCACATGCAGACAAGCTGGAATAGCAATGAATAAAAAGCATTTCTCGTGAGTTGTAATGCATCTATCTATCTTGCTCTTCATTTGATATAATGAGCTGCAAAGTAAAAATCTGGGGGATTTGGATGTTAAATAGCAAATTCACAGCACTCTTCTTTTTCTAGGTTTCAGCTGCAGTCACCCTTTGCTATGCAATTATGTAAAGTCTATAGTTATGGCTATGTGCGCTCATCTAATGATGACTTATACCTTGTATGCACTTGGCAATTGCCAACACAGATGATTTTAGCTGTATTTGTCAGTGGGGGTAATCTGGGATTTCTAACATGATAAGAGAGATAACTGCCTGAATATTTTGACTGAGCTCATCCTTGCTTTTTTCAAAAACACCAAAAAGGTTATGAGTGCCATCACAACACATATTCCTGAATCACCAGAGACATTACTGTGACTTTTATTATTCATTAGACTTCTCCTTTTGCCAGACAGCCACAAATACAGACTTGGCTGCCTCTGCTATGATGCACTACATTACAAATTTAGCAGGGGTGTTTGAACTGTACCTTGAGAGGACATAATGCGATTATTAAACAGTAACAAAGAACGATGGCGCAAGAGGAAAAATACCACTGGAGCCCCTGCTTGTCAACGAGGTGTGTAAACGCTTATCCTCTTTGGTATCATTTACATGCCCCTTCAGAATTGATGCCACGAAAAAGTAATTAAGTTCAAATGTGTTGTTTGGATCCATTGTCGTTTGGGACAGACAGAAAAATATATATCTCGTTACGTGCCAGTGATTGAGTTACATTTTTGTCGTAAACAGGCTTTTTGACGTCACCAAAGGTGCCAAGAATAGTAGGCGTGGCAGATTACATCACCACAACAGGAGCAAGAAGGGTGACTTGAATAATTCACTTCCTTCTCTAAGTAAGGCAGTATGTAACATCACATCAAAATCTTGTATGCACACATTGTATAAAAAGTGAGTTGGTGATCCTCTCAGGATAACGCAGATCACTTGCATGTTCTAGAGTGGAAACATGACTCGAGTGCATTTAAGTCCTGAATGGATTTAAAACATGTAATATCTCACAGAGCTGAAGAGAACTAGTGTCCATTTTACAAGCATTTGCTTTACAGGCTTTTAAATATACATATGTATGTTAACTAATTTCAGAATGTAATTTGGAAAATAAAAAAAAAGCTTCTAATGGTGCTGTACTTAAGAAATCGGTGCCATCAGCCTTCATTAATCTCTATTTACCTGAAGTTTCCTTTAATAAGAACAGTAATGGTGGCAAATAACTGTCAAGAAATGACCTTTATCTAAACCAGCGCTGTGATTTGTAAATAAGCACAGCATCAAATGTAGAGATCTCTTGATTATCATAGGGTAAGAGGGATGTTTTGCTGTAGACTGGCAATTTATTCTTAAAGGAGAAGGTGCTGCCATTAAAACATTATTATACTGTGATTACAGGATGAGAGACTGTATGGTGGGAAGCTGAGATCTTTTGACACGTTGTGCCAACGGCTCTTAGAGCGCTGTCATTTTCTGTCTTCTCAGCAGTGAAAACATCCACCTGCACAATCTCATCTTATTTTCAACTTTACCTTTACTACTTTACTTTATATAAGACTCGCAGTAATCATCAACTGGTTCATTCTAATACAAGGTTTTCTTTCTGGATTTTTTTTCTCAGTGTAAATTACAGAAAATGCCTCTGTTTTTTTTTTTTGTTTTTTTTTACAGCTGGTTGGACAGAACAAACATTTTGAGAAAATTGCATTGGATTGGAAATGGTAGGTGTGGGCATTTTTCTATATTTTCTTATATTTCATAGACTAAGCGACTATGTTATCAATGAAGCAAGCAGCAGATTAATTTATGATGTAAACAGTTAGCTGCAGCGCTACCAAAAATCATCATCAAACTCTTTATGGTGTGAATTGAAAAAGATGTTAGGAAAGATTCTGCTCCATGTTGACATTATTGCACTGACATGCAGGCATTTCTGCAGATTTCTCAGCTGCTCTACCACATCCAAAAAGGTTCTGCTGGATTCAGATTTGGTGACTGGGGTCGCTGAAGCACATTAAACCCAGCATGATGCTCACGAAACCAGTGTGAGATGACTCTTGTTTTGTTGCGTTTTAAATTGAAATTTTAAATCAAATATAAGAAAATTAAATCGTTGTTGTGGACAGGAGATGTGCTTCGTTGTTATTAAATATACATGAGTCTAAATTTTTTATGAGTCAAACCAAAACTTGAGAAAGTAATTTTGTTAAATTGTAATGAGAGCGAAATAAGATCATGTCATCGTGATATGATTTTGCTGGACTTTGATAAACAATGACAACAAATTATCACCCAGCCATACGCCATGGAATCACATTACTCCTGTATTTCTGCCCTGTCTACCTCCCTACTGACAGTAGGGAGGTAGACAGTGAACATGTGGATGGAAAGAGATGCCACACAGGTTGTGGACCAGCATCAAACCAGGGCTGTGATTATAGGAATTGCAACTTGAGCACTCGGCCAATAGGAGGCCACAGAAATTAATATACACACACACACACACACACACACACACACACACACACACACACACACACACACACACACACACACACACACACACGTCAAGTTCATTTTTAAGGACGCCATTACAGGAATGAGATATTAATACCATTAAAAATGTTGTCAAACCGCATAAACATAGTCAAAATGTATCATTCTCGTATGCCATTTAATAACTGTTTGTGGTTATTATGCACGAGTGTTCGCACAAATGTTCACTTTTAATCAATAGCATAAACCCGATGATCGGTGAGCGTGCTGCCATACAGAGTGATTTTTACACCAGAAATGGATGAGAAACACTGACACTGTGAAAGCCCCCAAGAGCTGCAAGCAAATACTACTATCATGTGCACAGGATTATGCTGTGGTTTTCTCCACAAACGTCATTGATATTAGTTATGCCCATATCCCTGCTTCCCGTCCTGCCCTGCAACAGTACAAATCTGGCTCTGGTTTCTGTGTATCTGAGGAATCGTTCTGCTCTCTGATGCATAACGGAGTGCAAGAGCCACAACGCCACGTAGCTCCAGGTGTTTCCTCTGATCTGTGTTCATGTCAGGAGCTCATCAAGGAGGTCGAACTGAGCAAACTTCATCCCCCCCCCCCCCCCCCCATGCAGGCCTATTCTGTGTTCGTCGAACACATATAGAAAGAGGACAGTGCTGCCTTTTGTGCCCAGTGTTTTCGGATGCTGCTGACATCTGCCACTACATCCTTAATCCTGTCTGCTACATTCTGCTACATTCAACATGATTGAGTTCGAAATTATTGCAAATGCTAATAGACTCCAAAGAATGTATACGTACACGTTCACAAATGTACACGCACACACAGACAAATACAAATACCCAAACACACACACAAAAAGTCGAGGCAGAGCTTTGTCTGTAGATGAACTGACTTGAAGCCAAACCCTCTGGCTCAGCTACAGTATCAGCTGTAAAAGATGGATTAGGGTCCTCTATAACTACTCTCACACTGAGGCACAGTGTAATAAATTGTGTGCGTGTGTGTGCGTGTGTGGTGTGCGCGCGAGGGAAGAGAGGCTACATCTCAAAGTGACTGGCTACACACACTGTGCCTCCGCTGCGCTGAATGTGGTATGTTTACTTCTGCAAGCTGCCTACAAGTGCGAGAGGTTTAGAGGAGTGTGCTCTGATAGAGACGACTGGAACAGCTTACACTGCTCTCTAACAGAACCCAAACAAGTGTCTGGGGGAAAGAAGAGATTGCTCCCATTGTGATCAATCTGACTGCCTTAGCCAACCAGCCTTGAATAGATGGTCACATTTCTTTACTCTGCAGACAGACGCCGCCATGCAACACATTGTCATACACAATGAATGGCATCTTAGCCCAGCTTAAAATCTGTCATTAAACTCATATTGTGCCTGGTGTCTTTATAATTATGTCTGTACAAAATCTCACAGTATAATATTGACTGAATGCATCCTGAATGTTTAGTGAGCGGGCCAACAGAACACACTGTTTAAAGAGGCCAGCTTTGTTAAGTTTGTATATATTGGAAATGGTTGATTTCTATTGTGAAAATTGCGTTTATTGCAAACTGAATCCTTTGAGGCACGTCACAGAAGCTCACAGAATAATGTTTCTGTGAGCTTCTGTCCAACAGTGCGGAACAACCACGAGAATCTATCAGAGAAATAAAGAAATACTGGTGGTTTTGCATGTTTTAACCCATTAATCACCTATTGCATATTCCACCACCACGGCCAACAAGAAATGGGTAATAAATGTCTTCAGACAGATTTTTGCAGTTGTAAATTCCTGTGCCCATAATCATTTAGGCAAAAATCCAAATGAGCTTATTGTACTCAGCGTACACATCACTGGGTAATGTCCTTACTTATTGATGATTTTCAAAATTATACCACAGCTCTGTGGGTACATTGATTGCCTTAAAAAAAGTCATTTGTTGCATTTCATGCCGGTATGAACCTACAGTTAAGTCATTTAAGTCAATTATCTTAAGCCAATATGGTCAAACTAGTAGCAGGAATATTGCACAAGAAAGACTACATACTTGAGCAGACTGCATATGCTACGTAAGAGATATTATATTAAAAAAAAAAAACAAAAAAAAACAAACATGCTACCTGTTCTTTTAGCATTATAACATCCTTAAGTGAGTTAAAATTCACCACCCTAAGCAGGTCAATGCTTTGACACAACACAAATCTGAGCCCAGGGATCCAGCTGGAACACAAAAACAAATACAGTCCTTAGGCAGTGAGAAAACAAAATCCCCCCCCCCCGCTAAAAGATTTAAGGAATAGATTTTACATTTAGAAATGAAAAATGAGGCAGCAGGGCAAAGTTATAGCCGCGATGCTAATTGGAAGAGAATTGAGCCGGAGAAATAACCTCACAGTCTCACTGCAGATGTCAAGCATATAGATTTTCTGTGTGGACAGTGATCTATATTTACTATACACTCTGTAAATACACCAATATTTTATGATTTACCTATCAGTGAGTTTTTCATGTGAGCAAAGGCTATTTTTTAACTTGCGGACAGCTATGAATTGGTATTGATTAAATTCTTATTCAATTCCCCCAGTTTTGCTGTTATTGCTGGCAGGAGCTGAGATGCACTACCTGTCTAGGCAAATGTGGCCCGAGCACAGATATAGATGACCTCTGTTGCTTTAATTACCCTTCATCCCACGCAGCTTGGTCAGTGTGGTCTCTAATTTGCTGGACTATATTATTTACATTCATTAGTGTAAAGTAGGGAGGAAAGGTGCATTTTAAAGGAATATCATCTCAAGTGCAAATGCTACACATGCACCTGGTGGATGTTTCATGGCTGATTTGGGCCAGTTTTCGGTGAAATGATATCAGTTCAAAGGAACGCAAAATACTGCAGAGAGATCCAGGTGATTTCAATATAATGTGTTTTACTGCCCAGAACAAAATAAACCCAAATCATGCACCCGTCTACGGTAAGCAGTGCTCCAGCTATGCAGTCGTCGGCGCATATGCTTCTACATTTAGCCTTTGGTTAAATTCAGTATATCTATCTGTGTCACACTTCAGAATCACGGCTAAAAGGATGAACATGAAAGTGATGGGCAAGAGAAATGAAAATGAAGGGTGGGTGAGCCTGGGAATTATAAGAAGGGAACCGTCAACGTGGAGTGCATCAGTGTCAGTCAAGCTCCAACCCCAATGATGGTGGCTAATTAGATTTTCCCATGCTCAACAAATCATGCTGATAGGAAGAAACATTTTGCAACTCAATAGCCAGCTGACATACACTGATAGCATTGTCAACAGAGTCAGCTGTGCTGCCTGCTAACATGGTTCGAGTGGAGAATTACGGTTGATATTACAGATGCATGTTCTGTTTACATGCAGTGATGGGTACTGTGGAGGAGAAAATGAGATGAAATGCACGAAAGAATAAATGAAATACCCGAAAATAGATGCTAGGAATAATAAAGGAATTGTAAAGTAATACAGAAATAAATACACATACCAAGATATTGTATAGCAGAGACAATTATATTACAGGCATTTGGACCACACTGTGTCTACAGTGTATTCACAGGAAATGATGCAGCATGTACTCCAGTGCAATTTTATCTCACTGGAAACAGCCTTACTGTTCGACGTTCGCAGTCTTTACACTGTGTCAGTGCCGCATTGGGTTGATGCTAATTGAACATTTCCTCCTGTTGCGTTCAACCGGTGAAACACGGGGAGGCTTTTATTGTGAAGCAGTCACAGGAAACACTTGCCCATTTGTCACTGAGGATATCACAAACCGCAACCTTTTGCGAGCAGTGAGACGACGAGCTGCCCTGTGCCCTGAAACCTACGGCTAAATTTGTCCGGCTGAACTACGAACAGACAAGCTAGGTTCTCTTTCGGTTGGATTTTTCCAACATAGCAGGAGCCCAATGGAGTGACTGTTGCAGTATTTAACCACACTTGCTACAACCACAGGTGCTACAAAATCAACCAGTACTGAAATCTTGAGGAAGTGCAGCTTCAATTATTGTGTTTTCCATGCGCGAAAAATAGACCTTTCACATTCAGTAATGTGTTACTTGATTGCTTTACTTGGATGATTACTGATAACAAAACTTTTTTTTTACCATGAAACAAACAAATCCAGCAGAATCCCACTGCAAAGGACAACAATGCCTTCCCTGATTACCTGCTTGTCATTGTAGAGTGTGTGACCTCTTGGTTTGATTGCTGTGTCTGTTATGTGTCAGCACATAACACCCACATAAAATGACATTATTTAGCATTTTGTGCAGCAGCAAATACAATACAAATATCTATCTATCTGCACCTTAAACCCATCTGCTACATGGATGATGTTTGTCCTAAAGTATTCATTCCCATTTCTCACTAATCACATCCCTGTTTGACCTTCATGCCGCAGAGCGTGTTTTAAATGTTTTAAAGGAATTTAGTTAAAAATGAGCTCTAAAGCCGTTGATAATCTGTCATGCTGGATGTCCTACATGCTGTTGCTCAGAGCCTCTCTTGCAGTCACTGGCGCTGCATTGTCGAGTGGTAAAAAATCTTCAATTGTAGTCGTCTTGGCATAGGCAAAATTCCCATTTGGAATCCAAGATGCGGCAATTCACAGCAGGTACTTGGCTTGTTCTTTAGAGTTACAATAATGAGGACAAATAAAAATAACAAAGACGCTGAAATGGTACGATTGAAACAAGCCAAATGAACAGAAAAATATGGAAATCTGCAATGTACTGTATATTCAAACAGAGACATTTGTTTGATGGCTGGCAGTATTTTACAGCAGTGGAACTTTGCAAAAAATGGTGTTCCTGTTTTATTCACCTTTGACTGTCAATATTATGCACAAATTCCCCCCCTCAAACTGGTTCATCTTGCACGTGAGGTGCTGCTGTAGCTTTTAATTACTTTCTTATGCACTGCTGATTAGCTTTGCCTGGAGCCCAAAGCTCCTAGTGTGTGCGTGGGTTTGCATGTGTGTACATGTGCAAGGATCCTAATCACGTCTGCTGCCACTAAAATAACAACACATCTGCAAAATTGTTTTCATTGCACCCATTAAATGCCCATTTTTCACGAAGATGAAGGAGAAAGAAAAAAAAAAAAAATCAAACCAGCAATTCTTGATGCATGACCGCATGTGATTTCAGGATAACTGATCACGCATCTGCTGAATTAGCAAGAGGTGGCTCAAGATCTCTCACTCTATCCTTTCACTTTGAAGTGGCAGTGATGATGAGATTACATCGTGGAGTGATCAAGGATAACCTTCAGTGTTTTATCTCTCCGCATTTGTCCGCATCTCTGGCACTGACATATTCACCTGGAACGTAGAACTGCCAGATGTCTGAGCTTATTAGCACTCAAACCATTTCAAGGGAGGAGTCCTTTCTCTTGTTTGGTTTGCGTTAGATGAGTATTTTTCTCATATATATTTCAAAGTAAAGTGCTTTGCCTGCTTTTTTGACTTGCAGTGAATTTGCCACAGTGTAGTTTAAATTTAAGAGTGCAGGCATGCAGAGCACAATGCCCTTGTGCGCTAACATGCTCATTTGGAGGACAGCCAAATAATACTTCTGGTGAAGTTAAATATTTGTACAATACATATTTGTTGTGAAATCAAAACTTCAAATTAAATGCAATCCAAGAAACGATAACTTCATTTGAGATTTGGTTGTGGGCTGGGTACCAGCTGCTGCTGCTGCTGCAATCAGCTAAGTGGGCGCAACATGAAGAGACAAATATCTCTCCTTTTCATTTTGTGCTTTTATATTTTCACTTTTCACATGTACACCTAAGTGAAAACTATTAAAATTGACTACTTTTACTTTAAGTGTTTTTTTTTTTTTTATATTATATAAATTATTTATATTATAATATACCAAATACAGGAAATATCTCTTTTTTTGTATTGGTTTTGAGTTAACATAATGCTTTGTTTGCTAAAATAATCTTTCACAGACAAAGAAATATTTAATTTACCTTACATAATGGTGTTATTTATGTTTTGGGGCAATTAGAACTTCACCCCCAACTCACACTTACTGTGTACTTCTTTACCTGATATCCTTGTGTTTTCTCTTGTTGAGGAGATTTAATACTAGCAAGGTCTCTTGCTTTGGAGTTGTTGCCAAGTGAATAAATGTGTATGTAAAGATACTGGGCATACGAAAAGCCATTCTATCTAATAATGCTGAGGTCTATGAAAATGAATGCATCATTTTCTGTGGAAGACATCTGAAAAAAATGCCACCACAATCATGTTTATTAAAAAAAAAAAAAAAAACAAACAAAAAAAACCCAACAGTAACAAAACAACCCATAAGTATCTTTGAGTCTACATAGTACAGAAAGTATTAGTGTGGGAAGTATTCAAAATAAGACCAACAAAAATCTCTATCACTGAAACGCATGATTATCTCTGAGAGCATCCAACCATGTTATTCTTTGCATGACAGCCTCAGTTAAACAGGTAAGCAAAATAACAAAGAATAAGTTTTATCAAAGCAATTATCTGAGCAGAACTGCGGCGGTGAATGTATTCCACTCTTGACTTCTCTTTGATGAAAGCAGCAGGAGCCTTCTCACTCCCTCCTTCTTATCCCACTGTCAAGCCAGCTTGCCTGCTCCCACACTGCGTTTGCCAGCAGAAAGGGCACTGCTTGTTAATGCCAGTGAGCTGGAAATGAGTCACAGCACCTTGTCACGTGGCTGATCTCTACCCTGACGGTGCCCTCTGCTCGGGAACTAAAGAACACGGTTTTCCCCGCTCGTTGACATTCAGCGCTGATATCATGACTACTGTTCCTCATCAAATTTGGTGGTGGGGGGGGGAAGCAAACGCACACATTGACTAGGATGTGGTGGACCAATCTGCAGGCCTTGCCTTGTGGATACTAGATCATCTGCTGGTTGTACAGTTTGATGTTTATTTCGGATTTTATATCCTCTTCTATGGGTTTACTGAACTTCAAGCTCATGGCAGATTTCAAATGACTATAATTAACAAAACAGTCATGAAAACTGGAATTACCACCTCTCGGTTGTATGCCTCCGCCAGCCAGTGAAGTTGCAGGAAATATGGTCACAAATCTCTCCTTTGAGTCTACTTGGTCATAGCATTGAATGATGGACAGAAATGTTTTTGAAGAACATTCATTGACCTTTAACTGTTCGATAGAAAATGTCACAATTTTATCACATTTCTGTGAATATTTGTCCTAAATAGTGTGTGAATTCTTGAGTTATGGCCAAAAAATTATTTTGTGAAGTCAAAGTGACTTTGATCTTTGCCTACTAAATTCTAATCTATAAATCCTTGAGTCCAAGTGAATGTTTCTGCCAAATTTGAAGAAATTCCTGAGGTATTGTGATGATGAGAATGGAACGGATGGAAAGACCTGAAAGCATAATGCTTCCAGCCAGGGCTGTCACTGGGCAAGAGGCATAAAAATGCTTGGATGCGACATAGCATTGGATAATAGATGCTAATTAAAAAAAAAAACACGTCCACTCAAACAGTTGTACCCTGTATCTAAAATTTGTGACTTGTGTTCACTGCTTTCCAGGAGTTAATTTGTGGTAAAGTGTCATGCAGTCAGTATTTTGGTGTACCCACTTCAGGCTAACCGATTTCTGTCTACTTCATTAGGTTTGTATTCAGAATTGAGGTAAGCACTTCAGCTGAGTCAGTGCACCAAAGCTGTTGTTAAGCACCACTCGAGCAGATATGTATAGGGCTGGAGATTACCCAAAGGAGCTGACATCACTGAGGTTCAGACCTCAACAAAATTCTATTGTACAGTGTCTGCTCTGGGGGATATGTGGCCTAAATATAGAGTGACAGTGCCATACACAGCTGAGTGCACAGTTTTTTAGGGCTAATTTATTAAAAGTATTATTATTAAATTGTCAAGAGAGTCACCTGGTGAGTGGTACTTTGTCAGGACAATAAGTGATGTGGGAAAAGAGACCTGCATTGTTACCCCTATAGAATATATCTGTCTTTACATATGGAAAGACTCTCTGTGGCAACTGCTCTCACATCCTGCTCTCTGTGCTCCATGAATTTAATTAGGAATTATCCAACGCAGATATTCCACAAGATAAGCGAAAGACAAGACTGCTGGTGGTCTTAATCCTTTCAGGGCCACGAAGGTCTATCTTAATCCACCCAGTGGTTGATGAAATATTTAAGTCTGGCCCAAAGTGGTAGACTGACCGACTGAGAGCCCAAAAAAAAAAAAAAAAACAGAAAAAAAAACCCATCCAAGCCAAGTTCAAGCAATAGTTTTCACACCTTCTTGGTGGTCCTCAGAAAAGTACAGTGAGCACTGGCTGTGTTTCCATTCCTCCAGGCTGACTCTATCTGTGATCTTTCCCTTTTGTTTTTCTTTGAAATAACCTTACTTCATGCAGCATATAAAATATAGGAGGCACAGGGGACTTACTGAAAGTGAATTGTTAAGAAGAATACTGCTTGAAGAGCTTGTTCTTCTTGGCCAGGAAATGTCAACTTTTAGGTATGAGGCAGAGAATTAGCTGTAAGATTCAGTGTAACGCTCTGGTCATAAACAATTTAAGATACTAATGTAAATATGATTTTCACCTAGCCTGAACATGAACGTCCACACAATGAACTAACAATGATCTTCTAACACATTACACAGAGGAGTTGGATCAAAGCAAATCTGTAAGCACTCATCTTTCATCTGTTTTCTTTATGTCCACTCTGAATAACACCAAGCCCTGCTTAAAGGATAAGCCAAAAAGGGGTAATTTAGCATGCCTTGTCCTCCAAATTGATTTTACATAGTGACATTACTCAAAGCAGCAGGCCTAATGAAGTTGTGTGTCCTCAGCCAGGTCTAATGGGATGATTGAAGGAGGAGGACTTTGAAGTGCGAAAGGGCTGTTTGTTGGGAGGAAAAACAAAAACAAAAAAAAAAACAAACAAAAAAAAAAACGAAGCAGTGTTCACGGTTAAAGTGGGCTATTTGGCTAAATTCATTCAATTAAAAACAAACCCGTGCCAGGATACTAGCATGCACTAAAAGCTCAAGAAGGGCGCTGTGATTAGTTGCATCGAAACACATAGGCAGTGGCAAAGACTATATTCAGTGCCACTGCTTTGAGCATTGCTGTCAAGAAAATTAAAGCCATCACATTTGGGCTAGTGCCTGGTAGTCTGATCCTTTTCAGTGATTCATTCATTTTACGTCAGAACCACTAAATGAGTCAACCGTTTTCCTGTTGTTGAGTTTTTCCTTGCGAGAATGCGATTGCTGGTCTTCTTAAAGTCTGCACACTGTCCCTCCATTCAGTGGATTATTTTTAATTTAAGCGACGTACGTAACACCCATCAGCTATAATGCAATGAAAAATGAGCTAGTGTCTTATGATCTACCTGGATTTAAACCTGAATATAAACAGAATGAGGAAACCTCTCTGAGTGAACAGCAAAACCACAGCCACATTCTCCCACTGATACCACTGACTAGTCTGCAGTAACTGCAGCAGATGTGGGTATATGTTTTACACATGCTGTTTTCTGAGGTGCACAAGAAACCCCACATATTCACTTCTTCCATGTACAGTACATTTTCTAACCCATGCAGCTGAAGCCTGCTGTCCCATATTGTGAGCACATTCCTTTAATGATTGTGAATCCAGCCAAGAGGTTTGCAAAGTGAGAGAGGAGGGGGAAGCTGAAGTACAATGACGAGTACATGTAACCACAGTGTTACTGCAAAGCAGAGAAAGAAGATCACTCTATATGCACATCCATTTCTCCGAGCTCATAGTGATCAAAGTATCCTGACCAAACCAGCCAAAAAGAAAAATGAGAGTTAACTTATTAAATATGTACTATATGTGCTTCTCTGCATAAAAATTACACACTTGGTTGTACTGAAATGATTTATTGTTGCTTTGGTGTAATCCAACAAAGTCACAATAACAATACACACATGCCACACGTATCATTAACACCGCTGGGCTGCTAATAGATAGCCCGCAACACTGTTTACCTAGCTAATACGTAAATCCCTCAGGCAGGTAAACCTGAATTCACTGTCCAAGAGAAACTGTTTCTGAGTCTAATTGGTCAGTGGACAAAAATAGATCTATGTTGAGTAATGAAAGCTGCCCCCCCGTGCTACTGTAATAAATACAGACAAGTTAATTAATACAGTTTTAGCCTTTACGTCGTCGAGGAAAAAAATGATTAACCACAATGACAATCTAAAGATGCAATGGCACAACTTATAATGGATGGTAATTAAATGGGTCAGTGGTAATTGCATGATGATTACCAATGATTAAATTCATCAATAATTCAATTCATTCCGTTTTCCATGACTTAATTAAACAATTTATTTAACAATTTGCTAAACTGATTGTATAAAGGATTCCATATTGATATTTGGTTTTCAAATCCTTGTTACCAATACAACAATATTTCTAATGTGCATTCACAAGCCTGTGTTGTTTAATTCAAACAATGCCCTGGAAAGACCACTTGACACAAAATGTTTAACATTTTTCTGTGTTAATATTTGTTAGGGAATTATTTTAGCTATTGCAACATGTCAATTGTGCATATCTATTTGTTGACATGCACAATAATCACATTAGCTTTATATCAGAGAGAGATCAGAGATGAGCAGGTTAGCCATGGGAAAGAGTCAAGTGCTTGATCAACACTACATGTCAGTAAATGGAAATGAGCTTTGTGCAAATTAGCAATGTTAAGTTTTTGGAACTGCTAATGATCAGATTAATAGATGCAAACTGAGGATCCCTCTGGCATGGTTTGAAACCTGGGGACTGGTGGCGTGAAAATAGATTAAACCTCATTTAAGCATTGAGGGCGATTATTCATAGGTTAACGTAGCTTAAGGTAATGCAAGCGAATAATGCTTATACTTTCAGCTAATTCAGATGACCCAAAATAGGAAAACAACATATTCCAAACAAACCTGGTTAACACCACTCTGCCAAATAAAAGAAACACAGAAACAAGATGTCACTACAGCACTATTGTGTGTATCGAGGCTGCGCACACAAACACTCACAACAGCATATTTACAGTATTTTATCTTGGCACTTCCTTTGTATGAGCTGGAGCACTTGTTTAAGTCTTCATATTTATTACAGGAAAGTGTCTCTCTAAGAACCTCAGGAGTCCCACTCTAACTCATTCATTTTGGAGATATTAATCACTGGTCTCAATTATGAAAGAAAATTATAATTTTGACATTTAAAAAAAAAAAGGTAGAAAATCTGCCATCCTTAGAGATATCAGACAGATTTTAAGCTTCTTTTAAACAATTCTCAGCCTGTAGACTTAATTTTGTTTATACTGGATGAGACTGTGGTGAGAAGTCATCTGATTAATGACATTCCTCCTGTGTTTAATGAACCTGTAAGGCAAACACAGATACGGACTATGAATCAGTTACTAAGAATACTGGGGAGTCTCTTCTATTAGGTGTGTATATGTGTGTGTGTGTGTGTGTGTGTGTGTGTGTGTGTGTGTGTGTGTGTGTGTGTGTGTGTGTGTGGACTGCAAATAATAAGGGCAGTAGTCTTAATGTGTATTTTGGGCTGCAGAGCACACCTTGTCCAGTCCCTTTACAGGAAGTCTGAAAGCTCTATGCTACCAAATAGACTGAATTTTTGTGCAACAGTGTTTGTGTTCATATGAACAGTGTTTACTGTTTCATGTGAAAGTGATTTTGCAGTTTTTAGCATCTTTTGTTTTGGTTTGATGACCCACAACTTTAGGTTTTTAAGCTGATGACTACCTACTCAACACCATACGTCAAAATGGACAAAGTTAGTCATTTGCCGGCTCAGGTGGTGAAGCATAGCAAGCTTAAAGCGCAGATATTTCTTTTTCAATAGTTGGAGAAGATGGTGGAGGAGACCAAAATGGTGCTAAAAGTATAGGATATTTGAAGGTCCCAATAAATGTCTGCCAGCTGGATATACATGCAATAGCTGACTAATATGTTAGCCAAATGAGCTATAAAGGGCCATTGTATGAACAAAGCACATGCCCAAAGTGAGGAACTGATTGAATTAAAACATTACCTTTGATTGTTAATGTCTTTGCCCATGTTTGGCATGTCTATTGAACAACATACCTTTAAAAAGGTACCAATGTCTCTTACCTGAGTGAGTCAGTACTACATTTTCAATTTTGTTTTAATTTGTTTAATTTGTTTGTTTATTTGTTTTGCAAAACCAAAAAGGGCTTTCCTTGTGTTTGAGACATGGCCATTATGCTGACAACAATGGAGGGACTCATAAAACACAACGATAACAATATCCCATCTTGCAAAATATGTGAACTGCTAATTATTACACTGATTTGTGTAGTTACCATGGCAACTATGTGATTCCACATTAGGTATCTATATTCAGAGGCACAGCACAGTCGATAGCCAATGAAATAATTATGCAAATCCATTGCTGCATATTAAACACCCAGTGAACTTCTATGCACCTGACTAAGTCAAGCAACACGTATTCAGGCCCTGACAAGACAAATAGAGAGAGGAAAAAAAAAATCTTGCCCAGAAAGTCATTTCCGAAAACAGGTGCCAGGGAAATTGCTAGAAAATGGCATAGAAATTGAAATTGAGCATAACACGTTATATTGCTCCAATGCAAAACAAAAGTTAAATACAATACGCTATGCAAAAAGAAATAGTTAGACTGTTTGGGCAGGCAAGGTGAAGAAAGCCGTGAAAATGGAAGCTTCCAATCACAATCATGACTCCCTCCACATATAGGCTAGAGGATGTGAAAGGAAATTAATGAGATAAGAAGAAACCTTATTAAGTACAACACCAGTGGAGAGTGTCAAGGGATTGCGTGATATCTTTGCAAAAAATTTGTTCCACGTCCTCAGGTCAAAGCTTGTTTAGTTTTATCCTGCCAGAGTAATAGCACTAATGTTATGTGCATGATTTGGAACATTGGTTTATTTTACTAATTCTGTCCTGCAGTGAGAACGCAAGCAAGCCCTGAGATAACTTCTCTTATCCTGCAGGCAACACAGATGCCCCCTCCATCAACTTGGTGTGCAGAGCGTGCCCCAGGTAGCTCTTATCAGCACTCTAACACATCCCCTTGCCAGCCTACGCTATGGATGCCAACCTCTCAGTCAGTTCAACACGCATGGCAAATGGCCTACAGTGATGGCAAGCAACCCGAGGAGCTTTCAAACCAACAGGGAGGTGGCGAGACACAATCATTTGTCCAACCGACTGATTAAAAGATGGAAAGATGTCAGATTAATGTTGTGAGTTCAATGATTAATGGACAAACTGTAACCATAAACTACAATAAAAACATCTTCCAAATGTTCTACATGTACAACCATGACTTTTTAATATGTCTGTAGATCAAGGAAAAGTTATAAAGAAAGCAAATTGAGAATAAGATTTCTGAAATTATAAAGTCTGCTAATGCTGCTGTGAATGCTCACTAGAGCATTAAACGTATATTAATCCACCACTGAAAACAATCAATGACAAATGCACTATTTACTCCTGAGTGCATTTGCTAAAAACTACAGTGTCCAGATGTTTTAGGAAATGACTTACTATCTGATTTGGGATTAAGTGGCAGAGGCAGGGTAGGGAAAGAATTGAAAAGTAGACAACACATTGTTGACCTTCAAATCAAAACTGCACAATAAAAACAAGGTTGTCATTTAAGGCCTGATATTAAAAAAAAAAACAAAAAAAAAAACGAAATGAATAAATCACATTGCCATGACAAGGATAATTACAACAAGCTGCACGAAGCAAATTACGTATTAATGGCACAAACAGCAAAAAATAAGTAAATATTGAGCTAATGATTGACTGATTTAATGATTTATAATTCAGCCGTTTTGCTCATGTTCAAGCAAACGGCATGAAACACACACATCAGAAATAATCCAAATGTTTCTGGCCAGATAATATCACCATGTGATTTATGTTGCAGCTCTGAGTTCTAGCTTTGACATTGATCTGGTTCTGCTTGGCTTGAACTGTATGCATACAAGTTACTTTCTGCATGTTTATTACTATGTGCTAATGTGCCCATGCCCATCATGACTGATCTCTTCCCTTTTTCACAACCTCCCTTTCACTGGCAGACAACCTGCTGATGAATAATTTACGCCGGTGCTAACGTCCTCAGATTAGACAGAGAAAATTGTTTCGGGAACACATGAATGTTTAAAGACGAGTCACTGAACCTCTGTGGCGTCTGAAGGGGCCTCGCTGGTGTCATTAATTTGTGCCCAAACTGCTTTCAGAGGGTTGAGGCGACAGCATGAGGCTCCATGCAAATTCAGCAGGAAAAAAAAAAAGAAGAAGAAGAAGGAAAAAACACCTTTGATTTAATGCAAGGAACCATTTGTTTCTGTGCTGATACCTTTCCAGACTGATACAAATGAGTGAGAACCTTTACGTTTTGGTGCAAAATGTCTGCTGTCATCTATAGGTGGAGGAAGGGCGGGCAGTTGAGTGAATTTTAAGCCACCTCTTAACATTGTTGGCTGTGTATCTGCATGTTTTGGCAACATTCCCTGTAAGCTCTGCATATAAGGATTCACTGTGCATGTCCGCACACTGTGCATGCGCACACAAAACACAAACTCTTATCTTCGTCCCAGTCCTGTGCAGGGTGTTTACGTCAAAATGAAATGAAATGAGAAATGAAATTAGAAAATAACTGTCTCTCGGAACCTTCGCGTCCCTCGTGCGCTGACATGCTGCATAAAATTCCCACAAAATGAATCACTACATGTTTCACACAAGATGCATTTTGTATGTTGTTGGCTGCCTTTTACAGCAAAATCAAGTTTGAACAAATCAGATGTTTCATTCGTGCTCTTTCATCAGCTATCTATCACTAAATCATTCCCTTATTACACAGGTCTGTATTTGTGTAAACGTACTATATTAAATCCATCCGCTAATTAAATTTAATAACATTTCTAAAACTGTGGATTATTCATTGTATATTTGCATTTTACTTTCTTGCTACAAAGTACATCATGGTCTAATTTCCTGAAAGCATAAGCAAAGAAGATAATTGTGAAATATACATGTTTTGGATTCTTAGATTACCTCCTACCTACTTACACAAGTTTGAGCATCTTGAAAATGGTAAAACCCCTGTAGGAGGAACTCAGAACTAAATATTCACTTTATAAATGCAATTGTTTGTATATACTAACCCATATTTTAAATGACCACTGATGCTCTGTCAATAAAACTGCTGTTTCAGGGAATTGGAGGTAGTAATGATGCACAGCAGAGCCATCAGAGCAATGACTGACGAGCACTTTGATTGGAAAAAGTTGTGACATATTTTCATTTCATCTTTATTACTGCAGCCTTTCATAAAAGGTTTCTGTCCATACCTCAAATGAGAATCTACTTGCTCCTGAAATGGTGCTTCTCCTGATTCTCTGTTTGTGATTTCATAGTGCCTGTAAGTTGTTGTTTTTCTCACTAAAGCCCTGTTTCACAGAAAAGCTCTTAGGATACATTCTTGCCATCTAAACACTCCTCAACTCACAGGTCAACTTTCATTGGTCTAATATAAAGGGCTACAAAACGCTGCTGCCCAGGTATGTTTTTTCATCTCATCCACACCCACTGCCCACTGTATTTCCTTTGTGTGCGCGAATGAAACGCTAAAGAAATTCATTTCAAATGCAGGATTCCTGGTATGCCTATTGAACAGCATTAATTGTACAGTTTTTCTCTGCGCTTCCGCATTTTCACACCATGCTTCCTATGATCTTACAGGGTTACAGGGAGACGATGCTACACAAAGGACTGGGTTCATTTTTGTTCATAATTCCAGTAAATCCTATTCATACTTCTATTATTTAATATCATATATAACTGCGAGAGGCAAAAGGAAATGTAAATTGAGTACTCGAATACAAGACCATTACGAGAACCCATGGACTAAATTCATAATGATTATTAAAAAAAAAAAAAAAAAAAATTTTTTTTTTTTCTTTTCTTACTCAAATGCTTTTGGACACGCACCAGTAATCTTTGATGGCTACACCCTTGTTTTTCTGTTTGGTGTATTATATTGTGTTGTTATATTTCAACAGTAAATATATAGCCACTGATTTAGTTGTGCTGTAATTGTTCCAAAGTATTTTTCCTCTTTGAACTAAGGATTATTAAATTCTCGACTTTAACACTGGTCTGTGTTTTTGTCTAGTCCAGACAATAAATGGAAAGTAATTCCATCTGACTATGGTCTAAAAACTAATTTATTTTAGATATTCCATTTGGTTTGAGTTAAAATATTCATCACGAATGAACATCCCAATAATATTTTTCTGGCTTTGATTTTGTAGCAAGAGTAAACTGTAATTAATCATTAAACTAGCAACTATTCCTGTAAAATACACAATCATTTGTTTGGCCATAAATATATATGTATGAAAGCACTTTTGTTGTCGAATATGTTCCATGGTTTCAACCTCATGTTTGAAATATTTAAAGAACCTATCCAATGAAAATCAGGCTATCAACCCTGTTAATACATCCATTTGATTCTATGTGACACCAGACATAAAAACAAAATAACAACATGACTGAGTATTTCCACCTTGGAGCTGCAGCGAAGCAATGATGGCCTAAAAACAACAGATTCAAACATCCACAATTTCAACTTGTAGGGCAGGCAGGGTGCACGAGAGACTCCTCATCTGAATCTAGGTCTGACTGAGGCTCAAACGTGTGGCTCAGTCTCTCTCTCTGATGTTTCCTCTAATGCTAACCATCGTGATGCGTACTGCTCTGTTGCCGGGTCAACCTAATGTAAGCAGCAAAAGCGGGTGCGATCCAGAATTTCTAAATGAGGACTTAAGCATAGATGTGCTCACAGTCAACAAGTTTTTGTTTTTATATATTTTTTGTCTGAAAACCATGTTAAGAAATACGAATCCATGGTTAAAATATGTCTCAACATGAAGGAACTTTCACGAGTCAATACGATATTTTGGTAGTGTGCATGGTTTCTGTTTTTAAAAGCATGACTTAAATATAACAAAGCAGAACTGGACACAAATGCGGGACTGCGTCAGTACACTGTAAGATAAGGGAGAAAACATTCTTGTGGGAGGCCACTTGTTTTTTGGTAGTAAAGTCAGGGAAAGGATGTTGATTTTGGCTGTTAGTTTCAGGTATTTTCAATGTCAACATAAAGCTACTCAGAGCAAATTGATAAGGCAATAAAAGCTAGATGCGAACCCACTGGCACACAACAGCAAATAGCACAGAAGACGACTCATTCATCTGAGTGGGTCACAGTGGGTTTTCTTTTTTTTCCAATTTGTAAAATTTGTTAAAAATCTGTATGTAACTAATTAGTTTCTGGTAAAAGGATTTTATTCAATGTGATCATTAATGTTTAGCATTAATAGGACCTTCTATAATCATCAATCCGCCATTTCGACAAACTCAGTGGTTTCAAATTTAAAAGCCATTCAGAAAATAAACTGATGAAAGCCTAGAGCTTAAAGTGACACTTAAACTGCAATTATCACGTCAGTGTAATAGTTTATTCATCCGTGGTGTGGTCATGACTTATTAAAATTCTTTTGTTCTTAATACTGAGTGTATTCATTCTGGTCTTGATTGCATTTAACTACAGCACTGCAGATGGCTTTGGAGAAGGGTAATTTAATAAACAAGATCAGCGTCATTGTTGCAAAAACATCATCTATCAAGTACAAAGATATAGTGATTGCTGAGACATCATACATATTTTGCAAGATAGAACGATGAAAGACCTTCAATGATCCGTTCAAGGTTTGCTTAGTGAACGCAGATTTGATGATAAAGAATTTGGTGCATCTTTAATGCAAGTAGCAAGACAAGACAGTTCACAGATTAGTATACAGTTGATTAATGTTGCTGCTTTCCTCTTTGTGCTTCACTATCTTTGTACAAATACAGCGTACAAGCAGCCCACTGCTCCTCACTCTGGTCTATTTGTTTGCAACCAGGTTTTCTCTCAGATAAACATGTCTCTATGAATTTTAACAGATACAGTCGTTAAGTGGGGATACTGTAGGAACACACACAAGTGCTACTTGTAGAGCAATGACTAGTGAGAGTGTTCATGAATGTCTCCCCATATTGTTTGTATATGAAAACAGAATAAACATATTTACAAAATTATTAATTTGCAATGTGCACTGGAGATATCTCATGAACTGACTGACCTATAAGTTTATTACACAAGTGGATCCTCAAATATTTATCTTATATAGTGTGCTAAAAAGTGTGCAAACATGTGAATTGTTCTTTTGAGCAATGCTTAAATTGGATCATTGCTAAAAGAGATTGTATGAAGTACTTAACATACAAAACAACTGTTGATGTTAACAAGATGTTAAAGTGAACAGAGGGGAAACAGACTACTAGCTACTAGAAACTTCACAGGTTTCAAACTTTCAGAAAATCTGCCTCTCTTTTCTGATTTTTGTTCATATACCTTTGAAGTAAAATTAAGTATAAATCAGCCTCTACAGCTCCACAACAGTGTGTGTCTTGCCTCGCCCATATATACTAGCTTGGAAAGTGAAGAGAAGACCATCTGCTTCGCACTAGATAGTCCAAAAAGATGTTTTGGTGGTCTCAGAGAAGGCCAACAAGCTGTTAACTGAAGGGGGTGAATATAATTAGAAGTACTTTTGTGTCATTTTGAAAATCTAGCAACTCTCCAGAAAGTGGGACATCATGAAGGGACATTTTGAAAAACAAGATCTTTCACAAAATCCAGACAGCCAAGTAGAGGAAGCTTGTGGCCTCTAGTTAGACAGCAAAAGGCAAATTACACAGTACTAACACCACAGTACATTGTGCCCATTGTGAAGACAGACTTATAAAATTATTGAAGCAAACACAGCACAATCAAACTTCACTGAATTCTTGCAAATGAATTATTGTGATGTTAAGACGACAGTGACGCCGTAATTAGCCTATTGTCTGATAATATTTCCAAAAGACATTCACTAAAGGGCAACCGAGCAATAAGACACCTCACTGAAACTCAACAAATCTTTCATGTGACTCATATCGAAGGCTCTCCCACAGTTCCTGCTGCAGTCTGAGCTCCACAGTACATAAAAAGATGAGTGTCTTGTCAGTCCCATTTCCATGAAGAAGCTCAGAGAGACAGACTACAGAACAAGGGTAAGTGGGTTCCAAGAGGTAGGCTCCTGCCAGATTACATAACAATGGAGGATGAACCCTGGCAAGGACGTCATATGAGGAGATACAGCCATGATGACTATTTTCTCCTGCACATGCAGGAAATTTCTCGCTTTTTAAGATCACCCTCAAGCACAACTTTGGTGTCTCAGTCCCTACCATCCATCTCACATCACATCATTACCAGTCATGGGAACTAAGTGGAGCATCATTGTTGCAGTGACGTGTCAACGAGTAATTCTGCTCAGTTGTACTACAAAGAGATCCTGTCACAAATGTGACTTTGGTGCCATAGATTTTTGGGTCAATTTTCAATGCAGTCAGAAACTCTGCTCTACTTTAATACTTCCTCAGAGCAGATTAAGATAAGCATCTCCCTTCCTGTCCTAAATTCAATGAAATGAAACCCCTAGTGTGCCACTGATTCTGACAAGAGAGAAAAGTCAGGCTGTGATATGTCTTGCTTAAGCAAACTGGCATTGAATTTTCAATAAATTTGACCTGGGTCAGATTTAGCTGAGCCTAACCTCAATCCCAGACTTTCAAGCGCACAGAAAAGAGCCCTGCTGAATAACTTTACAAAGGAGGAGGATAATTAGGATGACTGGAAGTGTTTTCAAAAGGCGGTGGTTAGCCTGCAGTTCTTTTCAATATGACTTTTCTCTCATGGTCACGCCAGTATATATTCACTGACAAGTCTAGACTTTGCTTGCAGTTTTTACTGCATTGTCAGTGCCAGAAATGAATGCGGTGTGCTGGCATTGTCACTAGAATTCTATATTCAGTGCCAAGCCTGAATGACAGCTATAGGAAAGATACATATTGATACGTCAAGATGTTGTGATGGAGAACAGGAAAATAAAGAAATAAAGGCATCGGTCTAGAGGAACACAATCTTGTCGATAACAATGACATCCATTTGCATTCGTGGACACACTGTGCAATGTGAACTCACAATATCTTATCTCCATAATCAGTTATCAAAAATCACATGAATGACAAGACAAACAGTAGCCTGAACAGCATTAAGTGAGGAAAATAATTACGCCCAAATGATATTTTCTGTTTACAATACAGAGCTATTGTGAGCACAATGGGACAGCAGGTTACTGTTTGGTTGCTCATCTTGTGGTCTGAAATATTATTCAGTGGTTTTAGTGGCCACAGTGAACAACACAGTGTCAACCTCTCCACGTCGCACAAATTTTATAGCAAGAATCAAGGAGCTCTCTGTGGCCAATTCAAACTCCCCTGCGTCGTATTGATCTGTCACTGACATGGCTGTAATGCAGGACACTGGCGCTAATGGAGGGCGATAAAGTAACTATAAACCCGCTGGAGCTCGCTAGTGCATCACTGTAAAGACTGATAGCAGCAGACAAGAGCCACAGAGGTAAGAAGACTAACAAATAGGATTTCTACATCTCTTTTTATACTCCCTCCATAAACACAAAGAGACCTTTTATGGATTCTTTGTGAGGTTGACAATAAGAAAGCATTTCACCGCAGAGAGCAACAAATGTAAAGTGTACAATTTGGATGCCTTTTATGGGCTTCTGAGACTGTATGCTCAATGTAGTGGTTGCTTTCCACTTGAGCCTTAAATATGCATGTGGTGAGAGCTTGGTAGGGGAAAATAGTTGGCCTTTTTGTTTGTTTACCATGTCTCAGGGGAATTTTTGTAAAATGGCTGAAGAAAGCTAATTGCCTTTTTTGTTACTCCTAACCTTTCACATTTGGATGCTTGTAACTTCCTACAATTACACTGTGTGCCAAAGGATATGTGATTTTCCCATTTGGTTTCAGTAATCTGTTGCCTTTGGACTAAATATATGCTTATGTTCGGTACACGGGCAAGACTGTGATCTGAAAGGTGTCTTTATGTTCACCAAATCTTACTTCTGTCATGGCTCAGTTACCGTCACCCATCAAATATGTCACCTGTGAAATGGTTGTGTGATAATTATTGATTGCCAGGGAGGAAAGCAAATTTCACATTTGCTGCAGTCATGCTCAGTGACACCTAAGATCTGGTTTGTCCAGTTGAACGATCATCTGTCCAACCCTCTGGCTATCCTATAGAAATGTGACCAAATGCGTTTCCTGCTTATGACTATGGCAGTAGGAGACAGCAATATAGGAAGAAACAGCAGCATAAAAGGCTCACTTCAGATTTAATGAAGAATAATTGAAATTGTGAGCAAATTATCCTGACTTTTAGTCCTGGGTCAAGCGGCGAAAACACTAGAGCCTACATTTTCATGAAGCAACCTGACAGCATCTTTCATCAGACAACCCCCAACCTCCCCCCTTTATGCCCACTCCACACTCTTGGTTTGAAATGCAGGCATCTTGTTAAATATTTGACGTCTCCTGCTCAAGCCATAACCCTGATAACATCATTAGTGTTATGTTTTATTAACTTTGGAGAGCTCCCTTCAGAGCCAAAGAAGACATTACTAAATGGTTTTCACAAGCTGAATAATATTCCTCATTATGGATAAACTGTATTTCATGTGTTCAAATGGTGGAATGCCTCTTTAAAGCCCATAAAATGTATTGAGACAGTCTTTGCACAGTTACACAACAATTGTGTGAAAAATTACTCCTGGGTAATTATACCACATCACCAGTATATGTTATGAGCCTCATTAGCAAAAGCCTTATCATAGAAATCTTTTAGAAAAACTAGAAAGTGATTTTGTGGAGCAATGGAAATGCATCAGCTCTTTGAGTGATGTAGAGTAAGGGCTGAATATAACAAGTATTTCTGAAGAAATAGCAAATGGATAGTCAAGTAATTGTTCTAAACAGGGCATAGTAATGTGATCACAGTGTTAGTTTCTACAGTACGTGGAAACCAAAAGTGAGTGAGGAAAAAAAAAGAAAATGACTGAATTCTTAGGCATTTACAAGATTTATAAGCTTCTTTTCAACCTTGTGCTGAGCAGAATTTCATTTTACAAAAGCTTTAATTTGTTTAAGGATACCGCAGATTATTCAAAGGCTATATCCAAGTAATATTTATGCAATAAAAACCAGTGGCAACCTTGAAGTGTGGTGCTTAACAGAAAGGGTCCTGTGTAACAAGCATTTCATCATGTTGAGTGACAGCTGAGTTAAAAGTAGCGCTGTCACTGGTTGGACAGAGTCACAGTGGTTGCTTTGAATCAAGTCTCATATTTGCAGTAGCTCACAGTGTGCAGACAACAGCTGATTGAAACATATGCTTGGGATGCACAAAACACATATGTTAATATTCGCCAAATAAACAGTGTATGGGTGTGTAGGCCTGTCACTGAAGCACTAGAGTGATGAAGGCAGATTTGATTTATCCGTTTAAAATCTATTTGAATGCAAACGATCAAGCAATCAAACTGATATATTAATTTTGAGTTTTATTTAACCCTGGAATCATTAGCCAGATTTTTGCAGAAACCACAATTCCATTTATGGACAATCAACAGTTAAAGAGAAAGTGAAGGAGAAATTTTTTTTTCAAATATATTTATTGCTCCAGGGCAAACACTGGCTCTAATCTTCTTATTCAGCCATATTTTTTGCACAAGTACCCTCAGTTTCAGAGGATAGTAATACTGCAGATAATGCTGGATGAAAAAGCTTTTGAAACTCAAACATTAATTGAGCTTTACATGAGCATAGAAGCAACACACGAATCCTTAAATTGACTCCCCCCCCCCCCCTTTTTTTTTTTTTAACAGTGCCAATGATAGCTCTCATTTCTCAAAGACCTTCTGCAGTGTTAAATGGATGGCTGATATAGATTTCTATTAAGATGGTGAAGCAAATTTTATTTTTCCTCTAAACTGTTCTGTCAGACTCTTTCACACCAAAGTAACATTCAATATAGTGTCTATTTTTTGCTCCATTTAACTCCCAAGATGCTAAGGTTCAATATACATCATGCTTCACGCCATCATCACCTGGCAAAATAGCCATTGGCATCTTTCCATCCTTCTTGTTCACCGTAATCTCACCTCCTCCACTTCACACCCCGTCTCTGTGATCTGACTACAGTAAATCCATATTTCTATCTGCCCCTTCTTCTCCTTTGACCTTCTGTGTTGACTTTCTTCTGGACTTTCCTGTCAATCCGACTGCCTCTTTGCTGTCTGAAGCCTTGCAAATTGAGTGAACACGAGTTCAGGTTGCTGAAAGAAAGTGGCTCAAATCCGCCTTGTCTGATGACCTCTCCCACTTTTGGTGGCTACACACCTTCTTATCGACATTTATTTCAGCTGCTGCCTCAACCCTCCTCCTCTATTTCCAATCCTATGCTTCTAACCTCAGCAAATAATTCCCTGTATATCTCTCTTTCCCCCCCAGTCATCTCATGCCTTAAAACGCTCCTCCCTCTTAGGCTTCTGTCACCCATCTTGACGAGAAGTTAGACGATGTTCAAAGCTCTTTCACTTAACTACTCAGTGGTCCTGTCCTCAATTTCCCCACTACTTCCTCTGCTGACCTTACTGGCTTTGGTTCAAATTATCTGTCTTCTTTTTCTACAGATGAGGTCCTGAAACTGAGACATAGTCTTGCCACTTTTCCTGATTGCTATCATCAGCACCTATCTTGACGGCAGAGCGATTGCAATCTCTCCTCAAGTCAGGTAAAGTGTTACTATGAGAACACTTCACAATAATAGAACTTTACAAGCTTTAAGAAAGTTAATCAATATCAATAATATTATACTTATAACACTACAACATTTGTAGTTGTGCGTAATCACTATCCATAAGAATATTGACAGTTTATATGAGCCATAAGGGAGGAAGCCCATTGATAGCACATCATAATATGTGTCACCATCTAGTCTGACGACTTAATATTGTATTCTTCTTTGGGAATACAGCCAGTTTGAAATATTTTACCTTTCATATACAAATATTCATCAGACAACGTCTGTATTGCCACAATTCTGTAGTTACGTACGGTTTCTGTTTCTGTCTAGGAGGCATTTCCAGCCAATTGCACCAATTGCTTTTAAATGAGCTGTAAGCAGCAGCAATAATATGCAGAAATTTAGCTTCCATTAACAATAACACTCTGCTTATAGTTGCCCATCTACAGATATGTTGCAACCTGAAACATGCAAAAGTGAGCCACCTTTTTCCAGTTGCATATTGATATCGTGTCTGCCACATGATAATCAAGCCCCTGAGGCAGCTTGTAACATAAATTAGCATCAGCTGCATTGATGTGTGGCCCTTTCCTCCATGTATTAGTAGTGGGGCCTAGACTATGCTGGCCAATATGTGCAACACACTAGGTGAGTGCATGATGTTAAATCCATAAAGTGTATAGATCTGTATAAGTTATTATTGGACACAATGTTAGACAGTGTGCAAAATAAGTATAACATATATTACAATATATATATATAAAAAACCCCACTATACCTAATAGTATAGTGTGTCAAAAAAGGTATAATGTGATTAATCTACTTAAAGCTGCACAAATCAATATTTTTATATAAACAATGTTTTAAGGACTATGTGTTAATGTGAAAGTGAAAGTGGTGATGAACCCACACACAATTATCATGCGACTGCCATTCACCTCATCTCTATGGAGCATTGTAGCATCTTTCAGCATACATTGTTTTTCAGGCACAGAACTTTACTGTTATGGTTCGGTGCAGCAGGCAAAACCCACTCTATACTACCTGCCTAACGCAGTGAAGCATATATCATTCGAATGCTTGAAAAGGATTGGATAATAGTATCCATCTGTGCAACCGTTTGTTATCGTAACAAAGGAACTGCTTTTTAGGAAACAATCTAACTGCAACTTCATTTCTGAAAGGACATGGCACTGTAAAAAAAAAAAAAAAAAGAAAATTGACTGAAGTTTGAAGAACAGCTTGAAAATATTGGGAAACATCCACTGGGACCCAAGTGAGATTGAGGTGGAATGTTCACATTGTCAAACATGAACAACTGATCTCAGCAGTGACACTTAGTAACACCGTAGCACGATGGAGGGAGGGAGCAAGAAAGAGAGAAACACTGCTTATGTAAGACATTGTAAGCAAATCACACACCCGTCCGAGCAGAAGTCTGCAGGGAATGTGAGCGGCCTAAGGTAACAATGGACCAAACCATAACCAACCATCTCTAACAGTGAACACCAGGAGCAACTGGTCCCCGGTTGACTGGCCAGGGGGATCTCACAACTGCGCAAATACCGTACACAAAAACATGGCATTTACCATCCTGAAGAGCACATTTACAAAGGCCTCTGAGTTTTGCCCAACTTAACAGCTCATACACATCATTTAGACTACACTACAAATGCCACTCCAGTGTAGACTATTAATTAAAAGTGACACCACAGACAGGGCTTTCATCATTATTACATACAGTAAGTGACCTTGGATAATAATACTTTTTTTTTTTTTGAACACTCACACTTGGTTAAGGTTAAAAAAAATGATCATGGTTTGTAGGGGAATAGGGGAATTAGTGCAAAGGTAAATAAATGCAGAAGCAGAAATTTCACTTTATGCTACATTTTATTACTTAATGCCTGTATTTATTTTTAATATTGTTTCTGGAGTATTTAATGGCATAATAACTCATTTATTGATTTTTATGATCCTTTATTTTTGATTTTGGCAGTTTCAGTCCCCCATAATTTTGTGCTTTACTTATTAAAAAAAAAACTTGTTTATGAATGTCAGAATGACAGCCAGCGATCATGTTGCCATATCACACAGTATTTCCCCTTACATTTTGCTCATCACTTGTCATGTGAAAGCGACACTTATGGCTTTGTGAAAAAGAAACAGCACTTTGTCAACGTTTTCAGTAGCTTTCTAGCTACTGAAAAGCACTGCATGGCCTAAAGTAGATCGTAATGTCACTTCACCTAACCTTGTGATAAACAGCATTAAGTGATTTTCCACTCTATTCTTGTATCCCTCTTCCTCCCCGCCTCATCTCCTTTCAGACAGACTACACTTTCCTAAGAGGCATTACTGTTAAACATAAAAGTTTAATGTCTTGAGCATCTTCTTTGTTGGTGATTTGCGTTGGTGGTCATTTCCTGATGTGAGGTGTTTTTGATCATTTACCTTCACATTTCTGTGTGTTTAAATCCATCAGAAAACACTATTTTAGCCAACATGGGGGACCCTAAGATTGTGCCTGAAGTTTCACCCGGCCTGTATTCGGCTGCATGGTGGAACAAGCAACCATTAACAGATAGACTCCACATGCCCTACACACATTCCTGCATGCATGAAAACCCATGTTCATTGTCACTCTCTTCACCTGTGAAGACAGATAATGGTTTTACTTTCCATTCACACTCTTTCCATCTTACTAATATCCTTTTACACGTGTTCCAAATTTACATCATGTTAAGTTCATTTTGATATAATTCACATTACCAATCACACAATGTTATTCAATTTAAGTGTTCCCTTTCTTGTTATTAGATTTAAAAGAGTGATATACTTTCAGAATAATCTGGGTTTTCCTTATCTCACCTGCAGTTACTGTTAATTTGTTTCTTGGCTCCATCTCATCTGCATTTTAACATAATTGTCGATTGTATTTTCATTTGCACATTTATTGGATGCCAAAATACATGTCACTGAATAGGTGTCAGAGAACGGACACTTATTTAATCCTCATATCCCAAACTCTTTAGAGTGACTCAAACTTTATCTTAAAAAATGGAATATGTGCTTCCAGAAAAAAAAAAGAAGAGATATAACAAATGTATAACAAGCTCAACTACACTGGGCCAGAGCCAGTGTCTGTGCATATAACCATGGTAACTGTATGTGTGCACTGCAGTGTACAATGCTGGAACCGTCTGTAGAGCAAAGTGAAAGATACACTGCATGGCAGGAGATAAAAAAGACTGACTGACAAGGTGGGAGTTAAGGTGGGCTGTATGCTGTGCCAAATAAATGGAGTCTGGACTTAAATACCGAGACAGTGTCAGGTTCCTTAACAATAGTGGGAAGCTTGTCCTCATAGAGGGGCTCCTATTGTCAGAGGTTTTTGTTCTCTGGCTGGCTTTGCTCTTGAATGCATGGATGAACCAAGGCCATTATCGATATGTGCATTTCCAAAAAGTCAGTGAAGAGAGACTGGATTATGCTTGTGTTTTCTGGTTTGTGTAGGAATTAGGGCAGCAAATTTGTGGATGGCTGACTTTTGCGTGCATCTTTGTGCGTGCATGTGTTTCTTTGCATTGCAGAGGTTAGTTTTCTGAGATTCCCCTTTTCTCAGCTGCTGAAGAAAAAGATGGAATAAGTAATCCGCACATGATTTCAGACATTGCCTTTTTTTGGTTAATGCCTCAGTGCAGATGGCAAACTTTCACCCACTTTATTATGGTGTTAGGAGAACTGCTGCAGCAACTTTTAATGTAATGTTGTAGGCCATCTTCATTAGAGTGAAATACAATGCTGTAATCTTATAGTACAGCAATTCCCAAACTGTTTTAAATCACTACCCACTTGAAAATCTCAAAAATGGTGGCAGACCACATCCAACCACATAAAAATATGGAAGTAACACGTCATGAGAGCGCTTTTTATTTTAATGATAACGATTTGACATTCAGGACTGAACTGCAAAGCAGGGAGAAACGTAGGGAGCTCCACAGTCCCCAGAGAGGCTAATAGACCTTAATATGATGGCTGGATAATGGATGACAAGAAATAAATAAAACCCAATAAAAGGAGGTTTTAAACATTTTCACATTTTAAAAGATACATTTCAAAATATTTATGTTTTATATATTAATATATATATATTAATATTTATTATTTTTTATGCTTTTTAAATTAAATTAAACAAAATTAGGATCTGTCAGCCCACTTACAATACCTTTGTGGTCCACCAGGGAAGACTGATACAGTATATGTAATCTTGTATAATAGAATAACCTTGGAGTTGTCGAAAATAATCTAAACTTTTATTTACAAATCACGTACAAATATGATTTATTAGCAAAAGCAGCTGAGGACATGAGGGACGATGCCAACAAACCAAAGGATATGAAAACCAACAGCATCAAAGGCTACGCTTGAGTCAAAGAAAAGATCAGTCATTTGAGTTGTCTCCATCGACCACAGCAGATTCAAAGAAATGATAGAAACTGAGAAAGTAAATGGGCTCTATCATTTTTCAGACTTCAGTGTTTTTGATAGATTTTTTTTTTAATTTTTTTAATTGTGGCTTCAAAATTGATACTTTGTCAAATAATTAACCAAATATAAAATAGAGAAGTTAGAAAAATAATGAAGCATTTTTGCCCAGCAAGGGAAATTGTGCCTCTAGTAAATTTCTGTGGAGCTGTTAATTCAACACCACAATGCAAGCAAAAGATTGCCAACATAATGATAGTATTATTTTTTTAATCTACTGCTGTCCCTTAGTTGTTGTTTACTTGAATTTGTATTTTCCTGGAAATTAGTGGCTTAGAATGCATGCAATCCAGTACATTTCTCAACTCAGTTGTATTTCCTAGGGGGGGAAAAAAAAAAACCTCTTCATACCATTGACCTGGTCAAAAGAGAGACGTGTATTTATTCAGAAATGTGTAAAAGTAAAGAAGTGCTGGAAGTCTCTTCAATCAAAATCTGTGCCCATTCAAATTTAGGCACTGACCTTTAAGATTGACAGGCAGCACTTTTGACTAACTACAAGGTCTCATATGTCCTTTCTTCTTGCATCAAGACAAGTGTAAACTAGCAGGTGGAGCTGAGATCACTTTCCAGTAATGATAAAGTGGCACCTTTAATACATCAGTATGAAAATGATCATTTGAGATGAAAGAGATGCCACAGTTTATGTATTTATTGTGAACTTTTCACTAAAACAGTACCAGCATGTGGTGACATTTAGAATTTTTCTTGGGAACAATGGCAGAGAAATAACTTCACCTTGCTGCAGGTGGAAAATGCAGAGTGTCTCTAAGAATTTTTCTTGCAGCCTTTGGACGAGACTCCTATTCATAATACATTTAAACATTAAACAGTGGGAGTATTTGACATTAACTTCAAGTCAAATGTGAAAAGGTTGCTCCAACTATTGCATAGAATCAAACTTGAGTTCAGTAGCTTTTTTTCAGCTCTTTTTTTTTTTTTTTTTTAACCGATTCCTGGCGGTTCTCATCAACGTCTTTGTATAGTCTGCGTATAGCATGTTATACAACATTGTGGCCAACTGGTCCCTGTACACACACTCACGGTATGGTGCTTGCATAGCTCGAATGTAGCAAAAAAAAAATAAATAAAAGAAACAAGTGAAGGAAGTCGAAAATCTAGATGGTAAGAGACAGATAACTTCCCAAGAGATTCGGAGTAGTGAAAAGTCGACTTACGCTCAGCAGGTGGAGAGGAAGAGGAGTCCAGTGCAAGGATCTGAGATGCAGATAGTATATCAAGGCTCTATTGCTATAAGGTTTTTAACTCAACAATGGAGCAACAGCAAAAAACTATAAAAGCTATGCTTGTCCTTGCACAGAATAAATACTGAGAGAAACACTGTCTGAATTATGATGAAAAATCTATGAATGAATATATTCTGAAGAGGATCCTCCAGCTTTGCCAATATAGGTAAGTGTTGATGTAAAGAAACACATTTGCGTTCATCCAACAGACCAGCTTGTTACATTATAACAAGCTAAGGAGCTCCTTACAACTCCTTGTTGCTGCCAAAGCAATCCACACTGCTGGGCCAGCTGCTTTTGACTCCCCAGATGTTTCATTTCAGTTGTAAATGTAATGTTACACTATCATCTAATTCTTAGCTACTCACCAAGGCTAAATTCCACCAAATATATCCCTCCCAACCATTAAATGTAAATATCTCATTAGAGGTTTGGTTGGGAGTTACAGTGAGGACAGATTTTTACAGCTTCATGTATCCATCGCCTCTAACTGACCCATGGACTGTTCTGAGACGCACCATACAGCTGTTGCATATCAGCAAATGCTTGAGGCCTTTAAAAGGGGATCAATGTTTCTCACCTGCCACGGCAAATTCCACTTTGTAGGTTTTACTTTTATTGCTGCACATTAATTCATGCTGCATCAATATGCATATTAATGCTTGTGTGATCACACAGGATGCTGTGAGATTAGAGGTCTTGACGTCAGTGACATATCAGGAGTCAGGAGGATTATCTCAGTCACATCGTTGTGTGTGTTGCCGTTTTTTCTAAATGTCTAGTGTGTGAAGGAGTAAGTCCCCCCCCCAAAAAAAACAACACACACAAAAAAAAAAATCTGTGAATTTTCTGATGGGATTCACTTTGAATATGTGGAAGGATTTTAAAAGTTTTCTCATGTGGCCCTGGTATTTGAAAAACAGCCGCTATTCTCAATCTACCGTGACGTTATATGCTCCCCCTCTTTGCCTCCACTCTGCTTCATCCAGCCAGAGACCGTCATTCATCTCATCTCTCATTGTGCACACAGTTGCTAATTGTTTTGTTTTACAAGCAAACTTTTATTAAAGTTGTTAACTGCTGCAAAATGGATTAGTTTGCCATCTTTCTCCACACTGTCTATGGATTTAGGTGCCAGCTAAGGTAATTGGATCATTGATCTGTTCATTCTTCCATTAATTTGTCTTGTCATATGTAGTAAAACTGCTCTCTCTTGAAGGTTTAGCTGCATTATACAGTTGGTGTTTTGTGTAATGAAGTTCAGCCTCATCAAGTTCAAGCTGAAGATCCCCTCCCCCCATATACATAGACAAATTATCACTATCGGTAGAATTGGATATTACATTATTTCTCGTGCCAAGTTACTATTAATTTGATTCATAAATGTATATTTTAGATTTTTCACAGTGACATACATACTGATCACAAAAAACATTTTAAACATTACATTAAACATTAAATTAATTTTAATCTGGAAAGAGACACACTCCTGTTTGGTTTCCAGTAATCTGGACTAATAAAGTTTAAAACACTTCAACTTCCCGAAACTTTCACTATTTATAGACAAACACCAGCGAGCGCAGAATTTCACTCAGCTTCAAGTGTTCGGCAAGAGTTTTAGGGGGTGGGTGCACACTCATTTGCACACATTTGCATGTCATTAGCACTTCAAACCTACAAACTTGAAAGGCTTTGCTTGTCAAGACACTCTAATCTTCCTCTCTCTCCCTCTCCCTCCCTCTCTTTCTCTCTCTCTCTCTTACTCTTTCCCAGGTCCCTGCTCTCTCACACAAGCAGTGATTACAGAAGCTCAGGACATCAATTAGAAAGTTTAACCTTCTGTTCAGACTCATGACAGCTTGTGGAGAATTGAAATCTAATGATGTGCCTGTGTTATGCGTATGACTTTATGTGGGTTTACAGCTTGTGCCACACATTTGTCAAACATGACAATGCCTTGATATGCTCAAACATGCACAAAAAAATAAGGAGAAAAGTTTCCTTTGAAAACAAAGATTGAATCCCAAAACAGGCCAAGTCAGAGATAGCTGGTAATTTGGCTAATAATTTGCTGAAAAAAGTTACAAAATAATGAGATTAAACGCATTGATTTCTGGGTAACTTTTAGTTTTTTAGTCTTGTTTTGTATTTCATTGTAAGTTATTGGGAGGTAGATAAAAAAGTTGGCCTGAATGTATCCCTTAATCAAAAATTCCTAGTTTTGTAGCATCAGTGTGTGTGTGTGTGTGTGTGTGTGTGTGTGTGTGTGTGTGTGTGTGTGTGTGTGTGTGTGTGTGTGTGTGTGTGTGTGAATTAATTAACTTAATTTTCTCTTCACTAGTGTTAATAACCTACCAGGCAAATTAACTCAAAAGACTGGATTTAATGATTGTTTTTTAAGATTGCTTTTAAATAATCTTTCTCTCTCGCTCTTCCTCTCTCTCTCTCTCTCTCCTTGTGTGTGTGAGTATTGTAGAAATCACTGTCATATTACTTTATTATCACTCACTCAATTTGTTGTATCCAGCAGGCCTATGCAACTCCGATTAACTCCCCCTACCCCAACATAGTTAATAAAATACTAATTTAATTTATATACACCAGTATTCAAAAGCAAAACAAGACATTTAAAAAAAGAAATCACAGATCAGCTAGTTAAAAAGACAGCAGCAACTCTGGACCCCATCGGGTTCAAGATCAAGATTAAATAAGACATACTGTACTTTTGATTAATTATACAACTTAGGACTATGAGTATACTTTTATGGCTTTTATTAAGTTTGATGCCAGCTGTGAAAACAAGTATGATTAAGTTGGGACATGTAAAAGCCCTGCTGTTCTGTGATGCCCTTTTTTTTTTTTTAATTTCAAAATATTGTATGAGCTTTGGTTTGCGACACAATGACAACGCCTAATTAGAGATGGCAGGACCTTTCATAAGCTGACTTCTGCTGAGATTCATGGAAACGGCAGTGACAAGCAGGAGACTGGCACGCTTGCAAAAATATCAACAAAGCTTCAACGGCATCAACATCCAAAAACCCAAAGGCATTTCAAAACATGTAATCACTGTCATGATTTCCTGTAAAATGTTCATATCCACTGAACTGTTTGGGAAAGTTTAGACAGCTTCCTCAACTGAAAAGAACTTCTTGGTGCAGACAGAAAGAGAATACAGTAGTGCCTGGTGACATTTATCAAGGACTTTCTGTGGCTTCAGCAAAAAAAAAAACAAAAAAACAAAAAACAGACGCATGTTTATTTCTGTTGTGATTTATTAATGACAGATATATTTCGCCTTTTGGAAACATCAAGTCCATTAAAGTATTTAAACTTTTATAAACTTTTTTTTTCTCGATTTAGTATAACTATCACAAAGATAATACCAAGCAAGTATATTAATGCTGGTAAAATGGTGATGTGAAATAATGATCCTTTGATTGGTCCTTATTTATTAAAACTTGATGGGATTAATTTTCTGCTATATTACTGAAAATGCAAACAAAACTGAAATCAAACTCTCTTATTAAAACTTGATGTACTTTGTCGAGTTAAAAGATCCAGAGGCATCTATTTGTTCAGATGACACGACATTCGAGTCAGTGACAGCATCTTCCTGCATTCAGCTCGAGGAAATTTGGGAGCCACACATTAGACAGGCAAAGCGGTGTTTTCCACGAAATGAAAGAAACCCTGTGGCTAACCACACATACTAACTTAAGCAGAAGTAACACAGTCACCAATAAAACCCAAACGCATACTGACAGATAAACCGTCCTGACCAGTTGCACCAGCATTTCAAGGCAATTCCTCACTTCATTATTTACCATGCCAAAGGTTGTGCAGTGCATACACTCATGACTCCCCCCCTCAGGAGGTGGTGAACATCAATTTTCAAATGCTTGTTGAATAAAGACGCACAACTCGGAAAACATCAACTTACATTTCATTTCAAAACGGCAACACAGATTCCATAGTGTCCTTACCCTGAAATTGCACATCACGTGACAATTCACAAATACTGAGCACTCACATGCTAGTGTAAACAGGAAGCAGTTTTTACAACTATGCAGCTGGTTAGTCGCAAGGAACACCAAGTTGTGGCATTAATCTGCAGAACTAAACAAGGTCTGCAACCCCAGGCTGCAACACCATGTTGTATTCACCTTTGGAAATCAAGGCTGAAAACGCCACAGTAGCATGGACTCCAGGTGTAAATGTAGCAAAAGGGTTTCATTTAAAATACTAGCATGTGGTGTAAGGGTTTCTGGTGGTTATAAGATGCCAAGACAAACAACAGACCTGATTTGCTAAAACCCCAGGGATAGGGTTAGTTGAACAAAAAAACATGCGTAAGTCCTCATGCCCAATTCTAAAAAGCATTTTTCTCTTTTTACGTTAAAAGCACTGGTTTATTATTTCGTGTTACTTGTCTCCCAAAGGGATCAACTGGTGAAAATGCTGCCTTTTTGATTGGGAGCCTCAGTGTTTTAGTTATAAAGTGCACATTTAAGATCGAGGCTTGTGTGCAATAGCAACAGCGATGAAGGTAAGCGGGTCTTGGCAAACCGTCAATTACTCACCGCCATCATTAGTCATCCCACATTAGTACTTCTAATGCATATAGTTAGGCGTGAGTGTGACCTGTTCACGTTTCACCTCCCATATGAATTCACCGATGCAGCATAAAGCCTGTCACACCTGCCCAAGAACTCTCACCAGCATTTCTGCCAAGTGCTCCGTCACAAAAAACACATACATTGAGTAGCTTTCTAAAAAAGGGTCCCTGAACCGAGATTTGCATATAGATAAGATGGCTTAGCCTCGAGCTGACTGCACACATGACAGTGTGCTTAATTCAAATTGACAGCGGTTACATCACACGTGTGTGAATCAGCAGACTTGGCCGCCAAATGGAACGTACATGTAATCACTGTCACATAATCAGAAAAAAAAAAAAAACAACCCCCCCCCAAACAATTAAAAGCCTTCATAATAATTAGATATTAACCACAGGACATTCAATTTTAAAATGTTATTAGCACAGCTCATGCCCAATGGTACATCCAACTCAGTATATGTGGGATGTTGCATTACTATGTGGTGTTTACACAAAAAATGATTGAGATTTGTAACTTTTGTGTTTCAATACCTTTAAAGAAATTTTAAGGGACAATACCTGCACATCAAAAGTGGGTGATATAATCTAATTAGTTAAATTAGGCTCCTTAAAGCTACTATTGTTTCTGAGAGCTATGTTTAGTGCTGATTGACTGGTTCCTGTACATTTTTCAGTAGTCTGTGATGCTGATTGTTCTTTTTTTTTATACTTTTCAAGTTACAATATAGACTTATTTTTTAAAGAAGAATTCAAATGAGTTTCAGTGTTTGTAACAGTTTTTTTTTCTGCAGCCAGAGAGAGTATCCTCCTTCTGTCCCAGCTCTGTTAGTCAACATCTTTCTGTATTGACAAATGAATATTTATCCCCAGTTTGCTTGTTGTTTCCCGAGAACATAGATTAAACTAGTCTGTTGCTTGATAATTGTTCTCAGCCTGAGACAGGTTGAGGTGGAACAATGGGATTTCTCTATGCCTCTCCCTGTCTCTTTCCATTTGCTCCTTTACTTAATTACATTCAAATGCAATTCAGGAGTGCTCCATCAATAAACATGGACAGTTTTCCCAGTGCTACAGCAAAGCAAACCCTCGTGTGAAAACATGTAGAGCTGCACGAAGATATCAGGGAAAATAAAGAATCACGTCAGATCATTTGATGATGAAATATCACCTTGGTTTAGCACCAACAACTGCACCTAGTTCTTCTATTTTTTTTTTTCTCTTACGTGTTCTATTGCTTGTTCAAGTGCTCTCTTCTTATCTGTTTTTACTCAATCCTTGTGTTTCCCAACTAACAGATCTGTTTATCTTATTTGACACCGTTCTGCAGATAAAATGTACAAGGTACAGCTCAGGTAAAGCCAGTCTGAATCTTGCTATACTGAACTGCTGACACAGAGAGAGGGAGAAATGATAAAACAGATAAAGGACTACTTCACAAAAAAAAAAAAAAAATTATATATATATATATATATTCCGTATCCAGCATCTATCCCACTGAATTCTGCAACAAAACCCAATATCTTTACATGTACAATAAGTAAATCGACTCTGCTTTACATGATCCACTGAAAACACAGATATCAGTGCTTTAGCATCAGGGCCATCTTAACAGAATACAGAGGAGCTGCACTTAAAATGTCTCTTTTCTCATGAACTTTCTACCTAAAATGATGAAATCAGTAGAGCTCCCTCTGGTGGAGTACAGATGACAATCCTCAGCACAGTTGAGGACTGCATGCCTAAACTGCACCCCTAACGCTTAGTCCTTCTACCATCTGATACCTCTGAGCTAAAAGGAAACTACATTCTTCTCCCTCTATTGTTTCCCATATTTACAAAAAAAAAAAAATCACATTTAATTATCACACACCAACTAGCAGCTGTCCCTCTTGTTATCCTCTTCAGTCTGGCCATCTTGTCCTAATGACAGAGAAACAGATACCGTAGGCAGTCCCTGAAAAAGGAGAGATACCATCTGCATGTGGTGGCTACAGAGTTACCAAAGTCAGCTGTCAATGTGTTTTCTGGGCTCAGAAGTGATGATGAAGCTGGATGGTCTCTATTCGGTGTCCACCGGTGAAAATCATTTAGTCTAAACATCAGTAATGAGAAGCAGCTGCTATCCTTCACCAGCTGAGCTTGTGACGACATGACAAGTAAAGTGCAGCGGGCGACTAGCAGGGGCTGTGCTGCTGCTTTCATTCAAATCCAATGTACTGTCTTTGTGCCGGTTACATCCGAATGCTCTGTCATTACTTGATCGAAAGTCTTAGTGCGCATTTGATGAGGGAGAAGAGAGGGCGGAGAGAGAGAGCGAGCGGGAGAGAGAGAGAGAGAGAGAGAGAGAGAGAGAGAGAGAGAGAGAGAGAGAGAGCTGCATGCGTGTGTCGGTTTGTCTCTCGTCTCATTTGTGATCTCAAGTTCTTCAAACGTACCTGTGCACAGTTTGTTTTTTGTTTTTCTGTGACTGTGTAACTGGGATCATACAGGGATTTACACTCTGGCGGTTGTAGGAGGACAAAAATCTCCATCTGTTTATTATGTGGGTGATGCGAAATTAAAAGACATTTAATTTCGTGTTTCTTTTTGGATTTCAGGTTCTCAGGTAACAGCAGTGGCAACACGTGTGTTGGAGCTCAGGCCTTTGTGTAAGATATTAAAGTCATGAAGAGCCTTTTTAAGGATATATTGATGCTTGCATATTTTTCAGATTCTAAAAAGAGACCAAAACCATTCTTTAACACATTTGAAGGCCTCTGGGTGGGTGTTTGCCATTGCAGTGTTTGACTTATTGTACATTTGAGATCCAACTTTGCCAGGAGACCATGGATGAATTATGCTGGATATGACTGTTACTGACAATGTGTCACAGTGGCCATTTGCAGGACTGGCCCAAAAAGCATTTCCCCTATAGACAGCCAACATCAAAGAGAAGTCTGTAACACTGTTGACACATCACCTGGAACTGCAAATGAGGTCAATAATCACTCATAAGTTACACTGAGAAATTCTTTGCAACAATTAATTTAATTTCGGTTTGACTTAAAAAAAAAAAAAAAGGTTTTATTACCTACGGGCAATTGATGTTCCAATGCCTCCTGTTACGCTGTTACACAAGCTTCTGTTGCTTGCCACCGAAATCAAATAAGCAATTTGATGTACATTTTTTTTTAAACTAAGCTGAATATGTTAAACAGTAAAGCATGGACCAACAGCGTTTGAACGCTTTAATTGTCTGCAGCCATGGTGAATTTCTTGACAGCATGTCTGTCCCATGCTCATTAAGTCTTGCAGCTTGGAAAAACAAGGCAGCCTTTGTTGGACACGTGAGTCTTTCATCTGCAGTGTTTGTGACGGGCCTGCAGAATGTGAAATACAATGCTGAAAGAACCAAGATGGAAGCATGGATGGAGAAATTACGTGTATATATTAGTATGCACATACTACTGAGTATATGTAGGAGTAATGATGTTTGACTTGCAGATGCACATAACAAGCAAGTGTTTTGGAATAAAGAACTCATATATTGAGACATATTGAGAGATAAAAACTTCTTGTTCTTCTTATTGGAGGAGATAGTGTACTACAATTTAACATTTGGACCACTGGCATTTTTTTTTTCAATTAATTAACTTGAATCAGAAACTTAATCTGCCAACTGTACTCAGTTCCAAGACAAGATGATGGGTCTGCCATGGTATGTTGCCAGCAGGTAAGTCTGCTCCCACGTTTATAATTGTGTTGCTTTCATACAGCAGCTGGGTGGGGTAGCGGGGGACATGGGCCATTGGCTTTTAGCCTGGAGAACGTCCTCCCTAGCAGGATGGATCAGCAGAGGAGCGACAGCATCGTGGATTAGTGCAGCCTGTCAAGGTCTGACGGTGCAGTGACAATTTAATCGCTGAACTGGCTCCCCATAGAAAACGGAAGATGAGAGGAAGAAAAACAGGAAGGGAAAGTTAAGAGGCTGTGGTCTTCATTTATGTGATTCATTTTGTCATATCAGATTCTGTTAATACCTCTGTCAATGTCTCCTGGGTCTTGGGGGGAAAAAAATAAAATAAAAAAAAACACAGACAAACACACATAGGCACTCTCAGCCTATCCTTAAGCTTAACCCTACAGCAAAACACCAATAGAAACAGCTCTTTTTCTCATGGGGGCCAGAGAGGAGCAGAAGGGTTTTTTATTTATTTTTTTATTGCTTTTGTGCAATTTCATGAGCTTCCTCATCAGGATAGATGAACATGTCCCCCAAGGCATTCGGATGCGCACACGCACACGCACACACACACACACACACACACACACACACAAACACAGAGCATGAAACACTGGTTTTACTATTATCCATCTGCACAGATGGATTTTGAAGGAAAGGACATAAAACAAATCAATGTTCGTTTAAATATGAGCTAATATCTTATGTCAGTATAGCTTTTGTCGAAGCAATCAAATGTGCAAATTTTGTCATGAATTATTCACGACAGCAGTCACTCATACCATTAGTTGACTTATTATTCTAATCTCTGATCAATCTGTATAAATGCAGAAAATATAATGCGAAAGATAAATGATGATAGAACATTTGAATGTAACTGCCTTAGCAGGAGCAGTATGAGTGAGTCAACGACTATTTTTTTTTTCCTGCTTCTGGCTTCATACTAATGAGGGAAGAAGTTACCATGGTAATAGTAGACACGAGCTACCTTGAGCTTTGCCAGGCTTTTAATGCACATACACACAAAGACACACGCATTGGATAGTTATTTCATCCTCCATGCTGTGGTGAATAAAAGCAAAACCATTAAATACATATGGATATTTAAAGGCATGGTAAAAGAAACCATCGGGCAAGACTCACTTTTTTCCTCCATGATCATCATTATCAAAGGCAGCAAGGAATCTCAGTGTCAAATGTGGGTGTCAGTGTCAAAGACAGGACAATTCCATTTGCTTTGACTTTAACTAAACCTGTAATTGGTGCCCAAATTGCACTGATAAAGTTCATATGTAAACATCCATTATCACAGGCTCATTAAATCTGCGTTTCAACTTTTCTATACTGGTTGCATGTCTCAGACCTTCTTCTGAGATGCTAGTAAGCCCTGAAATAATATCAAAATAATATCAGCAATATCATCACATTAGAACAAATGCATTCAAATGTGTTAGCAGTGGAAATGAATATGCTAAACTGTGTTTGTTAAAATCACTTCTTAAAATGCAAAATGCAGCTTGTTTAATTTTTATGTAACCCTCTTTTCAACTTTGGGCTGTCACAGTAATTTCGCTTTTTCATATTATCATTAAGGTTTTACATATCAATTAGAATGAAAAATACTCAAAAGCCATAATAACGGTTTATTTGGTGTAAAAGACCAGTACTCATACGCAAGTTGTTTTTCCTCTTCATATTTCCCTTTTGGCGAGGTGGCAGTATCAAGCTATTTCTCCTATACAGCTAACTTGCAGCAGCTTTGCATCATCTGCGCAACACAACTGAGCCTCCGTGTTATGCATTGTTGATACAATGCACATACAAGTTAGGAAAACATTATGTTGTAAACAGGCAAGTGTTTTCAGCAATGGAGACCTTTTTTCCTACTGATTTTTCAGTGGAAATCTTTTAATTAAAAAACAACAACTATTTTGCAGCATGAGATGATGTCAATACAGAAATAACAGTGATCTGATAAAAGCTGAAATGCTGCATGAAACTAGGTGTAATTGGAGTATAAAGAACTCTTTTTTTTTTTCTTTTTTTTTTTTTTTGAGCAATCACCTCTGTGCCGTATTGCAGCCGCTGACTAAAGCACGCACAGCTTCTCAGCGTCTGAATGTTATGACCACTGCTGTCACCAAAGCACAACACGATGCTGCAGGTGGCGGCCATTGCTGCAGTGCACCCTCATTCCATCTAATATATTCCACAACGCCCTCCAACCGTGGCTAACTGCATGCGTTTGGTTTGCTGTGCACATGTCATACTGAAAGAGCCGAGCCCCCACTTCGAAGTCGAAACCTGCATCACTGGACATGTTCGATTTTTTATTTATTTTTTTAACCCAGAAATGATCGTATTGAAAGATGCAGAAAGAAACATCCCCCATGTTGGGGCGCATCGTCAGGAAGAGCTAAGCTGAATGAGGGGCGCCCATGCGAAATGATCAATTACAACACAGTTATTTCTGTAAGATATAATCAGAGGCCATAAGGTCCTATTTTGTCTCGTGCCCAGGGAGGACTTTAAGTGGCTCTGGCAAGCTCCGCTTCACTGAATTACACACATGCCCTCCTGTAACTCACAGACCTCACATACGGAGTGGAGCCAATGCTTTATTCTTTGCACCACCACCAATTAACCTCCCAATAACTCCAGTTGGACTTTTTTTCCTTTTAAACACACTGATTCAAAAAAAAACAAAAAAAAAAAAAAACTCTCACACATTTGATATTTTGCTGAATAACCATAAATAACAATATAGTGTGTTTCAGTAGCGATTATGCAGCACTGAATTTCTGCAGCTAATAATTAGCGTAATCGCCCTTGTTCCGCCCACTTGTATAGATAGTAGCTAAAATAGGTTCAAGGTATCTTAAGTTTTTTTTTTTTTTTTTAAATGCATGAATAAATCCTATTCATACTCTTTGTGGCAGATACGCTGAGCCATTTCAACTTGAATCCCTCATCTGGGGAAAAAATATTTCAAATCATTTTGGTCATAACTAAATACACTTGTGGCACTGTGCTGTGATTGTTATTCAACCCAGAGCTGTCAGCATGTACCATTATGCATGGAGTGACAGTCGTGGAGGTAGCTGTATACTTTGTGGCACTGTCAGGCACTGGCAGGACTCTGCTGCTCTGGCACAGCCCGTGTCTCAACAGTCTGCCGCAGGTTGTATTTGTCTCTTTGCGTACTGACATTGAATTTTCACACTGGCCAACGGTTCTTGTAGGATCACAGGAACATGTGTTCTCTCTCTTCCAAAGTTGTTTTAATTTAGGGTGCCATATAGAAACGCCTGCGGTGATCCTCTCCCTCTGGCGTGAGGAGATATTTTGCTGTGGGGGGGGTTTGGTGGTGGTTTTATTCCAAACTCATCATCAAAAAAATAAAATAAATAAATAAACAAGTGCTGTGGTGCTGAACAACAACAAGAATAGGATAAACAGGTGACATGATTGGATATGACGACCAGGTCTACTACACCTCCTGATAATGTATTCCTTTGGCTTATATATATATATATATTTTTTTTTTTTTTTTTTTTCATGGAATATATGCATTCCACTTTTGTGCCCTTAGCAAGTCTGCCATCTCTCCCAAAGAAAAGTGTGTCATCATCTTATCGTCTCGCCTCCGCTATCAGAAGTGCATGTCAAAATCATGTTTCTCCTCCTCCTGAAGGCGGATTTGATACCGCGGATCTACACAGGACAATACTGAGGTTTACAAGTCTTCTTTGATTTGTGCCGTGTGTGACAGCTGATGCTTGACATTTCAAGTTCTTTATTTTTAGATGTCTATGAAGTAAACAGAGAATGCATTGACATCACACTGCAAATTTCGAGAGGAGACTTTGAATACAATAACTGTACAACCACTGTACAGGTGTAATTTCTGATCTAAAATGGATATACTTTTGACCTTTTCTGCCATTTTCCACTAACATAAGGACTCAAATTTGGGGGAATTTGTCAGTTTTTTTTTTTTTTTTTTTTACACTGAGAAAATTCTGTATGTGAATGTAATCATCATGTGTCAAACCCCAAATATCCCATGGTCTTTGAATTATTGTACATTTATTGCACTTAGTGTATTAGAAGCCACTGCACTGATGTGGAAGTAGGTCTTAAACTCACATTTGCATGTTTATTTTGGGCTCCTTATTAGCATTGGCAAACATGAACATCCGGCAGAAAGGGGGGGGGCAGCGAGGGAGGAGAACGAAGGAAATGTTTCATAACAAAATAGATTGATTCCCAAGTTCGAAACTGTGTTCTCATCCAATGATTCACGTGTTTAAAGATTGTTCTGACATCCCTTCTTGTCTCCTGTTGGAAAACATCCAGCCATCCATTACACTCTTTGCACAGTGGCTTGGAGAAGACGATGACATCAAAGGAGGCAGTAATTGTTAAACCTTTAGTTTCTTAACTTTCACAGTCTGAAGGGATGAATGAACAGCAGTATCTCCAGCACCCTAACCTTTTCGGTTTTAGCCATATCCAGGAATGTGGATGGACAATATCTGGCTTTATCTCCACTCATAGTATCTCTGACAGGAAGAAGGAACAGAGGATAACACAGCACAGCGTAGCTTGGATTCAGTGACGGCACAGCAGCAACGCTACAGATATTTGCCTCTTTCAGCACATTGTTTTCGTTTGTCAGTCCACATGGCTGAACCTCACCCCCCAAAAAAAAAAAGGTAAAACCGTGGGCAGCCATTTTCATCAAACACTAGTTGACTGTACGTTACCTGCTCAGCGTGAAATGGTGAAGACCTGCAGTAAACAAAAGGCTGGTGAAGAGAGTCAAACATTCATAAGCCAGAATGACAGACAGTTTTATCAGGAGTTGGTGGACCAAACAAAGAGAAAAAACAGTGACTGGCTGTTAGAAAGAAGACCATTTTATGTCATGAAAAAAAGAAGAGAGGTTTAAAGGTTTTAAAGGCTTGATAGTACAAATACAACCTGAACTATTTCAACTTTATAGAAAAAGATCCCTACTGCTCTGAATTTGTAGTGGTGAGAAATTATCTAATGCTTTAATATAGACAGTAGGTTTAATTTTCAAATTACTTGTTGTAAGGTGTCCTCAAAATAATTCAGTCTGGTGATTACTATCTTAGACGAACACCTGGAGTTGCACCAAGCAGCGATGACATTAACTTGGCAGAGATTTTTGAATAAAATGATAATGACCTTCTGAGTTACTGCCGTGACTTCTCTCTGGCGAAAGAAACAACCTTTCAATAAAAGATCTCGCAAACCTGTAATCATTCTTTCACACAACAGGCACTCAGCTCAGTCAGACAGTGCCTTGAGGTTAGACCCTCCAGTCTGTCCCAAGTCCTATATGCAGTCATTCAACTGCCACTAATTATAACCCAGAGGGTAGTTGCTATGGGTCTTTAGAGTTTCCCGATGCTGCTGCTGAACAGGTGGCACATTCAAAATTGTTGTGCCGGCCACCACACTTTGACAGGAAATACACACTGACTCTGCCTCCTATCATTTAATTATTCCTTGCTGTCTCACAGTGAAATTATATATCATTATATTATCAAAATACGCAAGTGGTAGCTGTATCGTTTTATGTCATGCAAATAATGACAATTTTACATTCCTTACATCCCTAGCTACTTACTACTGAAACTTTGCTTGTTTCTCCATTTGCTAACCCACTGGTCATTGAGTTTTAATTTAACACACAATTTCCTGGCTGTTTTCAACTTTCTTTTGCTCAACATTGATTTTTCTGAAAAAAAAACCTGACTTCTCATCTCCTCATGAGTTATTTATAATGCACTTTTTTTTTCTTTTTTAAAGATAAAGATTTGGACCCTTTAATTCCAGGTAAGTGTACTAATGAGGTGTTTTTCAATTCAGCACCATTCAGCACAACTCTTCACTCTGAGAGATGATTTCTTATCATGTATTTTTAAAGTGATGCATTTTCACAGAGATACATCGGAGCGATTGCAGATGGGTAGTGGGTGGTGCACTGGGCTGCGCGGGGAGGGCAGACATGCAGGAACGTATCAGGATGAGAGAAGTTGAAGGTCTTAGCAGGAACTTGCACCCACAAATTAATTATGTACTATGAATCTTTTTTTCTCTTTTTGTCTTTGAATATCCTGCTTTTACAGCTATACAGAGTTAGCTTTCCCTTGTTCATAAATATGGAGAAACAACTCAGTGGCCTGACAGATAAACACTAAAGGCTTTCTAATGTAGGCAAATAAGTTGTCAAAGGCATAGCTTGTGATTGGATTTGCTACTTTTTTGGCAATGTGTCAAAGTACGTCAAGGGTATATTAACAGGAGTTACCTGTATGTATTCTCGTGGGCAGTCAGGGTTTGAGTGACTGCCTGAGGCAAACAAAAGGAAAAAAAGACAGAAAAGAAAACTGCAGGAAAAAAAAAAAAAAAATCTCAGTTGCTTTTAAGTATGATCAAAGAAGGATCTTGCAAGAGCTGTTTCTTTAGGCCTATCATTAAAATGCATCTTATTCCAAAGAGGTCATATCAAACAACATTCATGCAAGGTTAACACATGAGGAAAATGCCTTTTTATAAGACTGCTACCACTATTAAAACTTTTGTCAGACCAATTTGAAGGTTTGAGGTTTGTTCACATTTGTACCCCATGTGAGTGGTAGCTGAATCTGCATGGAACCATTTTCTTTCCATTTGCGTTTGGTTGTGCAGATCAGAGAACCTGCTGCATCTAATGCAGCAAAAGCATCTCTGATCCCCGGGTTAGTGCTTTGGCTGATTATGGATCTTCAGTGCATTTTAGGTGCATTCGCACAACGATTTTCCTGTGTTTCATCACTCTAAGAACACAGTCTGTCAAGCCCAAGACAAAAAAAAGCAGCATGAATGAAAATGACCCCAAGGTTGGAGGAGAAGGGCAAAGAGAGGAAACGTCAATGATGAGAAAGAAACCAAATGCCTTAGACACACATACAAACACACACGCATACACATGCACTAACCCACTCACCTGCAGTGTCTGTGAACCCCAGCCACAGTTTCAATGATGGAGCACTCTCCTTCATTGAGACAGAAGGCCAGATCCTTGTCTTCCACACATGGCTTGAAGACCTCTGAGCGTAGACTAGGAAATGTGGGAGCCACTGCTAAAGACAGAGACAAAGAGAGACAGATTTAGTTACAATTGGTCAGAAAAACTACATTTAAAAAAGCTTTGCATCTTTAACATTTCTCATGTCTTTAATCTTTTTGATGTGCTGCCTACTGCACATGGCTGTCATGGTTATAGTTCTTCTTCTACACTGATTTCTTTTTTTGTACTAATATGACCACTTTCTTCAGATTGAAAGAGAACACTTTATTCCTTCCTTGATTTCTGAAACCGAGTGGGCCAAAGGCAGGATAGCCCGGGGGCCAACTCTCTTCATTGGTACTTTGACCTGATGCAATACAGAAAGCAAAGTAATGATGTAAAGCATGTTATAGATACGCTTTAGTATTAACAATGTTGTCCGTATTGCCCTTCTTTTGCTGTATATGTTGATGCACGTAGTAAACATATTCTCTACAATCCCAGTGTCTTCGCTGTTTGTAGATTAAGACTTTAACCACAACTCATCAGTGAATTTCACAGTCAGCCATTTTAGTGAGACATTTGGAAAAAAAGTGAGATGATAATAATGTAAGAAATAGGGATGGTAATAATGTCACGCTGCACAAAGGCAGAACAGAGACAGAGAGATGGGCCCAGCGATGTAGCTTTAATTCTCTTCTTCTACTCTGACCCTGAGCTGCTCTCACATCAAGAGCATGGCTGCCATGTTCAAGCACTGCAATGCAGCGTTCTCCACCCTGTGAAATATGCACAGCTGTCAGGCATGTGGTCAGAGCGACGTATAAATAATGTGTGCTAGCATGTGCAACCAAACGCTAATGTATGCAGATATCCTATCAAACTCACTCATGCACAAGCTCACACACACACACGCGCATACAGAAACGCACACATACAGTGACACAGAACTTATCACGTAGGACCTCTTTCACTCCATCATGTAGTCAAGCATTGAAAATTGGATTGACTGGTATTACGCTCAATACCTTGCCAACACAATTGGATTACACATGTGATTCTGCTTTTATCCATTTATACTATTCACACAGACACACTATTTAAATGCACAAACATGCACTCACACACCATATTCTTCAAACTGCCATTCCAGGCCTATTTCTATCATCTGTTTGTGTTGAGTCTTTGTTGCCCAGTCTGCTTTATGTGCGGCGGCGGCGTCCACTGGCCAATGGCCTTTTTTTCGCCAGGGCTCTAGCCACCAAATCACATGCGGCAGAATAAAAACTTGGTAATCCGTTTGTTTTGCCCCAGTGCCCAGTTCAATCTGTGTTTTGTTTATGGCCATTGATCGATAAATCTGGGGCTTTTGATGTAAGGCCCAGGAGATGATGAGAGATCAGAGGGAACACAAAAAAAGATATGTGGCGCTCCTGGGGCCAACCAAGACTCTACTCTGTCAGAGTAAAAACTTTGGGAGATATCATTTAAACCACTTACTGTAGCAGCTCAGATCATATCTTCAGATGCATTTGGGGTCCCTGTCTTTTTTTTTAACCTTATGTAAGAGGATGTATTAAACAGATAATAAAGGTAATACATTCACATTGTGTATCTGTTGCACATCTCGCATTTTGATTGCTGCTTGGAATATTTTTTTGGATCAGTTCTTATTTATCAGCCCCATGAGTGTGATGCATTTGAAAGTAGGCCTCGACCCCAAGCTGACTCCCTCACTCTCTAGGCTTTAAGAGACACCGCATTACATCTTGTAATATTAATTCCACAAATTCCCACAGTGGTTTGTTCAAAAGGTTATCTATTCCAAGATGCAACTTTAATAATAGAAAATAGAACACAACGTCCCCCTGTGGTACGCACGTCCGTGGCAATAATTGTCACACTGTTTAAAGTCCCTCGTAGCTTTTTATTCAGACAGCAGCAGTGACCACATGTGAAAAATAACACGTTTGATATACAGAGACAACGCCCGCTATGTTAGGTCAGCTGTTCAGGTTTAAGCACACCAGGCAGAGTTTTTTTGACAAAAGAGAAAATTGATTTTGTGCCGTAAGCCAAAGCATTGATATATTTACATTAGAAAAGCCAAGGTCATGCAGATACCAAACACCTTTTTAGTACCTGTATCACAAGTAATCTTATCTATACTCAGGCATTTGAAAAACTTTTGAAAATTTTTTTTAAACTTGTCATCTTATCGCTTTTTTTTTTTTTTTTGACCCAAAAGAGCTCAAAAGAAGCTTTTGCTTAAGCTTTGCTGCTGGAAAATACTTCATTTCGTTTGTCACATGTTGACAGAGCAGAGGAGTAGCATGTGAACTACACAAGGTCACTGTGGCATCAATGACACTGCACTTCAGGAATCTGTGGTGATGTATTATGTCTCCATGCATTTTATTTTTTCCCCCGTGAGGGACAAAGCTCTCACAAAACTGCAAGGCACATTACAGCAGCACCTTTTGTATATTGGTGCTCTTTTTCAGACAGCGAATGTGCCAGTTTCACACCCAGAGGAAGGCTGACATGAATGTCTTAAATTAAACATATTATGGCATACTTTGACTGTGCAAAGGATTTCTAGAATAGCTGATCTTTGAAATTTTCCGTGGCTTTTAATATTGAATCCAGTGATTTATTTAACCTGTAAAACACATGAAGGTAAATGCACACATTACAGCATTCTCTCCTCCTTAAATCAGAGTAGACAGTGCTAAGTCTCTCACTTGTCATTATACAAAATAGACCCTGCTATTCTTTACCAAGACACAAGGTTTCTACAAACAAAGAGGCTACACTGATTAACTCTCAAATGTTTTGCAAAAAGAGCTCTTAAGCCTAAAAGGATTACATCCACTCTTTTAGCCCTGTTGGCCACATCAAGGAACAAGTCATCTTCAGATATGTTTGGCCTCCAGCAATACAGCCTGTCAATTTCTTATGGGTTCCCCTTTCATCACTGTGACAGGCAAGAAACGGTGAAAGATCTGCAGCGCAGCGAGCACAACTTGGGCACTTTTGAACGAGCACCTGTCAAAGAGGATCCTGTCGAAACGCAGCGTTCTTTAAATATTCCTCCACCAGAAATAAAGCAAGTTAAGAAAGCAATTAATCAGTTTCTTGAATGTGTCAGGGCAGAGTGGTGATAATGTGATTTTTTTTTCCCCATGCTGTCATTTGTTAACTATCAAGGGACTGACCCTGAACATATCGCTATAAACCCTGTAATTGATCCAAGCAGTCAGAGCAATTAAAGCACATTTTTTGAAGATTTTTGATATGAAATTATGAGTGAAAGCATAGCACACTTTTTAAAATTCAATCTTCATCTTCATTATTGAGGTAATAGCTGATAAATGATGTGTCCCTTGCTTTTAGTTAATATTAAGATGTGGTGTCACGACTAATTATGACAAACACACACGTCGCCATTGGTTCATTTTTTAATGCTTACAATGACGGCGCTTTACAAAATAAATGCCTTGAAACAAGAGGCTCCAGCAGATTCAGACTAGTGGGTAACCTTAAAAAAAACAAAAAAAACAAACAAAAAAAAACACCATTTGGTACCTTTAAAAAAAAAAAAAAACACCATGGTGGAAAATTTGCTAATAAATGGCAGCTGAATTGGAAACATGATTCATCCTGGACTCTTTGAAATCATTTTCACGTCTCTCACTCTCCCCGTTGCACAAAGGCAATCCAGATTGCCAATTCCCTTGGTAACTTTCAAGGAATCCACTGGCTGGGGATCACAGATTCGGATGATGGTTGGGAGATCAGAGCTATCTGAGAGGAATACTGAGGCTCGAAGTTCTTCTCAGTCGTTACTATTGAATCACTTTCAATCAATATCTTCAAAAAGTCTTACTGACAAAATATGATTTTTTTTTTTCCCCCATTCTGAAACGTATCATTTCTGATGGGGGCAAATCATTGCACGAAGATCTGTTATTGTAACATAAGGGTTTCAATAACTCCACAACAAAACACAAAGTCCAGTGAGTTAAAGCTGCAACTAGTGAATCAAAATAAAGTCGGATGTTGAGCTACATGCATGGTTAGAAAAGGTTATAAAATATACAGCACTGTATGTTCTTCTATGCATACACGTGCAGCCAATCATAAAACCCGCAAAATGCAGCGTGGATATGAGCCTTTGTGTTACTTTTCTGCCACTCATTTCATTTTGAGCTTGCTAGTCATTGGTGTGGTATGTAACAAACTCCTATCATTTCACCAAGAAATAGCATCATAAAACAAGCATTGTTTTTCAACCGATCCATACGCCTCGACATGAGAGCCATGGAAATTTGGGTAGAATTGTGATGCATCACTTCTTCATGCCCTGTGATTTTGCTTTAATGGAATAAATGGTGAACGCTCCGTTCATAATGCTTTGCTGCTGTTATTGTCACTGGCATATGTCATCTCTGTTTCACAGTCCCACTTTCACTTTTTAACTCCAGTGCTTGATTACCTTCAACTGTTAATTATGGGGCTGAAAGCAGCGGGTTTATTACAATTTTTTGCAGCTCTGATTAAAATCCAATTTTGATTTTGTTTTCATAAAGCTGGAAGGCTTTATGAAGACAGGGGAAAAGATTTCAAACAATTGTTCTATTGAGGCCTCCATATTCTGTATATCCAATATTCTGTATGAAATATATATACACACATTGTTACTGTAGATAGAGCATGCTTGGTACAGACAACACAGGAGACAATTCCATTTACAACTGGCATTTTCCCTCTATGGCTTCCTTCTAATGTGCTCATTAGTGTTCTTGTGCTGAGCCTTATCCCCCAGGAGAGTGTGGTCGGGCAAGAACTGCCTGTGTTTACTGCACTGCACATCAAAGAGGGCCTTACTACGTAAAGGGAAGAGTCCTAAGAGAGCCTGCTTATTGCTTACCCATCATGCAAAGCTGCCTTTTAGACAGAATCAGGTTCTGAGAAATATATTGTGCCGTGGATATGGACAAAACATTTGCCTTGTCAAACAATGCAAAGCACATTATAATACGCTGACACCTGTTGATATACTTTTATAGCACTGGCACACCATTCTTCAAAAATATGTGCCAAGCGAATTGCTGGCATATGCCAACTCCATGATGGCATGTGAAAAATCCAACCATTTCTGGAAGACTACAGCAGCTAAGCTAACAGTAGTGCCAGTGATGCTAGTCATGCTTACCTGAGTCACTGAGCTACATCACGAAGCCAGTTCTCTTTACATGGCCACTACTATACAGTGTACAGTTGTAGCTGAGGTCTATACAAAGGTATATGATTCAATGCGCCTTATATTTCAGAGGTCGAAGTTATGTCACATCGGACAAGAAGCAGAAACCTTGTCAAAGGTGGGTAATTAGCATGACCTTTGGCATTTCTTTGCAAAGCTTGGTCAAAATCAATTTTAGTTTTTCATTTCAAGCACTGTGAGACACTAGCATTTCAATTTGCAGGCTAACTCAAGTAATTTGTAATATCATTTGCAATAATTTGCAAGTAATTTCTTCCACCTATGGCACATGGTAAAACATGCTACCATTTGTCACCTGCGCTTCACAGAAACATGAACATTTATAGCGAGAAAAAACACTGAGGTATGAATAAACCATCTAAAATAAACAGCTGTGGGAAAAAACATACAAAAGAGGCTGGAAGAATTCTTTTAGCCACTTGACATGATACTTAAACAACCATGGTCAATATTCATAAACCCACAGTTCAGTGGTCACACGTGGCATAACCTTGTGCGGTCCGTTTGTCAGATGCCACACACACCTACACACAGAAACATACACATACATTCTGTCGTGTACGTCTTGCATGTTTATCAAGACGACAATTCCTTGGGAGACCTTCTGTCCCTGACCTGACACAAACAAATAGTAGTTGACCCGCGGGACATTTGGTTAAAGGGTGGCAGTCGCTGCCTGTAAGCAGGGTTAAAGAGCACACGGCCTTGGTAGCCATGACAGCCTGGTGATAGGCATTCGGTGGGACATTTGTCACAGTTACTCTATTTGTCCTTCACTACATTCCTAGTGATGGCGGCTGCCTTAAAGTGCCACGCTGTGACATACTGTAAATACTGTACATTCATTCCCTAATTACTTTGCATATAAACAAAGAGAGCAAACATTTATTAATTTATCTATGGTTAAACAGCTGTAAAGGTTTTGAAGGGTTCACATGGGAAATAGCAGATATGCATTTTAATTCTGTTTTTCATTGCAGGAGTTCAAAGGACTCTTTTTCCTCTTGGTCACTGTGACACCTTAGAGTCTAGTCATTATCTAATAGCATCATTACTCGATGAACTAAAAAAAAAAAAAAAAGCAAAAAAAAGCAGTAGGTTAATAAAGAAGACCCCAAAAGACATCAAACATGCACTAAACCTTAAGGGAACACTTCACCCCCTAATGAAAAGTTTTAATTATCTACATTATCTCCTGACCCGGTGTCAGCTGAATCTTGATTAAAGTTTGGAGGATCAGTCCACACAACAACCCCTCCTTCTCCCAAACCAGCCCCAAAACAGATCATAAAGTGACCACAAAATTTCTCTCCGCAACCCACGCAACATAGTGTAAGTGTTTTCGCAGCCAAGAGACGCCACTGTATGTCCAAACTGTCTGTACTGTGTTCTATCAGAAGGTTCAGTTTGCTTGTTGTCTGATGTGCACTATAGCTCTGCTGGATGTGCAATGTGTTTTCACTGTCAGGCACAACCTGCATCTCCAATGGAAGAAGACATCAGGGGAGCTGGGGCTAACATAGGAGGGATTATGTAGTTTTGAGTGGAATTGTTATTGGAAAAAACGCAGAAATTCGGTGCACCAGTCAGGTCTTTACTCCCATATGCACAAGAGTTTTTGTTTGCTCCTCACTAGAGCTTCAAGAAGACTCACATTGGTACAGAACGCCATGTATTAACAGAGATCTTTCACTTTAATTTAATGCCTTTAAATGTACATATGTGAGTAATACTGTGCTATTTGATAGACCTTGAACCTTTGTTACAGGTATGAAGTTTTAGAAAAGTACACATTATAAAATACAAAGAACACAAAGAGGTGCATGAGACTGAATAAATTTTGCAGGAATTAACATGAACATTAACAAGAATATTGTCAGGTTATTATCAGTGCCCAAAGTGGTGGCTAAATGCTTTTCTGAAGTTGCCTTCAGGGCTTTTTGAAGACAATTTGCCACCTCAGTTGCACATTTTTCTGACTCAGTGGTGGTGACGAGTCCACAATGCCAGTCAGCTTTAAATGGGGGATCATAGCAGAGGTGCTCTGACAAGAGGCAGCAGTGACTCTTTTTCAACCTGCAGATCCTGCTGTAGCTGCTTCTTTGGCGATCAAGGTCAAAATGTAATCTGTCACGTGTTACAGACTTCCCGTGTAAGTCCAGAATCTGTATTGAGGTTTAGAAGAATGCTCAAACCCAGAACAATATTATTAGACGCAATTTCTCCTGTGCTAATTTGTCTTCACAACCCATTTGCAGTAATATGAAACTAGACAGATAATTTATCCTGATTCATTGATTATAATTTGTGGTGTAATTATCATAATATAGCACCAGGAGGGGCAAAATTATGTTACTGCTTAGGATCTCAGAAATGAAACAAACATGCAATTAGTCATATTGTATGTAGTGCCTATTATTTTTCTATAACTTTTTCCATTTTTTTTTTAAATTACTTTTGACAGATGTGCACATTTTGGGATAATATATTAGTGGAGATGATCTATGTTACAATACTATGTGTATAGATTCAACTGCAGCCATAGACATAAAAGCTGTTGAGAATGGGATGAGTGCCTGTACTTCATATTCTTAAATGCCATTATCTACATTACTTACAGAGCAAATAGTGGAATAACCAGCAAGTAGAGAAATAAATTTTAATCTATCAAATGCATATTTAATGAGTGAGGTCGCTTTAATGCTTTCGCCATAGCAATGACATTAAATTTAGATTTGGATTCCAGGACAGGACATGCAAGAAATGAGACATGAATCAAAGCTTGCTGAAGTTCTGCTGAAATATACATACCTGTGGTGTTGCTCAAGGAAAGACTTGGAAATTAATAATTCATCGCTATTTACAAATGGGACACAATGAAAGAGGCTCGAAAACTAATGAAAAACACACAACCCGCACACACAAATGTGCAAGAAAACATGAAAGCAGTGGAAAGCACCCGTGGTCAGACAGACTTACAAATTCAATACTAATATAATAATGTGTGTGTGTGTGTGTGTGTGTGTGTATGTGTTTTTTAGATATTTACACACTATATCATTTACATGCATTAGCCCTACAGTCTAGATTAGAAGCAACTGATATAGATTCATAATCACCTTTTAAATGACGCCAACTTTCACAAAACCCTAGTTAGCAGATCTGTTATTGGTGTGTTTGTGTGTGGCTGTGTGTAAATGTACAGCATGTGTCCATCAAAATATGTATTTTTTTTCTATGGAAAGTCTTTTGTTCTTGATTACAATTTATTAACAATGCTAACAAACCATTTATCAAACGTGGCATATTTGGCTAGCCCGTTAATGTGCATCTTACTGTTACCACACTGCTGATACCACACTTGGTCTCATCTTGGCAGTACCCGTCTCCATCTGCCTTTATTTATTTATTTACTTGTTTATTTATTTTTGTTCGAGACTATATTTAAAAGATGGCATAAAAATTTAATCCTGGGGGTTCTAGAGGATTATGCTTTGCCAGCAGAATCTGGCAGAGAGACTGAGAGGTGCAGTCGAACGAGCACCTAATTGTGTCTTCATTTAGTTGTAACATCTTCGCCGACGTGACAGCTGAAGCTAAACGTGAAATGCTGACTTCTTCGTGCTGATGAGCTGTGATGCAGAGTTATCAGTGTTCTGATCGCAGCACAGTTGTGCGTTGTGTTTTCTCCTTTTGTTTTCTTCCATGGATATTCACCATGCTCCCTCTTTATGCCTGACAAAAATATTTGAATTGGAAATGCCTCAAAATTCTGTTTCATGCAGCACTCAACTCTAGATGCGGTTTTACAAACAGATCAAATAGTCATGAAGAAATGAAGAAAAGCAGAAAAGGAAAAGTTAAGAAGTGTAATCGAACTCGACCAAACTGTGTAAAGCAATAAAGCTTGGGAAGTGGTTTTGATCACCAATTACTGATGTTGTTTATCGCTATTGTTTTTTTTTTTTTTTTGGTCTCCTTTATTTTTTTCCCCTTTTGGTTAATCCACCAAGATGTGGACAATTACTCACACCTGAGAGAAAAACAGGAGAGGAGGGATGGCATTCAAAGCGTGAGAACTTGACAAGAGAGACAACCAAACAGCATTGGAGACAATCCTATTTTTACGGCACAGAGGTCTCCCCCCCCACTTCTGTCTCATCACCAGAATCCACTCTTTCCCTGCCACTCTCCATCTTCCTCGAGGGAACTCCGAGATGTTGCAGGAATGCAACATCAACATGCATCCCCTTGTCAGCTGGAGCCAGAGTAAGAGGAGAAGAGTTGAATGATTCACCTACGTGGAGCAGAGAGTAGCTTCCTGTCAGCGCAGTTGATTAAAATTCCTGGGACCAAGAACGCAGGGTGTGATGTACGACGAGCAGGTGGTGTGGGTTTAATATGCATGAGCGGACGGCTCCTGCATCTGCAGACTGGCAGTCACTGAGCTTGCCTGTCTGCTCCCTTGGCAGCTCTCTTGGCATATGGAGCTACTGAGGGCATACATGAGCATAGCAGGGGGGCTGGTCTTAGCACCCACTGATACAATTTACTCTTTTTGCGACTCCTGAGATCAGCAGGATGGCAGCTACTTCCTTTTTGTGGCTTTGGTCTGCTCAAAGTAGGCAAGATGAAGGTAGAGGAGAGCATTTCTTTTGCTGTATATTTTATTGATTTTATACAAACAGCAGGAGACATCAAAAGGCAGAGGGATTAGAGGAGCCGGTGTAAAAATTGACTGAGATGGGGTTTGGGACTTAGGCTTACCAGACGGAGGCTGTGATTAGCCCCTACACCATCTCAACTAGTGATTGTATTGATATGAAAAAGCAAGCACAATCCTTCTCTAGATTTTGAAGGGGGGAAATGCTAAGCTAACGCTGCCTTGTACTGTATTTGACACATAACGCTGCCTTGAAACAGTTTAACTGTGGAAGTCCAGGAGGCAGTATAGAGTCAGATGTGGGTGCAGTGGAGAGACATACTTTTCAGTGAGTTTTTATTTGTTTTATGCAGGTCTGTTTGTTATTATGGTGATTCCATGTGTATGTGCGCCGCAGTGGGTGGAGAGATGCGGTAGGGGGTGCATTGCTGGCAGTGCCCTGTAATTTTACTGTCAAGTTTGTCCAAGTCTGTGTCATCTGCTGCCCGCCTGCAGGTCAGCAGAGAAGTGGGCAAGCCACACCCATCGTGTTCTCTGATGTTTTCATCAGCTGGTGGACTTACAGACCTCTGCAAAATCACATCACCCCTTTTATTCATTCAAGTCTGCATGTCTGTTACCACTTCTAACACGCTCCTCAACTAGCAGGCACATCTAGCAATTCAGATAACTTTAATAAGTTACATTACAATTACAGTAATAAAACCAGAAGAGATTAATACCCGTCAAAAAGGCTCAGTACTTTTCTAGGGGATCACTGCTCACCCCAATACTACGAAAGCTGTACACCCAATGGGAGCTCCAGAGTTATAACTGAAGGAATGAAAAACATATAATTATGATGTATAGATATAAATAATTGTTAGACATCGTTTTTGTTTTGTTTTGATTATTAAGAAAATCTTGCTCAGTGTGATCAGTGACACCCCTTTGTTTAAACTGGGTTTGACTCCATCATTGACAGATCTCTATCAAATCAGTATTTTGCTCAGTCAGCTTGAAAGGACTTTAAAATTCTTTGGTATCTAGAAAACCAGGGGAAAAAATGCAGCTATAGCTGACATTTTGGAAATAGCAGTAATGGTGTGAAAATTCAAAAATACTAAATAAAAAAATGTAATCATACTATTATTGGCTGTGTAGTTGTTTTCTGGGGTAATTGTGACAAACTATTTGCTAGGTTTCGCACAAGCCTGGATTATGGCGTGTGAAGACTGCTAATAGAAATTTATACCCTGTTATACACTTTTTTTCCTCTCAATTTTAAAATGGGGGGGTTTCCCCTCTCTACCCTCACCACCATCTGTCGCTGACCATAGAGTCATTGACATTTGCAAAGGGCAGTTAATGTTGTCGTTGAGCTAACTCGTTACATCAGCGCTGACGCGGCGCACGAAGTCTAAAAATAAGAAGCCTTTGATTCTACACACGATTTGACTGGGACGGTTGGACACAATGAGCTGATAGTGATGAGACACTGTCACAACAGCGAACTCTAACTCTAACTCATCCAGCTATTACAAGCTCTGTTAAGCCCTTTCCATTCAGCTCATCAACTCTTTTTAGCCATCTGCAGCTAGCAAGTGTGTTTCATTTGCAGTCTCTAAGTTCACTGATGTGCATTGTCAAAGCGTGATCCTGCCAAATCCACTGTGGATATTGTGGCAAGGCCAGTGCAATCAACACCAGATGTTTGTAGTATAGCAACACAAACCTCTGTGTTCTCGTCCTCCCAAGAACATCATTTCAAGGAAACATTTAATTTCAGGGTCTCATAAACAGTGGTTTAAATGTTAACTTCCGAATTCAAATTTACGTTGCCGCGTGATGTTTCTGTATCGGAGCGTATGGGCAATCACAGAAACACTTTAGAAGACCGCTAAACAAAAATGATTGCACTAATCTGTGTTAGGAATATGGAATGAAGTGTATCAAGTGAATCTATTTACTGATGCTTAATAATTGAGTCGACATTAAGTACACCTGCAATGAGTCATTTGGAGACAAATCTGTAAACACAATGAATGTACTAATTGGATTACATTAATGATAACCAGCTTGGAAAAACTCACCAGGGGACATCAGTTAATCCCAATTATAAATCCCACTAACTGTGCAGCTCATGGACAAAGCAAATCTCTGATGAGTTGTTCTTTCCCTTAAACAAGGCAGATTTCCCTCATCACCTCACTCCACTCAATAGCCATCCATATCTTATAGCTGGCTGGCTGGCTGGCTGGCTCTCTCTCTCTCACAAAAAGTGACTGCAAATTTACCCTGACATTATCACCCCAAAGCTCTACAGAAAAAAAAAAAAGAAACACAGGTAGAAACATGTAACTACACACACACACACACGCAAGCAAACGCCTGCTTCTCTGGATGGAGCAGTGGGAACAGGATTAAATGCCTTTCACACTGCTCACTCTCAGCAGAAAGACACAGCTCTGATCCAATCACGGCGACACATGCAGAAACAAGGAAAAGGTTGTGGCTTGACCTCCCTTGGGAGTGAGCTTGTCTTCAGTGCTACTCGAGAAGGAGGAGGGAAGGCGGACATGACAGCAATAATGTGACCGTTTTAAACTAATTCAGCAAAGGACAGTAAGAGGGAGGGGACTATGGCAATGAGTTTGTGAGAGGTGTTAGAAGTTTTATGAGTACATGTGCACCCACAGGCTTTACCCAAAGCAGTGCTGCCAAACGCACACTGTGGTGTATGTCCAATTGCACAAAAGAGCCGGAGTGGCACTGTTAATGCATTGGGACTGGCAGCAGTGGCCCCGATGCTCAATCAGTGAAATCCTGTTTAGCCCTCCCCCGCCTTCAGGGAGTGCCTGTCGTCTGATTCTAGCCAAATGATGGCCTGTTTAACACCTCACCACCTGCCTTGTTTATGTGCATGTGTGTGTGGGAGAGAAAGAGAGAAACAGTCTGTGTGTGTGTGTGTGTGTGTGTGTGTGTGTGTGTGTGTGTGTGTGTGTGTGTGTGTGTGTATGTGTGTGTGTGTGTGTTTGTAAAAGTATGGCGTTTGTGCAGGAGTGACCTCGTTCTCTGGGATGAAGCACGACTGCAGGACACACCCACACACACAAACTGATGTTAGTGTGCTATTCCTACACTTATTCTTCTACTCTTCCTGTAATCTCACTATACACATGCATTGACAGTTCTAACAATATAGTCTATTAATTGTATGGCTTTAGAATGGCCAGCATGGTGAATGGGGTTTGATTTTAATACATGAGTCATCCAGCATGAGTACATGAAGTGATTAATGGTGATGATTTGTCCTGTCACATAGGAGCTGTTAAAATCCCTGTACAACATATTGCTTCCCCAAAATATGCTTCTCCATTCTCCTCTACGGCCTCCATCAGAGGACGTACCAAAACATTAAACCTGACGGACAAAAATGGTGTGTGTGAATGATGGTTGTGTTTTCAGAGAGTGGTTCTCCCCGGTGCATAGCATTTTCTAACAGAGATATTAATCAAAGAAGTTTTGCTTAGAGCCATGTGGGGATGAATACAATGCAGTTTTCTTCATTTCTCCACACAACAACGTTACCTGTGCTTGATATGTCACATTCAATGAACGCTGCCGGCAAATATTTTACCAACTGGATGTCTGTCTCCAAATTACGGCAGAAAAACTTTCTCTTGAGGAAGCAGAGTGGAGAATTCTGGCTTTGTGGACAAAGTGTGAAACGCTGGTGTGTCTTTGTGTTTTCTTTCTTTCTTTTTTTTTTTGGCACATTACGAGCTGAAGATACTGCACGTGGCTCAAAGCTGAGAACAGAAAACTCCCAAGCTGAAGCACAAGATAAAGTGCTTTGAATGGCAAATAAACAGAGCTTTACTGGAGAGTGGCTGGGGATGAATCATTGCAGGAAATGACAGCAAATTGCTTCAACAATTGCTCCTGACATTCACAGTCACCTTAAACTATGACCACGTAAAAGACAAATGTTTCATTAGCAAAGTGAAAAACAAATAGTGCATCAATATGCTGCCGTATTTTATGATTTTCGTAATGTGATTCAAGCCTTTATACTTGCAAAAAAAAAAAAAAATGCTATTAGTAAAAGCATTTTGACATTAGAATTTAAAATCCAAAGTATTGTGACATCAACAAAGTGAGTTAACTGCATTGCCATATTATCTCAATTTTGACGTAACAGGATATTCAATTGTTGTCCAGGAACTATTATTTTGTACACTAAATGTAACCAACCCAAAGTCTTAACAATTTTAATAAGGTTGGCTGCGGCTTATACTACAGTTGTGAGACAAATTAAGAATGAAATGATGATGATACATAAGGATAGAGGGGGAAAATGAAAACTGGAATTCAATTTGGAATACTTTAAATCCGACTTTTAGCATCACAAAAGACTGAATTAAACAGACCACAGCATATTATGTTTTCATGTCATTATTATTATACCAACAATGTGAGCACTACATTATTCAGGTAAATGCTCAGGCTGAAAATGGCAATCTCACATAGTCACTATTGACAAATAGGAAGGGAGCGGGGCTTAAGGAATGACAAAGTGTGCTGCATACCTTAATCCAGTTATACCACAACAGCAGCTGACATTACCGCCCTCACTGCAATATAAAGTGGCAGCTCACTGATCTTTCTTTTGTGCCTCCAGACCAAAAACAACAATTGTCATGGAAAAAAGCTCTCGTAAATAAGCTGTCAAAACTGATGTTGATTTTAGTTAATGGTTAATGTGGCCTTTTTGACTTGACAAGACGACTGCTCTGCTGTGACACCCCAACCAGCCTACAGTCTTTATTCCAGTCAGACGGGTGGGTGTTTTCGCAAAAAATTGGGAACTTCTGCCAGAACCTCAGCTTGTCATGTTCTTTATTTTCACTCCAGTGAAAGGAAAGGTCAACTACGACCGTGCCATGTTCAGATTACGGGTGTGGGTGGACACTGGCAGGGATCAACTATCCGCAATCGCTTACAGAGATGACACTGATGTTTTATTTATTGGATCACTACTGTTGGATGGATGTGGAACATAAAATTGAACCTAAAAAAATAAAAACAAAACAAAAGTTGATTGTAGTTGGAATCATTCAAATTAAAAAACAAGTCCAGAAGTGTAGGTCAAAACACGAGGACTAAACCTCTGTTTTGTAAAGTATAGAGATTCCTTTACAGACAGATTCATGCAATGGAAGAAAAACAACACAATTCAGCAGTTTGCCTCACCCAGCAAACACAAGCTGGTGGAAGTCGATCCTCATTCTCTAGTGGTCTGAGACTTGATTGGGTAGTGGCATCAGAGAACTTGACATTTGTAGTGTTTAGAGCCGAGTGAACATTTAGTGAGCAAGCGGGAGCTTAGTGTCTCGCTTTGATGGCACAAATGTCTGCTGATGGACACGCTGGCTGCTAGGCTCTTTGACTCAACAATCCTGTGCGACAGAGACATGGACCACCACCTAATGATAACAAGTTAGCGCAGATATCATTATATTCTTATTGCATCTGTCGTCATCACGCGTACAATAGATTTGGTCACGGAGGTTTAAACTGAAAGACAGAGGCAAAAAAGGTTAAAAAAAAAAACAAAAAAAAAAAACTCCTGACGTGTCATGTTGCTATGATGCGTATGGCTATGCAAAAGTAATATATACGGCATATTCCTTAACATATATATCTATAGGCCTCTCCAGGGTGAATAGCATCTCAAAAAAATATGTATTCTCTTCAAGCTATGTCATGCTAAAAGACATAGTGCTTTTATAGGGCCAACCAATTCTGCTGTCTATGACAGCAATCCACAGCTAAGCATAAGTAAGACAGAGGAGCTAGAAGAGGATTTCTAACAAAGCCACTGACACCTGTCACCGCAAAGCATGAGAGAGGGGTGATGGTACACATAAATAACAAACTGGTCAGGCTGACTGGACTGATAACATGGAAGCATTGTAAGACGGAGGGCAGAGAGGAATGTTCTGCTCGGGAAGACTCACAACACAACAAGTCTGTCAATCATTGGCAGCCTGCGCCCGTTGTCTGCAGTCGTATACCAGGGATGGGGCATGAAATCTGAGACCATAGGAAGGGTTTTTGCAAACTGTGAGGAAAGGTACCACATACTGCAGGTAAGATTAATCAACTGTAAGAATGAATAAATAAATAAATAAAAAATCTGGGGATAAGTAAGCCTATTATTCTAAAAAATTCTGGGACTGAGTGCCTGCCTGACCATTAAACATATAACACAGGGCATATAAGGTGCTCATTTGTGTTGACAGGAATCAGACATCTGCAATGGTTTCCGCCCGGACTGTCTCACACTCAGACTCCAGCCAATTAACAGGGTGCTAAGGAAAGATGCTTTCGCTGGCCTTGTGAACCATTCAAGATTATTTTCGGAGTTCATGCTCTCCCAATTTATCCAAAGCAGGCATTGGCATCTGTGGATGCAAAACCCCCACACTCAAGTGTCTTCCAAGATCATATGTTGCTCTCACATTTTGATGTCACGCTTATTTTTCTGACATTTTTTTCTTTTTTTTTTGTCAACTTCAGAAGAAATACTGTGCATGCAGGGTTGAAACCCTGTTTGCAAACTGTTTGGGCATGAACACTTGTGCTATGTGCTACCTTTCACTTTACAGTGTGACATCAGCAAGAAAAGTGAGCTGAGTATGTCAGCTAAATATTTATGTCCTATAGGATATTATCTAATGCATAATTTTTTTTTTTGGTCCATGTGGGTGAGCTAATAAAAGACTGTGAGGGTGCAACATGATAGGTCCTGCAGCAAACGCTGTAAATGACATATTATATTGGATTTATAAAGCAGGTGGCTGACCAATCAGTGCAAGCAAAAAGTGCCACCATGCATAAATGTCATTACATCAGCCTCACTACATAATTGAAGATGTTAACATAAAACCTCTGCCTAAAAGGATTCCTGCACATGCTGCTGCAGAAATGTCAGTAGGACGGGTGCACAAACAACCAGAGGCTGTGAGCATCTGGAGCTCAACGTAACCTCAATAAATATTGGCTTTACCACATTTTTTGTCGTTCGATGCCTCTGTGATGCAAGAAAGCCAACATTATCATTGGTTTTGTCCTATCGAGCTCATACCTTAGCTTCAGCCCTTACTATTGCCTAAATGTTGCATTTATGATCAAATGTTGTGCAAGTAATAGTCACATCTATCTATCTCTTACATCTATCTAGTTAGGTGCTTCAGAGAGTAAACGCTACAGTAACAAGCTTACAGCCTGCACTTGATGCCTAAAAGTGTCACTCGGAGAAAACATTCACAGGATGCCTTCGGATGATATGCATTTCTTTGACCACCAGCTGGTTTTTCGAAATAAACAGGGCTAATGAATGTGTACTGTTCAGCCAGGAAAAACCATCCCATGCACACAGAAGCGTGCAGGAATGGCAGTGAATCAACAGAATGTTGCTTACATCTTGCTTATGGCTGCTGTTATAATTCAGCACATATCTGTCAGAGCTACACACAGTTTCTAAATCACAAAGAATACACCCTACAGTTAAAACTGCGTGTAGCTTTAAGTGATCTAGAAGCCTGTGCATGCGCACACACACACACACACACACACACACACACACACACACACACACACACACACACACACACACACACAGCAGCCCGGCCCTCTGCAGCCATCAATTCACAGCAGTGAAGCTAACTGCAGCCTACCCCTCTCTCTCTCTCTCTCTCTTCCCCTGTACCAGAATTAATTTTTCCCCAGAGCTGATAGGCTACGCTCTACTGCAGCCAATCCATATAATTAGGCCGTCAGCAATGTAAACCCCTGGCTCAGACTTCAAGTCCATTTCAATATTAGGTGCAGACGTGACAATGGCTTCATCAAACGGGAGTTTTTCGTGTATTAATTTGATAAATAGTTCCTTCTTAGCCTTCTATGTGGCTTATCACTACACACAACTGGCTAATGTTTCTGTTATGTTACACTAGTTCCACTTTTGGGGTGAAGGGGGGGTGATTCTCTTCTTCTACAGAATGCTACATGTGATCCTGCCTTCCTTTGGGTTTTATGATGCACTTCGTTTCTTATTACTAATGAATCATTCGCAAGTGTTTTAATGAGCATTTAATATTAGCGAATGCCAGAGACCAAGATGTCTGCCATCACCAGTTCCCTGTCTCCCCCTTTTTTGCACCCTGTTACCTAAGTATTCTTCCTCCCTGAGCCAATTATGTAGTTTTGACGACTGATCTCACTCCATATGGCGACAGCTCTGTTAATCGCCACCTCCCAGAGAACTGCTGCATGACAGGCTGCGTGTCAAACTCACTATCAAAACGGTGAGGCGTGGAAAGGGGAGGGTGGCAGATGAATGGGATGTGTGCCTGTGCATGTGCACGTGTGTGTGTGGGTTTTTTTTTTTTTTTGTGTGGTGGGAGTGGGAGGAAAAATTAGCCAGAGAAAACAAAGTCAATGAGGCATGAAGGAGGCTTCCCTCTCCTGTGTTTGGTAGAGGTAGTCGTGCCTCCTCATTCTCTGTTGCTAACACTCCAAGGGGAGAGGGAGAGTTGGAGAACAGTGAGGCTATAACAGGATTCTTCGTGTTTACTTGGTCTGGTTGTGGTTGTTGACTGAGGCACCACTTGACAGCATCCTCTACCCACATGCAGACATTAACTTGCGGGATGCATTTGCGTTAACCCCGCCCCCCCTTTTCGAACTGGATCTCCTTGGATTGAAAAAGGCCTTTGGGATGAGGTGTCAAGAGGGCATGTTGTATACAATACAACAATATCAAGGTTGCAAGCTATTGCAGTCACAATGACTTGCTTTGTGCATTGACTGATTACCACTGGGGTAGCGGGAAATAGCCTGCGTTAGAATGAATCCCCTTGTTGCACATATTTACTTGAAATTTATGATACTAGCTATGTGATCCTTCTAGACAAAAGGCACGCAGACATATCAATTTGCTGTTGTAGAGATACCACATCTTTACATTAAAAGCTAAACAATGCTTAATCAGAGATTACGATGACAACTGGCTGCAGAGATGCAGAAAATAATTAATTGGAGCCGCGTCTAAAGCGGAGATGGTTTTTTATGTCTAGAAGTAACATCAGTTAATCTTTTGGTTACCCCTGTTTCCTAAAGAATAGGTCTAATATAGGCTGTATTTAAAGAGATTACAAAATCAATACTTTCCTGCAGTCGTATATCCCTCCCTAGTCCCTAGTAATCTTGCTAAATCACTACATCATTATCTATATCACAGAGCTATCGCCTTAGTTTCATTACACAGGAACAAATAAACATATGCATAATTAGCTCAATGGGAAGTCGATTGGTTGGTTGTTGCTCCTTTGCTAGCAATGTGTAGCAGGCTGAGCCACTGATTTGGACTCCTCGTATACAGAAGCATGACGGTAATTTATCTTCCTTCTAATCATCATTAGTGTTTTGATAAGTCTAACCTTTAGAGGCAGGTGGGAAGAGACAAGCTTAATTATATCCTCTGGCACAGCAGGGTTGCATTGCTATTCCTGCTTTTAAAATGTGCAGGTAATTTAAGGAAGGAATTATTTTTTAAAATAATAATGTGTTTTTTGTGTGTGTGTGGTTTTTTTTTTTTTTTTTTTTAACCTTACTCCTCCTTTGTGTAAATACTGGCATGGCTGTATGTGTGTGAGATGCTGAATATGCAGATTCAAGATCAGAGCAAAGTTTAGTGAATCAGCTACATAAAGTAAGATTCATCCAGCCAATAATTTTTAGTACAGTTAAAGTCAAAACTGCATTATATTACACATTTTTCATCTTCCATTTTTACAGTAGCAGTGAAATGTACTGCAAGCGTACTGTACACATCCTTACAGTTACTTCATACCTTGCCAACTGCTTGAGGCATTTTCCATCTTTGAGTTGTTTGAACATGAATATTCATGAAATTCTCTGAACCATGTCCAGCGTAACCTTTCTAATTCCATGAGCGAAGCTTACTGGAAAAGAAAAAAAAAATGAACTGCCCAGTGATGTGAGCATTTCCAATGCTAGTTAAGCAAAATGGGAAAAAAAAAAAAAAAAAAGGTGCGTGGCACAGTTTAGTCAGTGTGCACTGAGGGTTAAAGCCTGACTGAGTCACTATGGCTCATGTCACAAGGCCTTAGATTTTGCCACCTCACGACGCACATGCCTAAGGTCAGTGTCACTGCCCTGCCAAGTGTTGACCTTTGATCAGTTAGAGGAGTGCTAAAAATTGCCCACAGGTCTCTCTGGGTATATCTCAGAGCAGGAGGGGAGGAAAGGACAATGACAACAGCCTTTAACTAACCCAGCAAGACTTTCCCTTGCCTGTAAAAACATTAATGTGCTTTGTCAACATACAGCAGTGTTCGGAAACAAAGCACAACATGAGCCAAATCTTCGGGGGTAGTGTGGCTATCTGTTTGTGGAAGCCCTCCAACAGTGAACTGACAGCGGGGTTTTTTCATTCAGTAACCTGTATGTGAAAAATACTGGAATTAAGCAAACTGCACCATACCATATACCATATATGTATAGCAAAAACATTTCCTGTGATGTCTTTGAGCGGCTATGAATTTTACAAAGAAACACTGATGCATGGTGCCAAGATTATGGAGGCTATAGTGAAGATAACGTTTTTTTCTTCAATTGGATTTCCTTTAAAACAGACATGTTTTAGTCCCTGGGCCCCAACACAGTCGTGCTTAAATTCACTTGGTTAAAAATACACTGGCCCCATACAAAGGGACTGTTGGCAAAAAACTGAGAGGTATCTATTTCACATCAAATACTGTTTGAATTCCCATTGCACACAATGAGGCCAGCTGATATCCCTTGTTCAGCAACACACAAGGAGGTAAAATACTTCTCCCTAACATGCGGCTAAAGAAATGCAGACACCCAAATGTTAAAGTATTTTGCATTAATGTCTCTGCTGGACGTCTTAGCTTTTTGAGCTTCACATTATCCTAAAAGATTTTCCAGGATTGTTTCACTACACAAAGCTGCAAAGGCACGCACCCCTGACTCGAGCGAACATTAGAATATTTGGCAATGGTTTAATCTCATGAACTGATTTATCTCAGGGGAAGAAAGGTCAACAGCAATTAACAGGAATAAAGCATCATCTAAATTATATTTGAAAGAGCCTGGCTTATATTAAGTATTATAGTTCAGCGTGCCAAGTAGTAAATACAATAACCAGATCTGCCTCATCTCTCATGCTAATTATTGTTTGCGGCTTCAAAGTGTTTTCTGTGTTGTGCTGTTGCTGTTTACTGCTGCTGACTAGACACCAATCAAGCTCAACTCTCCTGTGCTGCTATCAGAGGCCTGTCTTGACCAATCAAAATGTCTCGTTGTTTACACTAAAGTGGTGCGGGAAGCAAAACTCAGCATTTCCTGCTGTGAGAGTTATTTTTAGAGTCCATTGGAGGGGAGAGAAAAAAAAAAAAAAAAAGACCAGAAAAATGCATGTGATATTACATTTCCCACTCGCACCAAGAGTGAAGGGGATGGGTGGGTGGGTGGGGGGGATGAAAAAGAGACAAGGAAGAAAGATATTGATGTGCGAGAGAGGGACAGGGAGGAAGGCAGAGAAGATAGAGAGAAAAAAGAAGAGACGAGAGAGAAAGAAAGCGGGAGGGAGAGACAGTCACACTTGGTTTGCCTCATCTCTGGGCGTATCATCTGGCTTGCAGGGGGAAAATTACTGTACCAGTCCCCCAAGGGCCAGAGTGACTTCCTTAACCACTTTAATAAACTGGAAGAGTGTGATTGCCCAGACAGTGCTGCTGTCAGCGTGTTAATTAGACACAGTGCTTTATCAGAGCTGGCCACTCATGAACCGACCAAGCATATTACCATAAATGGTTTACTATCAGCCTGCACGGGAAAGCAAACCTAAAGCATACAATCTAAATCCATTGTCATTTGGCCAAATTATGTTACCTGCTGTATGAGTAAGTGTTAAAATCATACGACCTAGTCTTGCTCATTTCAGTTGTCGAGTTACTGAACAATAAATAAACACGCGCTATCAAAACTGCATTTGTTTTGGAGAATGAATTTCAAATTAAAAGTAGTCTTTGAACCATTCCATGTTTTGCTTTCCTCATTTCCAAACCAGCCCTCTTCCTCATTATCCAGAATATCCCAATTACATGTTCACAAACTCTGTTTACTGCGTGCAGGCGCTTTTTCGCCAACAATGCCCCCCCTACCCTTGAATCTGCTTATCAGAATATGTTTAATCCTGAAATTATCACCTTTCTAATTTAAGCCTGTAGTTTGGAATCTTTATAGGTTATAAAGCACAGTTTGCTCAGAGGTCTTGCATGCATTTGTTCACAATCACAATTAAATGTGACAGACACTTAATTAAGAGGTGTGAAACTGTTTACAGTTACTCTAAAACAGAATGTATCCAGTGAAAATGCCTGTAAAGATTTAACTGAAGCCTCCGCATATTGTTTATTGTGAGATGTAATCTGTAAGATCCTAATTTAAGTCCTTCAGTAATGTAGGTCTTGCGCTTGCCAATGGGAAAACATGATAATGCTTAGGATTAAAGCGAACTAAATAAGATCAGTAAAATTAGTCAATTTGTGGATCTATATGTTCACATTTGAACATATAGACCCACCCAAAAAAAAAAAAAAAAAAAAAATTCCAAATTCCCACCATACAGTATGTAGACACAGCTCACAGCTACTTCATATTGTAGCGGATATATTCATCCTCGTCACGCCCGAGAATATACAATAGGAGAAGGGGTGGGGTGGGGCAAAGCAACAGTGTTTATTCACCCTTAAGACAGTAGATATAATAATCACCTCCAGCTCAAGTTTTCCGCAAAAATGAAACTAGGCTATTGCATAATTCATGAGCTCTGAGTGTGTGTCACCAACTCAGCATTTAGCTTGAGGAAACCGTAGGCAAACTGAGAAGGATACTATTGTTCGCCTTTCATCTTTTGTATGTAACTCTCTACTTGGTATATTTAAAATTCACATCTTCATAATAAGAGAAAAAAAATGCATCGACCCCAAAGGATATGTGTTTCGCTTGAAAACTGCATGTCACTGACATAACAACAAATATTAAAAAAACAAAAAATAAAAAACTATGACTCTCTGTGTTTTGTTTTTTTTTCCAAACTATATCTGAGAGAAGTGAGAGCTAGTTCATGTTCAGAGGAAAACATGCTAACATTGAAGTTATAATCCTTAAGGTTTTCATGAAATGAATCCCCTATTTATACTATTTATGCTCGGCATTTCCTTTTTCAGTAGCCATTTGATGTATTTACAGGGAAATTATCTCTCTAGAGAGCAGTTTTCATTGTTAGTTCTGCCCTAGAATTCTGGGACCTGCAGTATTATTAGATTAAATCAAAGAGCTGTCACCAAGGTAACCAGGACTGAAACCTGAGAAGGATTACAACTTGAACAATACAATATAATGCAAATGCTACAAACAATGAAAACTTTTGTTTCTTTTTTCAACAGCCATATATCAGTTTCTCTATATACATACTAGATACTGATAATGATAGTGATGGCGATGGTGGTGGTGATGATGATGATGATGATGATGATGACGACCTCAGGCAGATTCAGAGCTGCTAAAGTAAAAATCTGTGAAAGTAAAGTAAAGAAATGGAAAAACTACTTAAGTTTAGCAAGTTTTACAGAGTTTCACCAGATTGTAGTACACAAACACAAGACAGTCTAGGTATTTGTGGAAGATATTTGGAGGCTCACAGTTTGAGAGTAACTACGTACAGGCGTGAGGTTGTGTCACCTAAGACACACCACATGGCTGTTTATTTTCCCAGCAGATTATCTTTATCTGTTCTCTCTTTTTTTTTTCTTTTTTTTTTTTGTTCTGATATCATATGTTTGCTGTTAGATATCATCTGAGATGCTCCACAAACAGCACAATAATGCCCACAAATGCTAAGTGTGTTCCTTTCCACCAAGCACTGGTCAAGGGGTGAGAGAGTGAGGAGTAGACTAGTGGGTCACAAAGGTACGCGCACTCAATTAACCCTTCTTTAAACCTGGCCCAGTCTCAGGAGGTGCTGCCAAATGAGCTATGGAGATACAAAGTGATTTGATTAAATGTGAAGCGAAAAGAAAAGACTGAGTAGAACACTTATACCCAGAGTACTGTGAGTGCTTGAGTTTTTCCTTTAAGCTGTGCGTTTTATTTCATTGCGGCTGAATGAAAGGCAGAAGACAGAACAAGAAGCAAATCTCTGGTGTCCTTGGTTCTATGAAGACTGAAGCAGCTTTCACAGAGCTGCTGTTAATAACAGATGGCTTCTGAACTCTATAAAATGTAGTTTTCGGCACTGGTGAACGAACTTACTTACTTTGGAATTTACCATATTATGCTCAATCTGTTTTGTAAGATTGAATGTTGTTCTGGTGTGTGGGGAAATAGATAATAGTATTTCCAGCACAGGACTGAAGGAAAAAAAGTTCAGACAATAGCATCTGTGGAGGTTATATGTTGAATAAAACAATTTAAACCTACAAACTAATACAATGACATGCTTTATACAAGAGAACAGAACAGAGTTAGGCAATCTAATTTGACATAGTGCACACAGGGGTTAAACTAATTTTGAAGCCATGTTTGAGAACTGGCCGCTGTTACCATACCTGCCTTCCTGCCTGTCTGTCTGACAGCATCACCTGGCAAACTGTTCAGTACTAAGCAAAATTGGTGCCTGGCTGAAAGATGTCTCCTCTGGTTTCTGATTCCCCCCTGCTGTTGAAATTACTGCAGGCTTTTGCAGAAAATTGCACTTTTGGAAACCAGAATTCCTGCCCGGAGTCTGGAGCCACTGCTAAGGAGGGTGAGTCTGATGGAGCCTGTGTCAGCATAACACAGCAAGCTACGCTAGTGGTGCATAATAGCATAGACTTCCCAAAACTCACCAGCATAATGTCAGAGGCCCGTAAACTAAGTGGATCAAATGGCAGCACCAGTCGGTGGAACAAGCAAGGTCCTAGGCTCGCTCATGCAACAGAATGTGCTAGAGAGCGCTGGCTAGCCAAAGCTGCTGGCAGTGCTACAAGTGTCCGGCGAGCTAGAGATGCTAACCTCGGGGGAGCTTGCCATGCCAATCGGCCACAGCCCCTGCGTTCATAAAAAAAAGATTTGAACCGCTAATGTCAGATGAAACTTCAAACGGCAGGACAGCCCGGGGTGAGGAATAATGTCACAAATATGCCAAAGACCGGCACAAGTCCAATTGTGGGGTCTAATGTGCCTTGTACTGTAAAAGGTCAACCAGGCAGCAGCTCTTAGCTGTGAGCACAGTCCTCTGCACATTGGTGGCTGACATCTGATAAATTGTGTGTGTTGGCAAGAATGACATTTTATAAAAAAAAAAAAAGAATTCTTAAAAAAAAAAAAAAAAAGTACTGTATGTCTTAACACGCTCAGTGAATTTAAAGGACAGATATATTAGTGTCCCAAGTCCAGCCAGAGGGAGCAGTATGTTCTCATGTTCACTCAGCTTGAACGCTGTGGCAACTTTAATCTATTCTGGGGGAACAGTGAGCGTTCTCAATCACACGGCTTGCTCCTTTTTCTAGAAATGGAGCGAAAACCTACGTTCATCATCATTACGTTGTGTGCCGGAGTACAGGCACCTACTGAACTACAGAGGGGTGGGGTCTTTCTGCCTCTAGCCAACCAAGCACAAGAGAACATACTGCAGCCAGCACATTCAGTGCCCAAGGACATGATCCTCACTATGCTGCCACCTCATGGCGCCATAAGTGATGATATAGCTGCGTTTGAGGTTCACAGTGATAAACAGCAGCTTCCACATTGTCTACTCAGTGACATGACTCAGGCTAGATCCCACCTCAGGGTGAAAGCTGTGACATACCCCAGTCACCTGGAACACCCCTGTGACAATCCACCCTCTTCTCTCTTCCCTTATATCCCTGCACCTGGGGGACTCTGTAGAAATAGTTTCTGCAGGAATTATGCTCTCATTCTCAACTGCTGCCAGCCCAATCTCCTAAATTATGACCTTATCACTCCCTGCAAAAAGAATGATGTTTGTGTCTGGATTCATTACTAACATAATTATTGAGGAAAGAGTGTAGCATCCTAAACCATCCACACGCTTCAGCTTTGTTTAAAAAATGGGGTTTTTAGGTCTAGGCACTGGATTTTTTGTATATAGTAAATGGTGCTCGTCTCAAGCATCTTTCCAGCTTCACTAAAAATTGCAGTAGTCAGGTCCATCCTAAAAGAGAGACACCTGGATGCTTCCACTCTAAACAACTAGAGGCCGATCTCAAATATTTCCTTCATAAGCAAGCGTATTGAGACAGAAGTTGTTAAAGAAATCAATAATTTCCTGCAGACATATGACATCCTTCACAGCTTTCAATCAAGTTTCCACCCACATCATAGCACTGAAACTGCTCTCACAAAGACTTTAAATGACATTCACCTGAATAATGATTCAGGGAGTCTAACAGTCCTGGTGTTATTGGATTTTAGTGCAGTATTTGACACTGTGGATCATAAAATACTTCTAGATAGATTGGAAAATTGGGTTGAGCTCTCTGGAACCGTCCTCAGGTTGTCCAAGTCATATTTAGAAGGCAGGTGAGATGGTCAGCATCTGCCATTGTCAATCTGAAAGAATGATCACACAATGATCAATCAAATTCTCCAAGATTGTTTGTCATATCTATGCAGATGACACTCAGATCTTCATACCTCTCACCGAATGACTAAACTCAAAATAGACTCACCACATCTGTGCCTTGAGAAAGTAAGCTACTAGATGCGAGACTGAAATAACTCTTTTCGGCAATGAATAAGAAAGGCTGGTGCTTAGTGCTTATGCTTTGATTCTACTAAAAACTAACACCCACATCAAGAATCATTGAAGAGAATTTCAGTGGCCACATCAAAGCTGTAACACAATCATAATTCTGGCATCTTAAAAACATAGCTGAGATGAAAAACTATGTGTCTATGCAAGATTTACCAAAGCTCACTCGCACTTTGGGTTGGACTACCTTGATGTACACCTCATTGGCCTGGGCCCAAAATACATGGCACATATGTTTGCTGAGTGCCTGCCAAGTCGATCTCTCAGATTTACAGGGATTGGTCAGTTTGGGGTGCTCAGAGTTCAAACCAAATGTGGTGAATTGGCTTTTAGCCGTTATGCTGCCCACTGTTGGAATCAGATCCAGATATACCCCAACTGCAGTCATTTCTAAAACTAACCTTAAAACTTTCTCTACTCATCAGTTCTCATGAAATTTTCATTTATCTTTTGAATTCAATTTTAAACTTATCTGTACTTTTATTAAACATGCCTGTGCTTTTATCTATCCCATCTTATAAATCCCCCCCCCCCCCCTGTAAAGTACTTAGAATATCTTCTGATAAGGTGCTATACAAACAAAACTTCTCTTGCCTTGTATTACCTTGCCTTGCCTGTGGTGAGGACAAGCATAATTTCATTTGTTTATGGAGTGAACTACATACAATGTACAACATACTATAAATTTGTCTGCAAGCCACTCATTCAAGCAAGACATCCATTTCAGTAAATCTCACTCTCTATTACAGCCTCTGAAAAGACAAAAGGCATTATCATCATCGCACAGGCATAAAATGTATTGCGGGTTCCCGGGCTGTGATGAATTTCTCTAATTAATGAAGTGTGATGGCACCAATGCTCACAAATATGGTATCTTGAGAGTGAATATGACAGTCTACTTTCATGACTGGCTTTATACAGTTTCAAGATGCTTACAACTGAGTTGCTTTGGACTAACAATCAGATGGCAGACTCTTTCTTTTGTGTGCAAGTCTTCATGACCTTTCCTTAATCAATGCAAAGCTGTCCTTCACAACCTAATCAAATAATCAACTAGTAATTAAATTGGGTGACAATGGTTAGACAATGCTTTGTCTTTACAGCCCTTAAAAAAACATCAAGCTCAATGCTCCATGAAACAATAACCCACACTTCAATACTTAATCAGTCATAAACATTAATTGTGGCATCTTTCATTTGACATAAACTGTAATTGAGCATAGAATTAGTTTATGCTAAGGGGCTTGGGGGAGAAGGTTATGAATCTTCTATTTTCTGATGATTTTCAGTTTGTGCTCTGATGACCACAAAGACGTAAGGATCAAGAAAACATGGCGCCCCTTCTGGTTTCAGATCAGAATCAATGTTTTCTTTGATTTGCTGAGTGACAGAATCTGCGGTGGTTCGTCACATTGGCTAGGCCGCCTGCCCTGAATCCAAGCCACTGTCTCTGCCCTTTCAAATGTGAAAGAGTCTCTCCCCAGCACTCCCACACTCCTCTCAAGTGAGATTGCTGCTTGCAGGGTGGGTGGATGAGACATGATCTCACTCTGGTGGGTGATGACATTGACAGGAGCAGCCAGTCACTCGGATTTGTTTAAACAGAGTTGAAGCGTGAGCTATCTGTGGCTGGAGGTGGGGGCTGAGAGGGGGGCGAGAGGTTGATGATCCTCTAGACTAGTCAGAACAAACATGTCCACTTATGGGCAGATGATGCGATGTGATGTCTCCCCTGGCCATGCAGACAGAACATGCAGAGTCATGACCTGGATTCATATCCCTTGGCGACAGAGAGCTCTGCTGTGTTTATCATGAATTTCCATTGTTTGCAGAGTCATATTCATTGAAACTGTACTTGCTTATACTTGCTGCTGCCAACATTTAACTTTATTTAAATTGACTTGTAGTTTCGAATAGATTTTAATTTGAGATTTTTGCCGGAGGACATTAAAAAACGAGCAGTCCATTGATGACTTACTCCAAAAAAAAAAAACCAAACGGTACGTTTTCTCATCCAATTTCAATTAATTTTTCTATGTGGGTAGAGGTAACATATTTCAAATTTAATCTAAGTAATAAGGATTAGAGAGAACAAAGTCTAGGTTGATGACTGCAGGCACACTAGAAATATCCTTGAGAGAAAACAAAAGTAAGGTCCGTTTTTTTTTTTTTTTTTCTTCAAATGATTAAAAAGACATTTCACTCGGCTTGGGCATGGCAATATAAGTTCTTCATTAACCTTCTACCTGGTAATATTCTTTCAGAGGAGTGCTATGCGGATCAGCTCGTGAATTGTATTCACTGGTACTCCACTAATAATGATTCAGTGATGCATCACATTTATTTTTTATTTTTAACTTTTAGAAGAAAATGCTGTGCCTTGGAGAACATTACCTAGCGATTGCATGTGGAAACATGATTTCTGCAGGTCTTAGCAACTTACTAAGGAGAGATTTGTTTCTGCCTTGGGGATCAGATGGAAACACCATTGGGGTTGTTTTGGCACAATTTTGAAATTGGAGTAATCATAATCCTGAGGGCTAATAAAAGAGGGACAAATTTAAGGAGCACAGACTGAATATAAAATGCATTTAGACTGATGAGAGAGTGTGTTCTTTCACAGAGTAGCTATTTTTAAACCATGACGTCTAATGGTGAGCAGGGGGTAGCTTTCTTTTCTGACGGTGCTCAGGCGTTTTGACTGGAGTCAGCACCTCTGTTTCAGATCACATGGATTAGAGGCCAAGAGTGAACAATGTGCGCCAGGCTCTGGCACAGACAACGTCAGTACTGCCAGCACACTTCATCCATCCATGCTGGCAGCCCCTCATTCATACTCTGCAGTGGGGCCCACACCTTCCAAACACATCACCAAAGCAAAAGATTACTTTTCCGAGACACGATACTGCAACCAACACTGTACATGAAACGCTCGGCCACACCATGGATATACATACACAAATGCTTTGCTGTGGCTTCTCAATTCAGCACCACGGTCAGCTCTCTGCTCTTCTGGTCACTTACATCACTCGGTCAACACGTGTATTAACGCCATAATTCCCAGTTATACAGAAATTTGACAGCACACCTGCAAGCTAGCCAATGTGCTCTTACCAATAACCACTTCAGACCGCACTATTCTAGGGTGAAGTGTAACTTGACTGCTTTAAGCATCTACTGTTGGTTTCTCTCTCTCTCTCTCTCTCCCTCTTTTGCTTTTGCTGCAATTTTTAATTCAACACAAAGATTGGCATACATGCAAGCTAAATCAGGGCACAATCTCTACACTCTTATTTGACTATTACCATCTCCTTCACATCAGTGCTACATAATTTGGTGTCTACATTTCCTGTGTTCCCTTGTGTTCTCATTATCTGCCTTTTATAGGATGCAATTCTGCTGCCCACTACCAAACAAATTCACTGAGTTTGTACTAAATACAGGCGACTTTGCTTTTGATACTAAAGAGGGATGTGTTATGCAGTCTTGGCATTTCTCTCACAACTATTTCATGATTTACAAGTTTTTGCCAATTAGCAAAAAAGCCTAACTGTACATTTAGTGTATATCTAGCAGGTATTACACACAAATAATCATTACAAGTGTTTCAACAGTGAGTGACAGCACATACCTCTCATATTTCCAATGATTATTTCCTGATTTATTTCCGGTTTGGAGGCACAAGGATGTTTCTGGTTATGTTATGTGTGTTTATGTTTACACCATGCACATATGACTTATCATTGTTTCTGTTTTTCACTTTAGTTCCACCCAAAAATACCCTGATTTTTGTAGAGGAGCAGATTGGTATATAATGTCTGTGTTTTCTCCTGCAAGAGGATGCTGATGGCTGCAGTTTACAGAAAATGAGATGATCTTGTCAACTAGACAGCTCAGGAAATCTTCAGGTATAGAAAGTTGATAGAGAAAATGGGGAAATAATGCAAATGAGCTGTTGACTATGTGCCAGAGTTCCTTTAAGTCAGCAAAAAAGGAAAGAAATTTAAAATCATTTATTCAAGCATTTTTCTCTATCAAATATTCATCTTTCCTTAAAAATAAAAATAAATACCAGTTGTCTGTCTTAACTTGAAACTCAAAATATTGAGCCCTATATACAGGTAGGCAGTTACTCATACGGCACATGGCGGTATGTGTCATGGTCTCTTGTAAATTTATTAGTCAGCGCCCAGAATATTGGGTAACTGAGTATATCTAAAAGAGGAGAGTGAGTGAATTCAGTGCTTCCTTTTGTATCAGTCATGTTCTACTTGACACTCTGATTTCTGTCCAGAAATGGTACTCAAGAACTGCACTCCACATCCTTTTCTCTTCATCACCACTGCCTGCCCACTGCTTATGACACCTCATTTCTTGTAGCAGCTCATCTGCCCTCTAAGAGCACCGACTCCTACATATCATATGAGATGAAAAGATCACTGGAGGAGCAGAACACCCGTGCAAGTTGCACCAAAAAACAGATTATTAACTGGAATCGTAAGCGAGATATTTACTTTTTTCATTCTTTTTCAGGTCTTCTCCTATTCAGGAACTGATCTCTGAAGATGGAGGATTATTATTTACTCTATGAAAACCTGGCATTTATCTTATGTGGCTTCATCTCATGTGTTGGCTCTCATTATTCACTCAATGCACCTTGATTTACATTGTGACAGTGTGGATTTGGTGTGTTATTGTTATGGGTTACATGCAAGAGTATGCACACATGGTATGTGAATGCAGCTTTGAAGTTTAGCAGCACCCATTATGAATAGCTAAAGGGGTTGCCATTAAAAATAGAACCAGTGGGTTTCTTGATGAAAGAAGACAGAGGTCTTATAAAATATACATTCAAGCTGCCTGCTATATCTGTAGGGGATATACATTTTATAATGTACAAGGCAAGAAAGGCCTTTAACCTTACTCTAGAGTATGTTTTACAATCCTAAATTCATATCCAGGCATTTAACTCAGATATTGTGTTGTAGTTAAATGCTGGAAATATATCGCTTTGTTTTCTCAAGCAGAATTACTTACAAAAAAATCAATTTTTGTGCATGCTCATTGAAGAAAAGAATATTGATACTGGGTTGGATTGAGGCCTCAAATATCAATTTTTTCACAACAAAAGGTTGGTATTGAAGCATCCACTAATGATTTTAATTCAGCCATCCCTTTGCGAAATGCCACTATGCCTTCATCCAGACTTGAGTATTTCCTACCAAGGTTTGGTGAATAATGCTGAGCAAAAATGGCTCTGTCAATAGCATAGAGATTTTTTTCATCTTCCAGAGCATGCAGGGATATGTCTAAATGCTCTCTGAAGTCCTCACTGACGGCTGTGATTAATTGACAAGTTGATTGACAACTCAAACACCAGAGACTGTCATTAAATTCAGCATTCACCTCCAAGCTGGGAGACATCGCTCCTCGCCTTTCAGTGGACCGAAATACACTTGATAGAGTGGTTTTGCCTGACTATTTCAAACATCATTATCGCTCATTCATCCTCAGAAGGGTTCAAATCCAGTCAAATTTGCCGCAACAAATTAACTATTCTGTCAGAAATACATCACAAAGGTTTTCGGGAGGTATGTTGGAATTCAGGAAGAAGTTAACCCGCCAAAGGCTGTAGGCTTTTTGAACTTTTTTTCAAACAATAGCTTGATGTACTTGACCAGCCAAGAGCTAGCTAAGAAGATGGATACTACTCTCATGTCTGTATTGTAAATATGTAGCTACAGACAGAAGCTGCTGAAAGAAACAGCTAGCTTGGCTACCAGCCACCGTGAAAGCTCACAACTTAACACATTATATTTCCTTTATTTAGCAGCAGCCATTACAAATAGCCAAGTGGACACTCATTTCTTTTATGTACTGTAAATATGTAGCTAGAGACAGAGGGCAGCTAGTTTGGGTTATCTTAAAGACTGAATGCAGGAAAAATCAGCTAGCTTGGCTACCAGCCACCATGAAAGCTCACAACTAAACATGTTATATTTAATTTATTCAACAGCAGCCATTACAAATAGCCATGTAGATGCTAGTCCCATGTCTGTACTATAAGTATGTAGCTAGAGACAGAGGCCAGTTAGCTTGTGTTATCTTAAAGACTGAATGCAGGAAGAAATGGCTAGCTTGGCTACCAGTTACCTTGAAAGCTCACAACTTAACGCGTTACATTTTATTTATTTGGTGGTTTACATTCAGCTCTCTACAGCAAAGTAGATGAAAACTCAGGTGTGAGTGCATCATCACTGAGTTTGCCGGCTTCGCTTCATAGTGATAAGATGAAGAGACATAATGTCTGTGGGAAATATTATGAGATTCCACATTCTTACAGAGAAGCAGGTACGCATACACGTAATTTTAGATTTTCCTGAAATAGATATGACAAGCATTTTAAGATCACCTCCTGCTTTCTTTCTTGAGGAGCATCACTGGGGAGGCGAGGCTCAGACAGTAGCACATTTATCCTGCAAGCCAGATTTCAGATGTCATTTTCAAAAGCTATGATTGTAGAATTGATGCTTGTTTTGTTTCAACGTTGACATAAATAAATATACCAATGACTGTGTGTCATGAGCCTGGAATGAAAGCAGACATATTGCTCGATGCTACTTTTCTGAGTATCATATCAAAGTCCCCGAACACGCGTACTTACACCGGGTCGCCGACACGAGATAGAGAAAGGTTGAGGCTCAAAAGCAGAGAAACACAAAGGCTCGTTTAAAGATATACTGTGAGACCCTCAGTTGGCGACTGCCATCTAGACCTGTGGAAGTGCCCATTCTGCACAGATTTCTGATTGCAGCTCGTTTATTTTATTTTTTTTTAAAGTTCAAACTGTGTGTGACCTCAGTGTGGGCCAAAGAAGAAAGCCGGCATGAATGAAAAGCCGAGAGAGAGTGGTGAGAGTGATAGATGACGAAGAGCAGGACACAAAACTGACAGCAGAGAGGCAGATTAAAAATTTGAGAGAAGGCGAGCCAGGGACGTACTCGTTTTTTAATAAGCGGATTCAGGTTTAATTTTTGAATTTGAACACTGCCGCACCCCCTGCTGTCTCCCCCTCCCCATTTTCATATGGAGTGTTTTGTTGTTTCTTTAATTGTCATGTTTGTTCATCAATGGATTGCTCACATGGTACCATGTCGAAGTAATGTGCCCCACATGACACGCCAGCTTTTGTTTTTGTTGGTTAAGAGCTTTTGACTGATATCAACTTGTCCTACGACAGAGCACTGCTGTCCCATTAGTCGAGGGCAGGTTGGCACAACATCCAACTACGGAGATGGCGTACAAATCCATCCGTGTTCTCCAGACAGTGATAATCCCCACTGATCTCCTCTCTGCCCCCCCACCCCCACCCTCGTCCTCCCAAACCATCAGACAATGGAGAGGGAGGGAGGGGAGGTGGGAGACAGACAGAAAGAGACTGACAGGGGAAATAGAGTAAGGAAATAATGTTAGAGAGTACAAGAGGAGGGAGGTTAGGAGAGACAGCATGAGAGAGACAGAGGGAAATATAGACTAAGCAGCCCCACACCAGCCTCCCCCGTTATGTTACAAAGGCTCACTGCGCTGCCATGATGCACATGATATGCTGGAGAGGATTAAGCAGTAATCGCAGGGGTTTGGCTGTCCTCACAAGGGAGTATCTAAATCCCTCCTCTCCCACCAGCAGTTGAGCCCTCTGCTGGCTTCTCTGACGTATATACCTGGGCAAACAGTCAGTGTTGTTGCTGAGGATTTAAAAGCACTTCTAGGAAGAATTTAGAGGCCCCTTAATCGCAAACAACATAAGTGGTTTGTCCTCAAAAGAGAAAACACCTACAATGCATGTAAAAAGAGAAAGCAAAGAAAATATAGAAGACAGTTGTCGTTTTCTTTTAACAACCTACTTATTCAGAAGAATGAACACACTAAAAATGTCACTTTTATTTAACACACATTTTTCAAGCGCAACAAATCTAGCCTTAACAGGGAAGTTATTCTAGAAAAAAAATTAGACTTAGATTTAAAAAATTGGATTTTTATATGCTTTAATCATTTTTTTGCATAACTCTGACCTCATTACAAATCATGTTTTAACATTATCCAAACCAACTATTTAGAAGTGGAAATGAAGGTGAAAGCTAAAAAGTCACTTGTTTAACAACTGCCTGATCACATATTGTTTGACATAATGGAGTCCATTGTACAGCTGTGTTGAGTGGTGTCAAAACATCCACGCACCTCAGTCTGCTTGATAAAATGCAGATGAGTCAGTTATCAATAAATACAGTCAAGAACAATACTAGGAGAAGAAGAAAACTTTGCTCTTAAGAAAAGTGCTTTTAGCGCTTTTTCTAATGTGTTCCTATATCAATTAAAATGTTTCAGCTCAGAAAGGTTTAACAGAAATGCTTCGGCTGTTTATACCGAGCCTATGCCAATTATTTTCTTAAATACTGGACACAATGCTTGAAAGCTTTGCCCTTATCATCATCTACTAAATAGTGAAATATTCCTGTGAAACAGTTCACAGGCACATGGATGTGCACATTCAACAATATGGCTGCAAAGGCATATTTATGACATATTGTACACTAGCCTCATCTGTGGCTGCTGTGTAAATATGCATAAATAATAAATGTAAACATTGTCAGAGGACATAATCAAAAGTGTTGTCCAAGACTGATGTTTTCCTTGGCAACTGTCCTGCAGCTGCTGCAATGCCCATCACAGCCTGATCATTTTGACTATTGCCAACTATATTTCTTTGTTTTTTTTTTCTTTGAACAGCATGAAATATGTCAGCTTTAATGGTTTGAAATGAACACCATCTATCCCACCAAATGTGGACCCTGTTGGGAGTAACTATGTTTATTCTATGTGACAGTGTGAGGCGTTTTCATCTCTGTGGTTCTTGAGTGAACCAAAAGCGTCTGCAGTACAGGGAGTTTTATTTGTGTGATCTATCCTCTCCCTTAGTAACCTTTGTTTGGTCTCTGTCTACAAACCAACAACATACACAGTTTATTATTCATGATTGGAATTGTTACGGTCTCCATTCTTCCCAGTATAATACAGTGCAGGACATTTAGAGGCAGACAACCCAGTCTGTTCATTTTAGTTTGACATCTACCCAAAGCACACAGCAGCACAGCGAGCGCTGCAAAAGATCGAAAGGAGAGATTGCAAGAATAACCACGGTTTGATAAAGGAAATCGCCTTGTTTTCTTCTGCTCCTCACTGTGCTGCATCGAGCATATCAGCTATAAGGAAGGAGAACTAAACCGAACATACACAATTGAACAATGAGCCTCTCCACATCTCAGCTGCCACATCATTACCTCACAGTTATTCCTGCAAACACTGTACAGCTGTGAAACGTGTATACTGCTTTCACACATGCACTGCAACGCTGAACATATCTAGACATTACATTGTATGTGAAAATGCACATTTCCATATGAGTTGGGCCAGACAGCAAACAGACCTAACCCTGCCATCGTGTTGGTACAAAGTTAGACTGGGAGAGATGATGACATGGAACATCAATTAAAAAAAAAAGCATGTTATGTCTTCCTCATGAATGCTATTGGGCATAATAAACTGAAGTCCCAAATATAGTAGCCTACACAAACACTGGAAGTATGTTATTGTGTATTTATCTACCCCGATGCAGCTGGCTGAACAAATTCCTGGTTTATTTTTCTAGCTTTTCCTGAAATTTGGTTGACATTTGTCTGAACTTTTTTGAGAGTAAGCAGCCAGCCGTAAGCCACCGAGCAAGGTGTCTGGGGCAGGACAGCTGGTGGAACCCACCCCAACGTCACTGGCTTAATCTCTGATCCCTGGCAGCCAACATGCCCTCCTCACCACCCCCATGCCTCAACTTTCAATCACGCACTGTCTGTCTCCCCCTACTCCACCCCCTCAGTCTCTCTGTCTTTATAGCCCTCCTTCTGTTGACTTCTTAGCGCTTCATACAAGCTTATTGCTGTCTTTTACCCACTGGGCCACAACAACCCTCTAAGCTTTGCAATATAGACATCAAACTCCACTATTTACACTATAGCGATTTCAGTGGTATTGTATATATATTGAACTCTGAAAAACGTGTGTCAATATACTGCTAAAATTTGAAAGAGCAGTGGCAACAGGTTAAAGAGGTAAAAAAATGGTGGTAAAAAGATAAATATAGCGCAAAAAAAAAAAAAAGGTGTGTAGCTGAAAAACAAAAGGGTAAAAATACAATATGTAAATGAACCACATTGTTTTTCAAACCACTGAAGCAGAAGCAATCAGTATGAAAAGGCAAAGTGTTGTTCCCAGATGGAAGTTTGTAAGGATATTCCCCCTTTGGTATACAATGAATATTTTTGATCTTGATGCAATTTCCGATACATCACAGTGGCATTGCCTTTAAAACAGTGCTGGTACCTTTTACTTGCCTTTTATTGTGTGGTAAAGATGAATTATTGTCAGTGCTAATCAGACCGTTCCCTGTTTTATTTTTCCTTAATGAGGTGACTAGTAAAAAAAAAATTAAATAAAAATATTTTATTAACTGCCCTATATAATAATATAATATATAATTACACGCTGTACATTTGAAAGATTAGAAAAACATGATGCGCAATATCACAGATGTTAGCTTGTTTCCATATACAACACGGCTGCTGCGCATTTCACTGTGGTGATCATTTAGCAGCTGCTGTCACACTATAACGAACTACTTCTCTTTAGTAATAGGAGCTCCCCTTGATTCAGTCCCAACAGGTAAAAGGAAAAAAAAAAGAAAAAAAATCCTTATGCATCTTTTGCCACTTTCCTGTAAAAATGCTGAAATTCTGATTCAAAATGTATTTTTAATGCCACATCGTTCCTACCAGAATTCACATTTAAAATGGAAGGAAGTGAGAGTCCATACCACAAAATCAGATCGGGCAGATGACTTAGGTCCTAGTTCATGTTCCCTCCCATCACATTCACTGTTAGTGGATTTTGATAACTTGGCAGAATTGATGTTTTTCACACCAACAGATTGTGCCATTTTCAAAATTACACCACAATAACAAGACAAAGAAAGGCCTGAGTTGCTGTGAGAGGTAGAGCATCCTTTGCGGGGAAGGGGGGTTTACTCGTACCTTTCTATATTCCTCTTCCCTTCCCTGACATGGTTGTTTGTAAAGGTGCAGAAAAGAACCGAACCCAAAATCGGAGCACAAGACAAGATTTGGGAGCAGCACAGCCCAGAAGTAAAAACAGCAGAGCCGATAATGGGGGGTGCAATAATGATAGGCATCTGACCCAAGTCACAGGATCAAAACGTCATTCTTTTTATTTTTGAATACATTTTCTTCTTTGGCCTCGAGAGAGTGTTGCGTCTCATTTTATCACATCATTAAAGGTGCAGGACAGGCAAGCACCGAGGGGTTAAGGTGAGAACACTGACAAGGAAAAAGACTCAACTTTTATCTTTTATCTTTTAACTTTTATCTAGATGGAACTTTTATCTTCCATCTATCATTATAGGAGAAATAAGAACACTGTTGAAACAGAGGGGTGAACTCTCCTGTCCTTTTTGGCCAGCACTCGCGGAGAATAATGAGTGAGACTAGGGAAGAACAGTGAGCCTTAATGTGCCTCACAATGACATAGCTACACAGAAATACATCAGACTCTGCAGCTCATGGAAGCCCTCCAGAGCTGTTGCAGAGTGCAGGCTGACAGAAAGAATGAGACTGGCAAGGGAAAAGCAATGTGGTTCTGCCTTTTTTTTTTTTTTTTTGACAACAACAGATGTTGTAATCCCAGCTGTATAGCAGCGAAGGCACGTATCTGTGGCTGGGATGTTGAACCGTTGGCCACGGGTTTAAAGCAACACTACTTTCACAAGCCATTGCTCTCATTGTTACCCTTCTGCTGTCAGCGCATGCAGATGCTCCGTGTAATGTCCTGCACTCTGTAATCGCAGGATTACAACTACTGTAACCAGGCGCCATCATGGTTTCAATCATGCCTCCCACTCCTCCATTCTTACAACTTTCTTGAGTGTCTGTATATTATTTGAAACTGTGCATCTCTTGATCTCATCTCCTGCTTTATAAATAAGATCTATATTCAATGCACATTTGTGTCCATCATACCATATCTGCTCTTTTCAGTGCTGTAAACTCAGTAAATTGTTATAATTATGACATCTGCTCTATTTTTTTTTTTTTCTGTCCTATTTTTCTGCTGCAATGACTACATTTCCCTGCTGGAATCACTCACAGGCAACCTAATTTAAATCTAGCGAAATTTCCTACATTTTGTTTGACTATGGAGTTAAATAAGAAGCAGCAGACATGAATAAGGAAAGAGAGGTACACCAGAATACAGCATGACATAGAGGCAGAGGGAGCAAAAGAAAACACAAAACATTATTTCTGGCAGCCTCTCCAAGCATCCCCGTCAGTCACTCTCATTACCATTCAATTGTGAGAGGAGGGCTACTCCATCCGACATAGTGGAACACAACCTGGCAGCTGCAGCACTGTAGGACAAGCCAGGACTCCTCCACTGAGCCAGGTCTGCGCCTTTGGCCCTCACTGTTCTCCTACCTATGTGACTGTATCACCTAAAAATGTCATTTCATGGTGACTAGTGCTCACAATTTTCATCATCTGTGACAGGATTTGCGTGAAGTGACAGGTGACCTATTCCATTTCCAGTTCAACCCTTTTATATGGTATGATATGGTATACAGGCTGGTGAGAAAATAAAGGGAAAGAGCTGAGAAACATTACAAATGCAGACACTGACATGCATTACAATGCATGGTGACAGTGAAGCAATTAACATCACATCATGTTGTGCGGCGTGTATAGAAACGCTGACCAGGAAAATTCTGATTTTGTATCAAGATCTAAGTGACTTTGAAATAGGGTTCATTGTTGGTGCACAGATTTATATCTTTGTAGGAGACGTCAGTAAATAGGGTCAGAAATTGTGGTCAACAGTTGACATCTGATGACCGTGATGCTCGAACATTGGTGCGATATGTAAGGAAAGACAGGAGGAACTCGTTCTCAGGTAACTGAGAATGTTAATGCAGGACGTGATCAGACTGTCACAGCAGGAACAGTCAGATGACAATTACATCGAAGGAGATTATAATAGGCCTGTAGTGCATAAACCTCTCATTACAAAGATGAATGCACATTCAGAGTTCAGTGGTGCAAAAACTATAGACAATGGTCTACAGAGATGTGGAATAAAAGTGATATGGTCAGATGAGTCTTCCTCATCATCCTTACTCTCAAGGGCGTGTGTGGCATACACCAAAAGAAAAGTACAGGCCTCAATGTCTGATCCCTAAAATGAGCAGATCCAGTGGCTCTGTTTTGCTGTGAGTGGCATTTTGCAGCCGTGGTATGGGTCCACTTGTCTCCTCAGAGGGAAGGCTCACCCCAAATCAATACGTGATGAAACATTTCTTCCATGATGGGGGTGGCCATCCAACCCAATTAGCACTTATCATACCATATGGACCAACGTCCACCACCATCAAAACTCTCCTAAAGGATTTGTGTTCATTCATCCAGAGGAGACCAGAGATTTGATGAATCTTGTGGCATGTTGAGGCCCAGCACCTTACTATGGCAACACTGATCGTACAAAAGTCAAAAGGTAAAACATATACAGAGCTTCAACTTCAAGTTAACTAATCTAACCAAGGCAACACAGCCATGACAACAAACAAGCCAACCTTCATCAGAGCATGGGGGAAAATAGAAGTCATGACAACCACATACAGTGGAAAAGATGTTCAGGTCCAGCAAAATGCAGAGTGGCTGGAGAGTCATGTTTAGCTTCACAATAGCCCTTTGCTACAGCATATTACACATCCCCTATGAGAATATTTAATGTTATGAGATTTTGTTGTTTGAGTCTTCTCTTTGTTTGTCCAACACATGCTTGTCCACTTTACCGATGCTGTGTTGCAATTCATGAATTGTTTGATCAGAGGCCGTTACTAACTCTTACTTCGCCTTTCTGTATTGTATGTTGCATATATGACAAACTGTACAGCAGCTTTCAAATTCACCAGCTAACAATTACACGGTTTTTCTCCAAGAAGCACGGCTGAACAATTCTTCATTAAATAGGTGTATATGATGTATTTATTTAGATCACTTTGTATATTTGAAAGTGGCTACCACTGATTGGTTATACAAAAACAAACATGTCACGGTCAAAAGACGTCGATAACAAAGTACCACAAGAAAATAAAGTGATGCCACTCAGATTCAGTACACATGTATTGGAGCTTTTAAGAAAAAATCTATAACTCTGAATTTCAAACTGCTGAGCGAGAAAAGTGAATAATCTCCACTTTTTGTGCAGCCTTTGACGTTTTCATTCATGTACAAAAGAAAAAGAAAAAAAGAAAAGAAAATCCTTCATCAGGCTGCATGTGATCATTTGAAGGACCCATATGACTCCTGCTGAAAGTGAAATAAATAAAAAGCTTCAGACCAAACTCAGTCACGAAAGATAATGTGACCACAGCATTGTGAGTCAAAAGCTTACTTTCCCTCTGTTATTTAGAGCATCATTATACATTGCCTCTTATCCTTGTGTTCTGAGCCGAAGAGATACTGCACTGCTTTGGTTTTTGATCAGCCCCGGCATTACTGATGCCCAACAAGACATCAACTGTCTGCGCTTGTTGTATCTTCACTGGTAATAGCAGCGAGAGGCAGAGGCAAACATGAATAGTGGCGATGACATGTAGAGAGAAGCCCAAAAATATGCGCTTTGCATTGGAGTGCTACAAATAACCAGAAATCATACGGGCTCAATTGGCAGTGACGCCACCTGGTGTCAAAAGAATCATTCGAGCCATTATGAAGGTGACAAAAAAAAAAAAAAAAAAAAGAAAATACACACTTCAAATATCTACACACTGTTCCGTGATGTTGACCCACATATAATAAGATGCAACCTCACGTACCATCTAATCTGAAAAAGCAGTTGCGCTAAAAAAATTTACTGCCTGGCACGTCTTCACCATGACAGCTTTTTTTTTTTTTTTTATAATTCGCAAAATAAGTGGGAAACTCTACCTCATGTTTCATGACATTTGAACCATTATAGAAACTCGTCATGAGGAACAAGTCCTCATTTTCATAACTGTCACTTCATGGAAACAAGTGAGGAAGAGTCTGTGGCGCCTACTGCTGTGACGTTTCGCAAAGCCTTATTTCAATTTCCACTGCCTTTTGAATTTTTGCCAAGATGCATCATGGAATTAAAAAAATATTTAGAAACACCAGCCACTTTTTATCAAAGGTCTCTAATTGATGTTTTCTGAAAGAGTGCATCTCTGCCTCTATATGAAAAGCTCCTGCTAAGGCGGGTTGTGCAAGAAATGAACTAATTTGAGCATTACTGAAATATTAATAGTTTTTAACTTTATACATTTTCACGAGAATTATGTCTCTCTTTTATGTCTGGGATTTTTGGACCAGCGCCTCATGAAGAAAACACTTTTTTTTTCTTCCCACAACCCAGAGCAATCCCTGTTTTGAGCTGTTCATTTATTCCTTACGCTAACAGGATTAGTGCCCTGCGACACAACTAAAATCAAGGGAAGAAAATGGTATCCAAGGATCTCTGACTAGGTCTGAACTGATTAGAGCTGAAGAAGTAGCATGTTAACAAAGCAGCATTCTGCTCCAGAGGCTTGTAACCTGATAAATAAAGAAATTGGTTCGGGTGCCAATTTCAATTCAAAGGAAGGTCATTGTGTGGGTGTGTACAATTTTTTCATTTGCTTTTCTTTGCACATGGTGCTCATCCCTACCCGGAATTCCTTCTTTGTAGCTCTTCTGCATATCTGTGCATGAGCCATTCATCTAAAAGGATTGAGATTGTATTGGATTTTGAATGATATGTGTTGTGTATATTTCCATATATATCAAATGTTAACAATCTGAATCCCTATATTTGAAAATAAATAACAAAGGGGCTTAAAAAGACAATTCCTGCAGATAACAGAAATAAAGTAGATCCTCAACAGAATACTTTCAGATAGTTTCCAAGAAATCACACAGTATTAAATCAGTTGTAGCTGCTGTATTGGGCCTTGAAGGAAAACACCAAGGGAAATTTTGTAGTTGTAAACATAGCATTGTTGATTTCGCAACACTGTTTAGATCTGGATCTGAACAACCAAGCAACTGTTTTTTAATTCATAGAGGTTACCTTCTCTAAAATCAACCACTATCAGATTTTCTTTTCTCAAACAGAGTCCTTGTTCCACACAGTCAACAATTTGGGATTATGTTAAATGGATGAGGTGAATTTGCAAATGCTGAAACTGAATGAAGGGGAATGTAGTCATTGTCAACAAATCCTCCCTTATCTCCATCTTTTTTAAATGTTTTTCTCAAACATGAGTGTATTGTTGTGTATGATTGGAAGCCAAGGACTACAAAAAATAAATAAATAAACTTAACACTTTTGGTATCTTGCAGCATCAGGATAAAAAGATCCTCTGAGATCTGAGATGTTTTACAATCCATTTCACAAACTATATGAGAATTCTCTAGGCTACATTGTTTCTGCAATTGCTGGGTGTATGAGGTGCCAAAACATGCTATCATTCATCCTGCGAGTGAGCGTGACCTTGGTAAGAAAAATATATATTTTGCACTTGCTACAGGGTAATGTTCAAAGCTGCTAATCTTCATTTTGCAAAACTGTGAAACTGTCAGGCCAAGCCGTCTGTGATCAGCTGAATTTCATTTTTTTAAATCCTCCTGAGCATTCACTGTATCTGATCACTGATGCCTCTCCTGCCTGACATCTAAAAAGGGATGGAGATTTCATCCTTAACAATCAAATTCCAAAAAAAAAAAAAAAACAGCCATTGACATCCTGCTGTGCCCTATAAAACGGTCACTATTAAGTTCTCCGTGTCTTAAACAGCTGGAGATGTACCCCAGTATTCTCTGTAACAAAGCATAGCTAATCCTGTATTAGTTATGCTATGTGACTGACCAGGTCATAGAGGATTCTGATGAATAAGGTAATGACCTGTCTTTAAATCAATGACTGCTATAATTAAAGTGGACCGATTTAATCAGATGAAGGAGAGAGTCTGCATGCGGCCAAGTATGCACGGTCATTATTCAGCTAGTTAAACTGTACAGCAACGTGTATTTTACATTAGCCCACTTTGTCAAAGACGGTGTTCTCACAAAATGAGATGCCCTTTTTCATTTTATTTTTTTTTTTAACACACAAATAATCAAACACACTGTGACAAATAAACCCACTGTTATAGACCCTCTCCAGTCCACTCAGTTTCCAAAATACACGGTTCTCCAGCTGGATTCAACCGGATTTACTGTCCTGTTCTGCATGCCAAGTGTATTAACGGTGTGGTAGAGCCGATGAGACAGGTAAAAAGATCTTGTAATGGTAATACTGTGCATGCTCTGCATTTAAACAAGCATAAGGCCCTCTCCAGCCCTGTATTATCTTGGGTGGAGCATAATGATATTGCACTCGCATCGACCCTTTTGACAGCCTTCAAAATTGCATGAAGACCCAGAAGCACATCCCACATTACACACAGATATCACAATGTTTTAAAGGCTCGTGTTATATATAGTCACATTCTCCACTTAGCCTATATACATAGATAATAAGGCTGAGATTAAAATCAGATTTTTGTAAAGATGTACTTTTAACACTTTTTTTTTTTTTTTTATGTAAGTGAATCTATTAGACATGTTAAAGTTAAAAACGATTGTCCTTTCAGGAAACTGTTACAAAACAGCTCATTCCAAACTGTTTGGGAAAATATGCACTGTACAATATTCTACAGATTTGTTTTGAATTAGATGCAAACTATTTATCAGGATGTTTGAGTTAACATTTGCCATGAGGAGACTTTCTGTAACCTATGGCTTGAATTCACTTAAAAAATCCTATTTTTCTCTTTTAAGCTGTTTTTAACTTTGTTTGCAGACACATCACTTAAGGAAGAGTTTGACAATATAGTAAATATTATTATGCACAGTTGGATATGAAGATTTATACCACTCTCTTGCTTGTATGCAAAAATAGAAATCTACAACCAGTAGCCATTTAACTTAGCTTAGAACAAAGGTTGTAGATAGGGTGAAAAAGTCAGCATACACCCCCATATAAAACCACAAAGTGTGGGTTTTACACACCAAAAAAACAAGCTTTAGAGTTGCCAGTGAGCCGATTTTGTCACTGTTGGACAAGGCCAGGTAATTCCTCCTGTTCTCGGTGTTGCTAAGCTAAGCAGCTGCTACTTTCTTATCTCCTGGCAAGAAAATGAAGGTGTTTCCTAAAATGTCTGCTTATTTAAGGTGATTAATCTCCTGAGCTATTGTAATGTGTGTTTGCAAAGAAACTAATATAACCTGAAAAATAGTAGACCATAGGTTAGTAGGTTTAAAATGGTGAATGCATCAAAAGAAACTTGAGAATCATGTTCTGGAAAGATTTTATGAATGAGAATGGCTGGGGAGGAGAATGAGAGAATGAAAGACGGCTTGAAGGCAGCAAGGAAATCATAAGGAAGCGAGGACTGAGTGAGAGTTGGGACAGAGTGCAGCTGTACACTGCGGTGTTGTTGTAATGGTGTGTTTGTGGCTCCTGCTCCAGGCACTGTCTAGGCTACTCTACAAAGCAGGTAATGAGTCTACTCCCTAATTTACTCACCTCGAGCCATCTTAACAATTTATGAGATGGCCTCGATGTTTGCCTACAGAGTGTGGACCAAATTCACCTTGTATTTACAGGAGAGATTGTGCTTCATGGTTTGTTTTTCGCCTTCATGGGCAAAATGGGCTTGGGTTTGCAGTTGATGTGAGCAAGTGCGTGGCTGTGCGGAGTGCATGCACACAAGAAAACATTGAGGTAAGTGCGTGAGCAAGTTGTATCTGTGTGTTCTTTAAACTTTAAAAAGTGCCTGCTGGATAGGTTATGTGTATGGAAGGAAAGATGTGGAAAGAAAAATCAGAGAGTCTTCTGGCATATATAGAGATGCAATAACATTTTGGTTTACAAACAGAAAAAAAAAGGTGCCTTCACCAGGAAAAACATTTTGATGTGCAAAAACATTAAACTGGAATGCCTTGATACAATATTTGCCGCATATTGTGACATATTTGGTGATGTTTGAGTGTTGTGGACAGGAGTTGAAGGAGTCAGTGGTTTATACCATTTCGTTCATTTTTCTATTGCATTGATCCTAACTTCTTTGGGAAAGGTCCTAAACACTGAAGATTTCTCTTGTGACAAAAGACAAATGTCCTAAAATACCCATAAATACCTTTAAATACACATTCCATTTCATCACGCCTATAATGCTGTTTTTCTTTGCAATAAATCATTAATTCCTTATATGTTGTGAAATGTTGCCTTGTCTTGTCAGTTACAGGGAGCCATTTGTTTATGTGTGTGCTACTATAGCATTGCCAAAGCGAGAAAAAACAGAGTGCAAATGTGTTAGCCCGAGAGTTAAAGGATGTAGAGTGGCCTACTGAGGTACTGTGGGGAGCCGTTCTGTGGCTTCGTCTAAAGTTATTTCTGAAGCTATAGGTTACTGACCAGCTCCATTTAGTTAAGTCCCGGCTCACCAGAATGTGGAAGGAACTTGAAGCAAATATCTGACGAAGAGAAGAGGGCCTGTGTACCTTGCAGACTCAGTTATTATCAATATATAAAGATCTCCACTCACCAAATAGAGGCTTGTTGGACTGGAAGTGCTGGAGGTGAGATTCAGAGTAAGAAATAGAAAAAGCATCCAGTGTATGGATGTCTGTGCAATAGTTACATGTTAGGGGAAGTCAAATACCATCTTCAAGTATAAACATGGAAAAAAATATGCCATGTCACATAACCTTACTATGCCAGCTTTACATGGACAGTGGCCACTGGGTCCTACGCCAGCAGTATTCACCCATGCATGTCAAGGACTGGCTGTGATGTAATTAAGATCTGCTGAATGGGGCTCTCACCTGCCTCCTCAGTGATACTACGGTGTATGTCTATTATCATTCCACAGGGAATTTTACTGCAAGGACTCACGTGTCCCATTCCCCATCCCCACATGCATGTGCAGCACAAATCAACACAAACAAAGCTACAAGCACATGATCTCAAGACCTGCGGTTGCACCTACACAAAAATAATTTCCTATAATATACCCAGACGTAACGCAAATGTGCAAACACGACCACGAAGCCAGCAGCCTACACATACACACAGTGCTACAGCCACAGGCTTCATATACCCTGGGACTCCAGCTGCGCTCAGAAGATTCCTCCCTCCCTCTCAATCATGCCACACTGATTTTAAGGACCTGCCGCTTGGCAGCTTTTTACTTCATGCAATTACGTCTGAAAGCAGCGCTTATTTTTGCTAAGCTTGAGTCACAACTGGGTAAACATTTTCCTCCTGCTGCATGACGATCATCATATACGGCGTCTGGTTATATGACAGTTGTGGTGGCATATACTGTACACAGATCATACATCATGTATCAAGAACACTTAACTGGGCATGTTACCCTAAATGGCATGAGCATTAACAGATACTTTCACTACAGAGTTCAGCTCCTAGTAGGATTTAGGTTCACATCTGGTTTAAAAAGAGTCTCCTAGGTCTGTGTAATTCTCAATGTGTTATTTAATCCAAAGCATGATTACAGCAATTACCCTGTGATGGTACCCTTTGTTCCAAAATGAAAGAATGCCCTATAACATGAAAACTGATTGGGACCACCCATTGAACTTTAAAGCCTTTAAAGCTCTTTGCAAGCACAACATTAAAAGTTGAGTGAAACTCAACTTTCTACGGCTGAATAAGAATAGAATTACTTGGCCTTGCAGCTTTTGTCATCGCCCAGAGCTTGGATCTGTTATCCATCAACATCATGCCACATGGCAAAAACCTTGGGGTGATATCTGTGCTCTAGTTTGACAAACAGACCGTCTCAGTTGTGAAATCTAGCTTCTTCCAATACAGGATTATCTCCAAAATCAGCCTCCGTCTGTCATTTATTGCACCTTTATCCTCCTGGCTACTGCGTTTCTCTGTATTTCCACATGAATTGAATATTGATTATTGGTCAAATATAAAAAAGAGCACAACATTACAGCAATACTAGCCTCTGTGCACTTGTTCCAAACTCTAAAATTCGACTGTTTGCCTTCACACCTCTGCATGGTCTCTGAAAACTTCCCCCACAGCAAACTACAATCCCCCGCAGCACTGCTAGGCCCCTTAGATCCTCCCACCAAGGATTGCTGGCTATCCTGTCTCAGCAGAAAAAGTCTGCTGATAGGGCTCTCACCAGAGCAGCACAGAGAATGAGACGGTCTCCCAGAATACATGAGGGTGGTTCTCTTGTGTATTTAAATAATCATCTTTTCCCCCCATTTGGACTCCCTTGCAGTTTGTACTGTTTGACCTGATTGTTCCAGTTCTATAGCACATAGAAAAGAAATAGAGATGATAGCAAACAAACAAACAAAAAAAAACAACACTTCATATTTTATTTAAAAACAAGCAGTGATTTCAAACTAAAAATTCTGGTTTCTAGCCACTTCCTGTTTGTCCCTAACCTTCAATTCCCTCTGCTCTTTTTCTATGTACAACTCTGAAAACAGGATGTTTTGGACTTCCATAACTCTATCTTTACTGCTGTGATGTGTGTCCAACACAAAGAACACAACCTCACCAGCACACCAAGTCCTCTCACTTGACCTTTCAGCTGTCTCAGAAAAACACATTTTTATTTTTTACCTCTGTGTAGTTTTTAGACAGCTAGAGGTGATGGTACAGGTAAGATGGTGTCCTCTATGTAGATACAGCGCAGCAGTGTACTTTTTGTTTGGAAGGAAACTGCAGTCCACTCGCCGAAAGTTATGTCTATGAAACCTCATTTGACATTTGGGTGAGTTTTACTAGTCTGCTCCCAAACTTTAACCTTGGGCAATCCTGATTTCCTGCCTTTTAAGTTAACTTATGAAGCATCATGGGATTTAGGCTTGGAGGGAGCGAAATACACATTTTCTTCCCAACTCTGACTGTCCTTAAATTTTCCTTTCTAGCAGTCAAAGCAAAAAATATGAAATTTTACCCCGGTCCATCTCACATTTATTTCGGTATAAGAATTTATTCACACCGAGAAGATTACAGCTGTGGCTTTAAGCATCAAACACATGAAATACTCGCCATATGCTATAATCGCTATAATTTGACTGTTTAAATTGGCTGCTCATTCCTTTCTTAATCTGTAAAGGATCTCGAGCTGCATTATGTGTATGAAAAGTTCATTATTAGCTTTTTCAACAACACTGCCTTATTGTTTTTTAATTTCAGAATGAGCTGCAAAGAAATTAATTCAGTTAATAATGGCCTAAACATTATACCTGGCTCGTCTTAAGCAGGGATATTAGTGTCAGTAATTCTGGCACTGGAAAATCTATTTTTGGTCCAGGGTATTAAACATTTGAAGATGTATGACTTTTAAAGGATAATGGTCCTAAATGATGAACTGTTGGAATCTGAACATTTACAACAACATTAACCACCTTGTCCTCTTTCGCATCCTTTATTGGCTTCACAAAGTCTCGATTTGCATGTACAGCACAATTTCTTTTCAGAATAACAACTTTTTAAAATCAATACAGAGTCAAGATCTAGAATGTGAAGAGATTACTAAAACACTATGACCAATACATAAAAAAAAACAAAAAACCCCCCCAAAAAACAGGCAATTATTTAGTAAACTCTTTACAGCCTCTCCTCTCATTAAGAACAGGAAGCAAGCAACAAACTTTATGTGCAGATGCCGTTCGGCCATTACAACACAAAAGGAGCGGTTACGAGTGGATCGTGCTTGTTAGGACCGGGGGCTAATTAGATGTTGACTGACAGCTTGTTGTGTCATCAGTTTGTGTGCAAGCCTCACGACGCCAGCTTCCTCTGGGATGGATAGGGTTAAGGTGGTTCAGGACTCATTACCATACAAATACCCAGAACTGAGCTGCTCTTAAAGTAACCGATACAGAAAAGCAGGATGAAGAGTCTGTGATACATTTGCTAACTGAAAACGCGCTACGCTACCAGTCAGCAATGCAGGGAGTGCACGTTTTATATTCATCTGAATGTCAAACACTACACTGGAACATCATTTCATTATACATATATACTATGATTGGTGGAGAACTGAGTGTGGCTCCTTTGAAAAGGTAGAGTGAAAAGGTCCAATCTTGTGGTATATATAGTCAAATATGATGCCTGCGAGACATTAGATAAGGGCAAATGACACATGCGTTGAGAATGTCACGTGAGCAGGTGTGATCATTTGAACTTTGAGAAACGTCTTTAAGCAAACAGTTTGAGTTGGCTGGTGCCGTGGTGATTCACATGTTATAGTCCTTTGTCACCCTGGTACATTAACAGAATAAGCTTCTTGATTACAAACTGGTCAATGACCTTTGAGAGAAGCCTCAGACACCCCCCCCCCACCCCGCGTTTCTGTGACAAACGATGCAGCCACCAACCAAGGCCAGCCAGACTCAACATTTATTTAGGCTTGTCCACAGGCAAATGGAGGACATGACACTTTCTGATTACTTTATATTGACTCTTCTATCTTTGCCTAGAGAGGTTGGAGTCCAGAGAGGCCACTCTACCAAAAAGCTACACCCCGGGGCTCACTGCTAGACACAACATTTATAGCTGAAACTGTTAGTTAACCCATCTGAAAGGTAGCTCTCTCTAAATGTTTTTCCCAACTGCATCTGGGAGGGACTTTGTGATTTGTGGCCTAAAAATCTAGGCAGCTGGATCACCACTGTGTTGTGGTAGAGTTGGCACCAGCATGAAGCAATTGTCCAGTATGGCCATATTTCAGTATTAAAATATTCCTGAGGCCATAGCATGAGTTACAACCTTTGGGACAATTTCATACTGTGTGCGCAACGATGAAAAAAAAAAAAGTCATTTCTAATGCCTATTTCTGAATGCATGGGTTACATGTTGCAAAATAAAATAAAACAATTGTGTGTCGATATCAGTACTTTTTTTTAGATTTATACACTTAAGTTAACACCAATAAATCTTCTTAAGATAAATTTACATGAAAGCAATTAGAATTTCTTTGCTAAATGTTTAGCATTCAACATAGCAAGCAACCTGTTTGCAGCTGGTAATTACAACGCAGGTTTGGAGGACAAACATGAACATACGCATGCAAAGCACTGTAAAACATCACAAGTTGCTATGAGACATCTCTCATACCCAGAGATTCACGGGGGACATGTTAAGTTGCAGCAGTTTGTTCTTTGCATTCCTTCCGTATATTGCGTGGGATGTCTTATTCTCAGCTTTTGCGGCGAGCTCTCGCACGTGCCATAATAAAAACATTAAAAATCTATATCCACTCGACCAGTCTCAATACGCTGCAGCAGGCAGGAGCAGGCCAGTGACTGTGAGCTCTGAATACATAAGATCCCAATGGAGCCTGAGGTTGCCTTCTCCTCACACCACCTTTGATTAGTGCATATCTAACCTTCTGACCTGATGACCCTTTGATCAGGCTGGGCTCTGAGATGCTGCATGTGTGCACCCTCTCCTGCTGATACACATTCCCTCCATCACACTCCCTGACACTAAATTATAGATTATGTTGTTGAGGGTGTAGAGTTCTTTCAGTAGTGGTTAAAGCTGTGAGGGAACATGCTCAAAGAACATTTTTCTTTTCTCTGCATAATAATTACCTCATAACCTATTGGTGCTCATGCATGCTGGGTGGAGATATTCCGGGCAATGTAAAGATCAGCATGTGCTTTGACATACTGTAAGCTGTGGATTTCATGCATCTTGGCCGCTTGTTTATCCCTGCGCACATTTCACTGCAGCTTTGCCAGCTCGTAAACTGTGAAGGACACATCATATACGGATGTGCCAGCTGTAAGATGCATCTCTCGTCAGCTCTGTAAACCCAGCAAATGGCTGGCAGAGGCGCACTGAAGAAATTTCAAACAGAATTCACTAGATTTGACTGAGACTTTTATGACTGCACACTCAAATAAGCACAAATGAATAATCAAGAGGCTATGAAAAATACATCTGAATACATATGAGATACATGTCCTGTAGCCACAGATGGATATAGAAAAACTCAACACACACACAGACACGCACACACGCAGTCTGTCAGTCATTAATGTCAATGTCAAAGAAGCACAAAAAGCAAAACAACAACAAAAAAAAAATGTAACAAGCTTAGGAAAGATATTCAGTGCAGTTAACAGAAAAGGGACAACATAGAGAGCAGCAGAACATCTTCTAACATCTGGATTACATAACACTGCAAGTTAATCTTACCTCAGGCAGCCTTTTGCCATACACTGTACAAATTGTAGCAGTAATCCTTGAGTGATTGCAGCATAGCTACATTCAAAATGTTACTGAAAGGTTTTTTTTTTGCTGCTTTTAGGGGCTTTCTAATTAATCATGAGTGGGAATTCCCTTTGGTTCATGCTAAAAGCACTTGTATTCAGCTTTTAGCATGGCAGAGCAGGAGTTGTTAGAAATACTAGCAGAAATCAGCTGGTCTGGGAAGAAACTGTGTCAAAAAGATCTTTCTACAGTATGAAATCAATGATGTTATAGACAAACTGACCTACTAAACAGCCTATTAGACTAAAGTCCAGAGTTCAACATTCTTTGGGCCTCAAGAGGATCTAGACTTCAAACCAGACTTCTGTGGGAACATCCGCTGCTCAACCGTTTGAGAGATTCATTATCTTATCAGATGCATATATTATGTGTCACGCTGCCTGTCTGAGTCTGAAGCCAATGTGTGGGCAGTTAAGCCGGGAAATAAAGAGATTTAATAAAGAGCAACACAATTTCTGTATGAAGCAGCAGAATTATTCACAGTGGTCCACCCCAGAGCTCGGTTTCACTGAAGTACAGCAATAAAACACTTTGAAAACGTATTTATTGTGCTGTTTACAGGGAGACACACTTGGGGCATGAGATAAAAGCTACCACAAAAAACAAACTAAAGCATATACATTCTCCTCACCTGTTGTTTCGTACCAATTGTTTTCTAGAATGAAATTAATTCAACAATTTATGGTGCATATAATATGATTATGTATAAATTATCATGATCAACTTTAATCATTTTCAACCTTTTTCTGCTGTTGCTGACAAAAATCCACTCATTATTTCAGGGCAAGTGATTAGAAAGAAATTCCTTTTCTTTATCTCACTATAATTATTGGTTTTATTATTTTTAGTTCACTCACTCACTTACACACTCACTCACTCACTTTAAAAGGCTATTTCTTTAGCAATATTTCATTTGCTCCAACTATCTTTAACATGCATTATGCAATAAACATGTTTAACAGCTCACTGCTTTGTTCCAGTGTTGCTCTGCGTGAAGCTTACATTAAAGGACATTCATATCAGAGTATAATATGCTTGTTTTTCAGTGCGACAACACTCCTCCCATTCTCCCAACGAATGTAACTTTTATTAGACTTTATTATATGAATAGTAACTGTAAGCTGTGAGTAAACCTGACAAATAAAATGGAAATAGAACCACAATGCATTATAAAGGAATTCCCATAAGAGGGCCTTTATATTGTTAGTCAATGCAGCTTTATATTTTAAACTATTGTAGTTTTGTTGGTTTGAAATGTAAATAAAATGCAGACTACAGAGAATATAGAGAAGCACACACACTTACACACTCAATATTTTAAGTCAAAAATGTCAGTGATGTTAAAATGTTCACTGACAGGGGGTGTGACACAGGTATAAGGGTATAAATACTGTTCCTTTTTCCAGTTTCTTTCTCTGTTTTTGCATGGTACAGTGTAAATGAACTCACAGATAATTTACATACATATCAATTAAAAATGCTGACAATTAGGTGTAATCAAAATATACAAATACAAGATACTGTTTTGACGTGATTGTTTATCCTATGTACAGGCTGTGCCATTTGCAAGGCATTGTAATATGCGTAAGGAAGATGGAGGCATATGTTAGCCTTTATCGTATAATTCTAACTGTGACAAAAGCGGAGAGAGATGTGCTACACTTTTAGCGTTGAAAAAGACCTTATGAATAATTAATTCTGGATCATGCAGATGAGGGGCTGACTGCTTGATGACTGCTAGCAAAGTGAACAGATTATTCTCTGAGTCACCCACTGTGAATTCAACAGTCTGAGCTCCCTCTCTCATTCAAGGTCACTGTGGGCTCAACACAGCTAAAATCTAAAATTCCTCAGATGTCCTCTATATACTGCATCCAGAATGCTTTCCTAACAAGTCCAATTTTTGTATAATTCCAGATGAAAAGCATAAACAGAACCTTAAAAACAGAAATCCAATGACCTTGACAATTTAATAATCTAAAAACTGGGAATGGGAGAGCTAAGACTGACCTTAGACCTCACACTCAGAATCTTCCCTGTGCTGAGTAAAGAGTAATGAATAAGAATATTAATGTGTTCACAGTTCTTAACTGGGTCTCCAGGTGCAAAGCTGTTAGCACCCTCCTGGCTTTTCAAAGTAAATCAAGGTGCATCTTTCAACTCTGAATCCTTGTTTGTTACAATTTGACCTGATTTTGTTTAACTGCACATTTTCTGATTTATATGGGCTAGAGAAGTGTCAGAGAAACATGAACATGTGAACTGCTGAAATTTGTATATCCATGTTTATACGTCTTGTTACTATTATCTCTGTTGTACATTTGCCCTATTCTCGTCATTTGGATTGCATGCAACATTTGTTGAAAAAACGTTAAAAACTAATTCATTACTTATCTGAATATTGTATTTTATTTGTATGTAATCCCTCCTTTATTAGTGCTCTGCCTGGTCCCGTAATCTAGTATCACTGTCAATCATTACTGTAACAGTGTTGTGGGTGTACGGCAGCCATTTTGAGACTAGGTCAGGCATCTGTTGCGCAGAGATTAAGGAAGATCAGAACGAGGGGATGAAATGACGTCCCTCCATGGAACTTTCAGCTCAGTCACACATGAAGTCTTTATACTAGTGGCCCCATACATCACATCACATCGCTTCCCTTCCTTACCTCTCTCCTCCCTGGAGCTCATTTCTTTTAGGGCGGGGACACAGCACTTACCACAGCCTCTCCAAAAAGCCTGTCTGAACAGAAGAATGTGAATACAGCAGGTTTAGCTGTCCCCACACATCACTGTTTACTTGCAAATTCTTGTTTTTTCACCCCTGAGAGGCTGCCAATGTGCCAAAGGTGTTGGCCCATGGAAATCACTAACAGGCCACATTCTTAACACATGCAGTATATTTTCTCACTTTTGCTGTGGTGCTTATTATTACTAGAACAGAGGAAATACTTGTAATTTCACCAAAAAGCACTAGAACTATGGCGCACATTGCTCCCTGGAACTTGGCATTTGTTCTACACTGTCCTCTTCTGATATGGAAATAGAGTTTAGTTACTGGCATCTTCCAAATCAGACAACAGCACAGAGGTGCACCTGGCACAAATTCTGTCTATACTCTTAGCATTTTGTCAGCTAGTTTTCCACAAATATATCCTTGCAAAACGGTGTGGCGAATTCCAGTGAAGATAATCCACTCTAATAAGGCGCTAATAATAATGAAAGGCAATTTATATACAAAAGCAAGCTGTCTTTGCTGCTTTCTACCCTGCACAAGAAGGTCAGCTACAGAGCAGCTACTATAAAGCTGGCGGGGATCAGTCTCTTGCTCAAGGATGCTTAAGCAGGGCGAATGCTTACCAACACAGAAGCTTAAAACCCCCGATCCTCCAGAATGAGGGAGGGTGTCCCTTTCACTGTGGCACCCTGCCACCACCGAACACCATGCATCAGGGCTGGCAACGGTGGCCTCAGCCTAACAGATAATTCTGCATTTGAATGGGTCTTTTTGCTGCACGATTGCAGATGTTTTAATACAAAAACAGAGGCCAGCAAACGAACTGTCACATTTTTCACACAGTCCAGGTGTTCTATAGTTCTAATACCAATACAAAGTCAAGTCTAAAGTTGCTTTTTTTTTCTTTAAAATTAGCTAAAAAGATTATTATTGTAGCGAGAAACTCTCCTTTGCTCCTGCATTCCTATACAGCTATAGGTAGGAGAGCAGCTTGACACACATTACAGGATATACAGTAGCGAGGTAGTGTAAGGTGAGCTGGGTGGTAAGATGATCTACCTGCACTTTTACTGAAACAAAAACCCCTGAACGTAACACTGCTTATAGATTTTTATAGAATGAATCCAATGGCTACGCCATCGTCAAAATGTGGGGCATATACCTCAGTATATATAGTACAAACAATATATTATTTAATAAATAATAATAATAAACTTGTAAAGTGTATATAAAATACAAAACAATGTGAAGTTGGTCCATCCTTTGTGACTCTGGGTGTGATCTGTGCAGAGTGATATGCTGCCAAACTAAGGCCTGCGCTGCTCGTCATTTAGTTCCTGCTGGAGTTCTGTGCTGAACAGACAGACAGCTCCTTTGAAGTGCACTTTGCGTACATCTTCAATTTGCTGCAGTGTTCTTTGTAATTATTGTTGAAGTGATTTTTATTACCATAGTATTATAGCTATTACTTAAATGTTGATTGCGGAAAGAGCCAAAGTTGTCTAATCTCTCGGTCTCTCTTGCAGCATCAGTGCTCATTACCTGCCCACTCTTTGCTGCCGGCTGAATGGCGTCCACTGTGATGTCGCTGATGATGGTGTTCCTGTGGGAAAGCGGTTGGCCCTTTTTGGGTGTTTGGCAGTAAGAGAGTAGCATGGGTATAATCGGTATAATCTATCTTTGGGTGGTTTGAGTTACACAGGAAACCTAAAACAACCTTTAAACCCGTCATCAAAATGATTTCTGGCGTTGAAATTTTCCTCGAGTTGCATGTTATTTAGGCTTCACTTGACATATTGTCATAAACCTACAGATGTGTTAACACTGGCTGTTTTTCACGTACAACCTTAACCATTTCCTTCCCACCCACATTTTGCAGGTGATTGCAGGTGACTTCTATGCAAACAAAAATTTAAAAAGTAGCATTTGTTTACATACTATAAATACACAAAAAACCCTTGCCGTTCTGGTGGAGTAGTTTGGCTTGTGCTGTTCATACAAATGAGCTACAGGATGCCCTTGAGGTCAGTGAGATCATCACCCACCAGGAGGGTGAGCTTAGCGCCAGAGAAAATGGTTTTAAACAAGAAAGGAGGACTCCACACAGAGGGGTTCCTTCCAATTAGCCACCTCAGCCAGAAACATGCTCATCATACTGTAGTTAATATTATGGCAACTACAATTTGAAATGAGTGTGATGGCTCTGTTTAAAATAATAGTTCCTAGTCAATCAGGAAGTCATTCCATAGTATGGGACAGAGCAAAAATAATGAGAGCTGGAGCATAATAGTGTTGTTCAATATTACTCCTGCACATATGAGGAACGTGCTTCTTTGCAGTGCAGTTAGCACAGGAACAGAAGCTAGCAGCAGCGCGTTGTAAGCAGCAGCGGGGGAAATCCAACGGAGGGGCGACACTGAAGGTGCCGTACACCAACACAGGTGCCACCAGTTATTCTGGCTGATGAGACATCTGCTCAGGCTGAAGTTGACTGAAGCCATGGTGGGAATAGTCATTATGACGTTGACGTTGTTGCTTGCACAAGCAGCAAGACACAGGTGCATATAACGCCTTTACGGATTGGCTCCGGTCAATTTACCAATGTGGCAGCACGCACAGGAGCAAAGCCCTCGTAGTGGTAATAGGACAGCCAGTCAGCACACTCACTCACATACAGACGTCTAATCGGCCTAAATAACACCTGTGTGGGCACATCATAGGTGTGGTGGGCCTTTAAATAGATTATATAGGTAAATGTGTGTGTAGGTGTAAAGATGGCATTTAGGGAGATCAGCCAAAGCTAACTGGCATCAATGACTGTGTTCCTGCCTGAGCCTACGCCATGAGCTCCATTTGTACTTCTTCGCCTGCTCTCTCCTCCTTTGCTCTCCACTGAGTGACCCATGAATCAATCAAGGTCCACCATTACTGAGGCTGTTCCAATCAGCTAAATGCAGGTCAGAGGAAATGAGAAGCAAAGGGAGAGAAGGCTTCCCAAGGAGAGAGAAGATGCACAGTCGTATCCTGTGTGTCTTCTTTGTTTTTCCTTTTTTTTTTTTTCTTTTTTAACCACTTCCATTTGAAATCTGCTCATCGATTGCAAAGCTACCAGGGACAGGACAAACAACAGCACCAACCATGGGTGTTACATTTCCTCACTTGTCAGAAGTAAGATGTGTGTTAATCTGAATCTCCAGTGAATCACAAACACACTTTTCCATCTCCTCTACCTTTTCTTAATTAACCAGCCTTCATTAGCGCTATAATGGCAAAGCTTAAAACAATACTTACTGCACTTACTGTTGCCTTTTGCAAACCAGACAAGACTTCATTTGGGGCTTTCATAGCAGCTCTGAACGCCACCTTGAGTCGCTATCTTTTCTTGAAAAGATATTTATTTTCCATCTGTGTTATTTCCATGTAGTCACAGTCTGTGACGCCTGCAATCGATCTATCATCAGCATTGGTGGAGAAAGCGAAATCAGTCACTGTCAGGCTGAAACACTTTAACTTTTGATATCATTTCCCTATGCCGCATTTGCTTTTCTGCAGACTGTAAATCATTCCTTGTCTTTATCAAACATCCTCAGTGCACTCAGGATTAATAAAAATGAAAAAGGAAAAAATAAAACTAAAAAAAAGAATGAACTTAAGATGCAAAGAGCGCCTTCTCACATGGGTTTGCACATTTTATATGAAAAGTAAACGATTTATTTATTTTTTATCCTATTATGCATCTAACTGCAGCTAATGTGATTGAAAATTGACCGCCCTGATGATGATCAGAGACATTAATAAAGGGTTTAAAGTTGGCTTGAAAATGTATTGATGGACGATCGGAAGATGGAATCCATTATTACATTATTGTATATAAAATGCAAAACCTCAATATGACTGATTTCATCTGCTTCCTGTTTTGGCGGGTTATTGTGCATGTATGGATGTATGGGGCAATTTCAATGTAAAACAGGAATAAAACCTCACACCCTAGTTTCATATGTGCCACTCTGTAGAGGAAATGATAACATGACGGTCACAGAAATCAGTCAATGAAACAGCAGCTCTGCATCGCATTAGTTGAACAAAAGCCAGCTCTGAGGCAAAAAAAAACAGGTGACCGGTGATACAGCGGTGCATCATGGGTAAGTTATGTCTCTTAAAATGATGCCAGAGAGAGAGGATGTCCCACATGTTCAACAAGAGTCATCCACACATCTCTTTTATTTGCATTTCTCCCTCAGCTCTTAAGTAGGAGGCACTGCGGTTCGTGGAAGTGAAAAATGAGAGCGAGGGGGCACATTACAAATGAGTGAATTTTTATCAAAGCAAAAATAGTGAATGGAAATGAAAACGAAATATTACAGTCACAGCAAACCCTTTTATAGGCTTTGTGAGCATCTAGTGGTGTTTTGAGAGATAAATTCTAGCCATTTAAAAGTGACGATATAGCTGTTTATTGGTTCTACAGTCAAGTGGAAAAATACAAGATGCTGACAGCCCTTCAGGAGTAAAGGCCATTGGCGATTAAGACCTTGGCAGAAATGGTGTGCTGAAGCTGATCACTTTCAGTCTCTCTTTGGGCAGACCATTATGGATGGCCGTCTAAAGGTCAAGCCATCACTAGTATAAGAACAAATATTCAGCCCTGAGTCATAGGTTTTATGCAAAGTTATCATGCTCCCAGATCCCTGACAACCTGACCTTGACAAATTTGATGCATTTACTTGTTTTCCATACTGCAGAGGACAGAAAGGAATGGTCAGACATGGCTTCTGCTAATATGGCTAATTAGTGAAAGTGACATAAAAACCCCCGGCTTCAGGCAACGTTATGGCTGATCTGGCAGAGAGAGAGAGAGAGAGAGCGAGAGAGAGCGAGCGAGAGAGAGAGAGAGAGAGCGAGAGCGAGAGATAGCTGCCCAGGTCTTTATTCCACATTAGTCAAGACCGTGACAACAACAATAGATCTGGAAGCCCCGCTGCCGCTCTCCGCAGGTGCATTTGAAGCAGTTCTTCATCTTCGCCCCGTGGAGCCATCTTGATTCGTATTCTTACCTCTAAACTGCCGGGATTAGATTACACCTGAGATGCCAGGTGAGCGCAATTAACTATCTGAAAGGAGAGAAACTTCAGAAAGTGGATGTGAATTTCAGTCATTCTTGAATCCTATTATAGATACAGTCTTACCCCGAGTATTTTCAGCCACAGCCAGGCTAGTGGCTTCTTTACCAATGGCAATATTGTTTTGCCTTTGATTTTAGTGCTAATTCTGAAATATTAGCAGGCTGACAAGCCAAACTTATACAACAAAATTGATACTTAAACAGCAACAGCTTGGAATTGCCACTGGAAAAATGTTGATATTAGCATTTATATGGCCTCACAGAACCACAGAAGCATTTTCCTTTAGTAATTATGATAAACAACACAAAATGACTTCCCGAACCTTTTTAAAAATCTGAGGAATTTATAAAGAAAGCCTTGTTTAACTCAGACCACGGGCTTAAAACAAACACCGTTCCTCCAGACTCTTACACCAGCCACATAATTTTGACGCTTTATAAAAAAAAAAAAAAAAAAAAGAAAAAGAAATGTATTAACGCATACTGACTGCATTTTTCTACAGATAATCAAGCATTCACACTGACAATCCAGAGCTCTATCTCAAGTGTTATGTCAAAACCAGACATGCAGAGCACAAGCTATGTCAGCCACATTCACATGAAACTCTTATCATCGTGATACCATCCTAATATGCGGTTTAAGAGTATTTCTAGAATAATTTAAAAATTAGCTCCATTGCCATGTATCCTCAACTGCATGTGCGGCGTAAAATACTTATGCGGATCAGTTCCATCCAGACCATCATCCAGTCATGTATTAAAAACAAAACCACTCTTTCAAACCAGGGAGAGATTAATCCTGCACATTTCTACACAAAGCCTTGAAGTCAATGAGACAATCCAGCTTCCAAAGTCACCAAGTATTATCCGTCAAAAAAAAAGAAAAAAGTAAGCACAGAAACATACTTTTTTTTTTTTTTTTTTTTTTTAATAGTTGTAATTTTAAAAGACACCACACCCTCCCCCCTCCTCCTCTCAAAGATTAGACGTGCTGGCTTTATTTTCTGACAAACACGCAATATCTTTTTGACAAATGTCTTGCAGGATGACTGTGCAGATCATGGCACACAATATCTTGAGTGTAAAATGCTGCACTGCATTGTATTGTACTGTCTGGAACTGTAATATATATGACGTAATACTCATTACGCTTTCCCTCTTGTTTTCATTAAGCGGAATTGATATGAAAGTGCTTTGGAGTATGTCATTTAAAACATGGTCACCATTTAGTGTCCTGCCTATATTCTAATATTGAGAAATGGAGACAAATGAACAGTGACAGAGGGACAATTACAATTGCTACGCCAAATGGCCGTATTAAAATGATAACTAGTTATAATCGAGACATCAGGAAAACTATGACTGCATGACAGAAATGTATTGATCATTTCCCACATCTCTGTGTTAATAAGCTCAAAGATATTGACACTGCGCTCAAGAGCCTCAAAGATTCTCACCACCCAGAATCTGTCCACAACGACAGCAGCAATTTGTCTCTGGTTTCGCACCACGGTAATAGCTGGAAAACTAGGATGGCCCACAGATGATGTGTTCACTGTCCCTGGAGGTGTGAGAGGATAAATGACCATGTGTGCTCTCCAATTAAGACGTGCGGGCCTACTTCAGAATGGAAATGAGGCATAATTGATATGATTTGTAGGGCCACTCCCAATCTGCAGGGCAAGTGAAGAGCACATCATATAGACTCAGCAATCAAAGGGGAGCAGGGAAAAAAAAAAAAAAAAAAAAAATCATTTTAAAAAAAATCTACATTACAGGCACCCACCCCCCTCATAAACCTCAGGAAGAAATCGTTAAGCTGTTTTCTATGGAGGTGAGATGAAATCTAATCAGAGGTGCACTGTATTTCCAGCTGGGGTAGAAGGAAATTAACACTGTTACACAAAGCAACAACTGATTTAAAATGGCAGGGCGACAAGTTACATAAAATGTCAGTAGCATTACAGCCTGTGTTTTGGTGGTGGAAAAAAAAAAAAAAAAAGGATGATGGAGAATTTCTCTTTTTCTTTTTTTTTTTTAATCTTGTTCACGTTGCAACACTTTTTGTTATCTTTGCTTAGCATGCTAGTTGTAATTGTAAAGGTTTTACATGCTCAGCTTATTGTATATTATATTGTTTGCGAGATAACGCTTCTTCTTTTATTGTATAGATGTAATGTCATCCTTGCCACTTAGTAACCAGGAAAGCTCTCATCCATGGAGCCCGATAAGGCTCCTCATGCTGCACGGATGCTCCCAAACATGGCCATTAGGAAAACCTCCTCAAAGCTACAATCAGATATAATGTCATGGCCCAACAAAAACTAATGGAAAAAACTCTTGAACCATAGGTCCCTTGTATCACAACTGCTTCACCAACACAGACAAACAAAGTGTTTGGCATTTTACTTATTCATCAGAGGCAAATATTTAGATCTTAGAAGTTTTTATGTTGAATATAATGAATATCTAATAGGTAAGCATGAGTAGATTCAAGTATCTTAATAAAGTCTGATGATAAAATCAAGTTATTATCATTTTTCATCAAGATCGCCATTCTATATCTTTGTGTGCCATCACTTTTTCATGTTTTTGTCTTTGTGCCAGACATTTTCAGTGTCGCATAAAGGCAAAAATTGTTGCCTCTGTGCAATAAAAAAAAATAATATAAAAAAAAAAAAAAAAGCAGGTTGTAGTTCATTGGTTTGCTGATGGACAAACGTGAATGAAATGCACATTTGCGAAAGCAGCCCCAATGCTCACACCTCGAAAACACTCCAGTCTTACCAACTTAGAAACCATTTCCCCCCCGAGTTGGAGGCTTTTACACCCTTTTACTGTCCTTTTTTAATTATTATTTACAAAAGAGCCTGGGGAACAATCTAGCAACTTTCTGGACAGATATCAGCCATGACTCAGCTGTGTTCAGTGTGCCCAAGAGAGCCCCGCATTCAATCAGCAAATACAAAATGGGTTTATATGAACTGGTTGTTGATCTGCTTAATTTATCATATGGTAAAAATGTACTGTTTGCTGCCCAGCAGTGATTTTCTGTTATCTTTCCCACATCAGATCAGATTTCTTTCTAAATCACATCGGAACATGCGCTGCAAGATTTTATTATTTGTTGTTTATTGTTTGTGTTGCAAGATTTATTGTTTGTTTTGCCAAATCAGCCTGTGCATCCCAGCCACAGGTGGAATATGAATAACACAACTAAAGACCTTTGGCGTTTTTAATGTGTGTCCCTGAGCACATTTGCACATTAAGAGTTTTGTTTTCCGTTCATCATTTTTGCACGCACTTTTGGTTTGGAGACGTGCGTTGGCGTAATTTGAAGCGTTTTGGGTTAACCTGAGGGATGCAAACACATTTCTACCAATGTACAGCCATTCCTGTAAGATCATACAGCTCGGAAAAAACACAGAAAAGTCATTAAGAAACTCTACCAGTTCTTCAAATGGGCTGATGTAATGTCTTGGCTCTATAGGCTGCCTTATAGCGGATGTTACATGCCGTCAGGCTGGGTAGCGTTGCGTGCTGTGGTGTCTACTCCAATCCATCTTCTGTAATATGTCACTGGCTAAAACGCTGTCCAGAATGATGAGTCTGGTTGCCGAGGAGCATGGCTAATATTTTATCACCCACATCCCTCTGGAATATTAATCCCATTCAAATGGGGCAGCTCAGAGCATATAAACACAATAGGATCCCAATGATTTAAGACCCTCAGGAATGGGCAGGCACAAGCGTTCAAAGGGACAACAGACTGAAATCAAGAAGAAAAAAAAAAGACAAATTTTAAGAATAACAATGCAAAAAGCTTTTTTACATGAATGTTGAGGGTTTAATTCCATCAGTCATGCTGAAAAGAAAAACATTAGGAAGCAGCTCACTAAGGAGAAGCAAATACTACAGACAACAACACATGAAGCATGCATGTGTTAAATTGCCTCACATTCAGATTTAAGTGAATCCGCTTTCAATTCTTAACTGCTCTGCAATGATGAGGCCTGAATGGGCTCATAACCCCTGTAAGCACCTGCTGCAATCGCTGGACTATTACCATTACCACACCACAACCCTAATGGCTGCCACTCTACATCATTATGAAATTGCCCCCAAATGCACCAATGAATGCAGCTAATGTGGTCACAACTTCCTCATACAAAGTCTGTAGTTCACTGTCATTCTGGAGAGCCAAAGAGGGGTTTAGTGGACAGAGGTAATTGTGGTCCTGCTCATCAGGGCTGCTGCACATCTACCGCAGTACAGAACCTGGTGTGTATGTTGCAAACCAGTCTATAGGACTGTGTGAGCTTTTTGTTTCTTGGGTAGCCCATTGCTCTTTGTCTTCCCATCTTGTTAGAGACTCATCACTGTGTTCCCCAGACGGTTGGCCCAGGCGTATCGGGTGGCATCCCTTCACTGAAGAGCAATTTACCAGTTAACTCACTCCATGCAGGCCCAATTACAGGTGAATCTAATCCTGGATTAGACAATATGCAACTAGTCTTTGTTTACAAGGCTCAGGCAAAAAGTGATGCCTGATCTGGAAAGATTCAATTTAAAGGCCCCAGCCAGGGCCGCCCTGACTCACCGCTCCGATCGACATCATTCGTTTTGCATTTACTTTGAGAAATTGGAATATTATTGACTTGCTGGAAAGTGGCAGAAACAGAGAAATAGATGCAATGCATTTTTTCTACCTCGCTGCCCCCAGGCTTGGCAATAAGGACATGTAACTGATGCATTAAAGCAGCTTGATTTGACTTGTGAAGTCTAGTTGGTTCACTGCACTGATCTGTTTGGCAATTTTGCAATTGCTGCACCAAATGTCATATTATGACAGTGACATAAGACACTTATAGGTATTAACTGTTTTCCTCACATCTGGACTCTGAACTGAGTGTTTGTGCAAGATAGTTTTTCTGCTTTATTTTCTGATAATAGATGCATTATCAATGACTATACCGAGAGAGTTAAATTTCAGACTAGATCCCAAACATCACCACTTCCAGGGTGACAACTGTCAGTTCATTATACCTCGTATTTGCAGGACGGGCGATTGTTCCTGGTGTGTCTTCTTATTCTGTCTGTCTGTATGTTCTTCCCAGTGCCTCTGCTGTTGTGCCTGTGTGCTAAAATGTCTTGTCATCAACTTGTCAGTCGAATAAAAGGCGGCAATATCAATATATTAGAAACCACCCCAGAGCACTTGTGCTCTACTTCACATACATATGCACATGCATGTTTCCTCAGTATACAAGGTCAAACCAAGAACACATGCGGAGACAGAGCTGTCCACTATTGGATATGCCTGATCAGTGAAATATGTCAGTGGGATAGAAAAGGGATGCTTGGGAATGCAATATATTCGTAGAACAATATATTGAGTATTTGGTACATAAATTTAAAAAAAAAATAAATATGTGAATAGCTGGTGCAATGTATGTGCACATGTCTTCCCTCATGCGAAGAGCCTGAATATTTGTAGAAGCCTGAATGTTTTGGGAGGAGTCCATTTTGGCAGCCCTAACCTCTCTCAATCTTGGACCAGATCATTGTATCTCTCCACACGCAATGCATTTGTATCATTTTAAATCACAATCTTGGCAGGTTGTTGGGTGTGAAAACAGCTTCTCCTCCACCTCCATCATACCTCTCGCTACACTCCCCTTGTGAGTATACACACACACACACACACACACACACACACACACACACACACAGCACTAATGCAGCAGCAGCAGTGTCATCTGGTCCTTTCAGCATGACTTCACTCAAAGATCTTTAGTTGAGGCCAGAAAAGGCCACAAGGGAAGGAATGGGTGTTGTCACGCACATCTGAAAATCTTTGATCCCATCCATATGTGTTTAAACATTCATACCCAACCATTAGCTTTTGGTAAGTTGGCTTTTAATGGGAACCACAGAGGAGGAACCATTAAAGTCGGCCTGGGAGGTCAGGGAATTCTCTGTCTTCTGCTTTAAGCCTGGCCTAGTTTATTTTCCATCAACAATCAAATTAGATTAGATCCTGACAGTTTTGATGTTTGAATATTTTGCCTGTCAAGAAACTCAAAGAGCGAGCGGCATGTTTATTTATGTATGCTGCGACATTCTCCTTCATCACGAGAAACGCTGGTCTATTGTGGTAAACATCAGTGTAGTCTATAAAGAGTCTAATGTGCTTTCAGATGACCAGCAACTACTAAACTGCTAGAGGTTAGTCTGTCAGTTAGTAAATCTGTTCCGCCCCCAGCCTTTTTATAATTGGCTGCACTAAGCCTGAGGTTATTCTTAGATCCTCTGTGCTCCACATCTTTTGATTCCAAATTACTTGAGACTTGAGTGACAGGCTGTCACACTGCTCACCCAACTCAGGAGCCTAAGTACAGACCAAGTTTGCCCCTTTCTGGTGAGATGTTTCACAATGTGGCCCAACCTTCCTTCTTGAAGAGCTGCACGTTCGGTAACATTTGCTCGACTGATATCACTGTCACATGATTGATGAGTGATATTCTGTCACTGACAAGATGTCACTCTGCAAGTCTTTGTGACAAATGTCAACCCCCCCCCGCGCTTTTTTATGAATGAATCAAAAAAGTAGCATACAGCTGTTTCCAAATGATTTGTTGCCAGATCCAGAGTTATGTGTGTTTTTCCAACATTTTCCAAAAATAAATAAATAAAGTTAAAAAAAAATATTCACTGGACTATGCTGGATAAACCTGAGCAAACAGGCTACGTTAGCTAACTTGAGCACAACTTCATATGTATTTACAGTCTTAATCTTTAGCTATTAGCTAAAGCTAGTAGCTATTATTTTTATTATTATCATTTTATTAAAGCTGCTATATATTTGATAAAAACAAATATATAAATCATTCTCTATACACCTGAATATTTAGACAGTTCACGGAAAATAGATTCATTCAGCAACATTATAAAGATAATGGGATTCACTGTCTACTTGCCTCAAATCACACATTCATCCAGTAACCTATTCATATTTTCTTTCAATGAAGATGCAATTAGAGGTCCTCACTCTTTCTAATACCTGTTGGCCCAATCTCGATATATACAACCTCAACCTATAACCTTTGTGCTTGCACTGTCTAGTGTATAAATACTGAAATCAAAGCAGAACTTAGTAAAGCATTGTCTCCAGCTGCCCACTTCTGATTGGCTATCTCTGGTGATTAATATCTAATTATTCTGAAAGCACATTTAAACGTGTGACAGCTTAGAAGATTCTTTCAATTAATGATGTATTCACGGTGCAGGTATTGGACAGTATTAGCTGAGGCATTACGTGGCTATAATCTTTTTCTTTGTCAGGATGGGTTACTGCTGTGTTGTATAGCTCCAAAAATCCTCTCAGTCTAGTTCATTTATACTTTAGGCACACCTGCTATTCTTATCCATGTGATATGAGTGTATGTAACAAGATTAAATCCCAACATTGCCAAAAAATAAAAGAAATTAATTACTCTGGAATACTGTCTGTATTAAGCCCAAATTGGACAAGCATGACAGCAGACAATGAGAAGGGGGCCATAAAACAAGTAATACACGAGTCACAGGGAGAAATACAGGGGATTTTAGTGTAGGTACAGGTGAGTATGATTCAGTGGGTAAAAGGTGCATTTATCATGGCTGTCAATTAATAGTTGCTAAGCCTTTTTTTTTCCTTTTCATATATATTGAATTCACTTTCAATTAAATCAATTTAATACAGAAACGGCAACAAAAAGGGAAAAAAAAAAAATCCAATTCACTTTGCTGGATTTGAAAGTGAATTCAGCCTCGCCTGTGGTTGTACCTCAGACTTTGCTGTATTGAACTGGATCAGAAAGGTGCGCATAATTCATCCCGGGTAAGGGTTATTTCATTCACAAGCATGTTAGCACACACATAGACACAACTGAAGAATGCTTGTAGTGCCTGAAGGTCACATTCAATAATGAATTCAGTGGACTAGTGACAATTATATACACAAACTGTTCATGAACAGCTACACACACACACACACACACACACACACACACACACACACACATTCGCCAAGTGCACACACATACACGCCCATATATATGTGTGTGTGTGTGTCCCTTGACTCCCTTCACTCCAGTGCAATGATGATTGGGTCTCTCCACTGGACTGACTCCACTCCTGCTCTGCCATTCCACTCAGCACAGTGAGAAATCACCTAGTCAGTCTAGGACTATTACAGAGTAATTGGCCTTTTAAAGAGGGGCTCCACCATGTGAAACAGTGTAACTGAGAATGATACTCTCATTGCTCCATTCCCCATTTTGTCCTCCATCTCTCTAGCCTTACATTTCTCTCCCTTTCTGGCTTCACCTCTCGCTCTCCCACTCTTTCCACAACCAGCTGCTCTCAGTGTGTCTCTGCCTCTCAACATCGTGTTCTTCGTGTTCCTCTTGCACCCTGTCTTCTGCTGACTCGTGCTGACCTCTAAAAGCTCGGCGCTGTAGCTGCCTGCGCTACAGCTCTCAGCACTGGACAGCCCCTTGACTGGACAGACGGAACTTTATTTTCAAGAAAAGAGCAAGATAAGACCGCGGGGCACTGATTCTGTTATAGTGATGCCGTGTCAGGAGGAACAGCTGTGGCAGCGCCATTAAAGATGGAAGTGTCCGGGGAAAAAAATAATAATAAAAAAAAAAAAAAAAATGCTACACCGAACAACAAAACAGCAGGAACATAGACAACATAGACGTTTAAATATGAGCACAAGAGGGACAGCGGCAAGAGCTAGCCTCCATCAGTGCCTGATAATAATGTAGTTCTTTCTGTCTTTGCTGCCCAAGATTAATCCTTACCATTTTTCAATATTTAAATCCTATTTCCACATTTGATTGTTTTTCATTAGCGATGCTGGGGACTGTCCCACGAAGAAAAACAAAAGCATCAATCCTTTCGGCAACTGCTCCAAAACAAACAAGTTTCCTTTTTTTTTTTTTTTTGAAAAGTGATGTATGACACGTTCGGAAGGCACTGACAAATGATGCTGTCCTGTCGACGGCCATATCAGTTCAGAAAAACACATTGCGTCGTTTAAAAGGGCAGTTAACAAATTACACATTTTGTCCTTCACTTTGTTTGATTGCTTGACTCACGATATTCATTCATTCATTTGTTTGAAAATTTCCTAAATATCTCATGTATAAAAAGTTAAACAGATTTGTTATATAAAACGGCTGCAACTGTTTTTCTTTTTTTGTTTTTTGCTTAATTGAGTGATCAATTATTGTCGTCCATAAAATGGTAGGAAATATATGTCCATCATATGTTCAATTAATAGTCCAAAGCCAATGATATTTAACTGTAACTTAACAGCAAATTCTCACCTCTGAAAAGCTGGAATCAGTGAATTATAATTAATATAAACAATTGACTAACATGATTATTAATTCTGTTAGTGAGGCCTGGGTGTGTCCACTTCCAGCTAACTGTAGCCACTCCCATGGATGTGGATACTCTTTCTTCTGTGATACACAGCTGGAGAGCAAAGAGAAAATTTCTTTATGCAAAAAAAAAAAAAAACAGAAGTGGAACAAAAGCGTTTTGAGTCTCTTGGGACTTTTATTCAATGTTAGCACTTCAACTAAGATAAAGATTTCACTGTCTAGATGGCTAGATACCATAAAGCTGAAGCTACATGAATTCACCACTGGATATGCCCAACTTACAATAAACATTTTTCTACCTTCACATTCAAAGCACAATGAAGACAAAGTAGTTTACAGCTGAGCATCTATATAACATCTGGTATCTCCTTACAAATCTGAGCCCACTTTACATGCACTTTAAATCTTGAATGCAATGAAATCACTTGCAATTAAGATTGCACCTTGCACTCAGGTTCCACTCACTGGTAAAGGTATCTTCATTACTTTTTTCATTATGTTCATTACCTCAATTGTTGCAGCAAACATTTCATTATCAAAAATATCAGCATAAGAGTTCTGCTTTGGCACCGTGGATTACTGTGTGCATGTGTTTGTGTGCATAGGTCTTTCTGTTAGTGTGTTCATGGTGATGGGAAGGATCAGATCGGGAGCTGTGAAAACAGTGATAAGGGGGAAGGAGAAAGAGAAAGGGAAGAAAATGGGGGAAACAAGGAGAAGGGGTGGTGAGTGTCAAACACGTCAGCACATTAGCACACTCTTTGGCTTGGAGAGAGGCAGGAGGCCTCTGGGGAGATGAATTGCAGAGGTGTGTGTGTGTGTGTGTGTGTGTGTGCGCGCGCGCGTAGGTGGGTGTGTAAGACGGAGAGAGAGAGAGAGAGAAATTGAGATATTAAAGGGAGACAAAGAGCACAAGAGACTTTTTTTTTATGCATGCATGTGAAAGCGTGTGTGACGACAGTGTAAGCATGTGTGTTCCCGTGTGCCTAGGTGGGCTCTTGCACGAGTGACATGTGCAGCTCTGGAAGCGAGGATGGGGGAATGGAAGGAAGAGGACTTCATTCTCCGACAGCCTCGGGCTCTCAGAGCAGAGGCAGATGAAGAATGACATCTTAAATAGTATGCATCAACTGAAAAACAACAGGAATAATAATAATAATAATAAAAAAACAGAAATAAGCTGCCAGCTCAAACTTCTGATTGAAAAAAACAGTGCAGTGGCAGAGGCGTCCTGGGAACCTGTAAGATCTCCTATTGGAGGTTTACTGGGTCAGAAGGAGAAGGTACCTGGGAGGAGACCCAGGGTCTGACCTAACATACACTGCAGGGAATACCTTTTCCAGGAGGAAACCCGTTCCAACCCCCAACCCAAGCACTTCCTGAAGAACAGCATGTCAGGGCTGCTCTGCTTGCTATGTTGTCATGGTGACCCTGACCTGCACAAGTAGGAATGAAATGGATGGTTGTTAAACGAGCACTGCGGAGTTGAATGATTAGAGAGATTGTACTTCAAATAGCAGCCTGAGTTCCAGCCTGTGTCAGAAAGCGCCCGGCCTGCTAATGTGTCACTCAGCTCCAGTGTTTTCAGCCATTACCGGCCTAGTAGCTACAGCTAGAATTGCGGGTCATGTGGGATGCAGAAAGTTCATTTCCCTTCCAGACCATTACAGAGGAAACTGCTATTTAGGCACATTTTGACATTATTTGCACCATTAGGGTCTGTATAAATGTCACATGTCAATGTCATTTTCCCCATAACCACAAAAACTTTTCCCTATTCAAATATTTTGGCACTTAATTAATCAATCATAGCAAAATATTCAAAGGATCCAACATCTAAATTGCGAGATTTTTGCTCCATCTATTGTTTGTATCAGTGAAATCTGAATATGGTTGGGTTTTGGCTATTGCCTCAGACAAATCAAAGAATTTGAAGGCCTCACTTTGGACTCTGGAAACTCGAGATTGACATTTTTCATACTAACTGATGCTTGACAGATTAGCCGCAGCCATATTTGCCATGACTACTATCTTTCCCGGATTTTCTCCACATCACAGTGACCATACTCCGATATTGTTGAAAGAAAACATTTGTTAGCAATGGCATTGGTTATTTAAAGAAAAAAAACAAAACAAAAAAACAACTCCGATGCTGCCTCCTCTGACACAAAAGGTGCTTTGGGTCTTGTCGACGCCTGTAGACACTGGAAAATATTCAGTTTTTAAAAGACCAATCTTTCTTTTCTGTTCTGTAAAGGACCACAAATGTAAAGGACTACAACATTAGGCCCATATATGAACATTATTGTCATTAAATACCGCAATAAGATGCTATAGATTTTTCCCCATCACTCTCTAAAAGCTCGGTGTGTAGTCCACGAGTCCCCTAGGAGGTAGCCTATGGCATATTCTGTAAGCCTGCGTTCATGGAGCTCCTTTATTTGGCCTGATCACACACATGTGGAGAGGGTTTGTCTGTTCTAATCTTCTTATGTTGGATTTACTTGGCAGCAGACATGTTGGAAACCTATGCATGCTGTAACATAAGATACATTGAATCTTTACTCTTAAGCCAGGATAGATGTCGCTGGATCAGATGAGAAATGTGATCACAATGGATTTGTCTTGACACTTTAAGACAGTGGCTGTCTGGCTGATGAAGCGGTGCTGGGCGTGGCATCTCTCGGAGAGGTTTTCGTATCAGAGATACAAGTGGACAGAGCTACAGTCTATCTCATCCAAGGAGACATACAGATATAACATGTTACCAAAGATAGACAGCGAAGGGTTGCCTGCAAGGTCAAGAGCTTTCATTGCAAGTGTACACCATTCAGACAGACAGACAGATGAGGCCCAACCCACACAAAAACACATTCTCCAGTATTCATTTAGGTTTGTCTCCTGCTGATCTACCACTTCCTGTCACAATGAGTAGACAGAGAAGCTTTGGACGAGGGACTATACCCCTCAGCAAAACACATTCATGCTTCTAGCCAGAGAGGAAGACATAAGAGAGAGGGAGAGAGTGAGCAGAATTCATGCCCACTTCTCTGAGCCAGGGAGAGAAAGAGAGAAGAAAGAGCAAGAGAGCAGTAATACGTTTTCATCTGAAATATTAAAGCCTCTGCATTAATCTGTCTTCCCTCTCCCTGGGGTGCTGGTGAAGGCTCTGGCTGTCCTAGAGTTCCCTGGAAAAGGACGGAGACTGGCTACCTCACCTCCTCCTCCTCCTCTGCGGGCAAGCACCGGCTCTCCACCTCTCCCTTCATAATGGCCATTTAAGTGTTTGTGTGGGAGTGGGCCGTGTGCTGAGGTTTTCTGAAATGGTTGCTACGGGCTGCACGCACCGTCTGGACAAATCTGAAAGTAACATTTTACATATTCTCCCCCTCACTGACACGTAAGCGTTTGGAGATGATGGGTTGATTAATCGACTTGTTGACAGACAGAAAACTAGCTGACAAAAGTCTTGATGATTGATTCATTTAGTAATTTTTTTTTTTAGCACCAGAAAAAATAAATATTCTGTCAACCGATTGTTTCAGTTTCAGTCCTTTTAATACAAAAATGGTGAAAAAAAATGCTTCCACTTCTAACTTAAGTTAAAAAAAAAAAAAAATTATCAGCAGAATAATTGATAAATAAAGAAAAGAAAATGTTATTTGTAAGCAAAATTATTACTCTGACTGAATATTTCCATTTTGGACCTCATCTTGGCTTCTGGAAAAATGTGATGCTCAAATTTACATTTTAAAAACAAATTATAGACTAAAAAATTAATTAATCAGTCAAAGAAAAATAATTCCTTTTTGCCCTAGTTGAGTAGATAAATAGTTCTGTCAAGTCTCCTGATTGATGCATCAAGGCTTTAATGGTGATTTGAACATTAAATGGACACAGATGCCGCAGTCAGCTGGTCAATTTTTTTTTAACATTCTTCATTATAGACTTCATGCAGAAGCAGCTCCGAATGAGCGCTTCCTCTTTGCTGGACGCTTGGGCCCATCAAAGCCTTCGAGCTTTTAACACCTACTCTAAATGTTCTGCTGGCACCTCATGAAGGCGGTGGCACCCATCTAGCCTTTATCTAGGCCACCAGATCCACAGCTGGACCCATCTGGCCCCTGCTATCTCCCCTCTCTGTCTCTGCACATACACACATGCATGCGTGGACACACATGATATCCATCATGTACACACACACGCCAGCTGTTGTGGATTACCAAAGAACAAGTGCGGGTCTATTTTCTGACTTATGCCCAGTATTTGATGGCGTTGCCCTGGATGTGACCCAACACAAAAGCACAGGCCTGCTTATTATTACATACTATAATACATCATGAGTTGCTTTCGATCTGCAATAGTGAAACGGAAATAAAATGCTCTTGAGCGAATAGTGATGAATGACAGGAAATAATTTGTGGTCAAAATCCTCTGTCCTGAAATAAACACAGAATTCGGCCCCAAGTTAACTACAAAAAGCATATCATGATTGTGTAGAGGGACGCTGCTGCTTGTGGTCCAATATCCGGCAACTTAAAACTCTTCCGAACCCTCTGCCAAGAAGAAAACCATGAATTATGCCTTGTGCTTTATTTTCTTATCTGATCAAGTCTTGAAGCGGCCACTCAGAGAAGTGTGGGTTGTTTAAATCAAGACGGCGTCCACTTCTGAGAAATAGGAAATCTGTCTGTCCTTACCTTCATCTATCTTAACTTCCCTCCATACATTGATCTTACACACTGACCCTCCAATCTTCCCACTACCCCGATCTCAGCTTAATCTTCATTATTCTCTGTATTCTCTGCCACGCGCTCTTTCTGGTTGGACTGTCAGCCTTTAGCTTTACTACCCCTCCCAGTCTTTGCCAGCTCCATACCACCCTTATTTAACACACACACACACACACACACACACACACACACACACACTCTAAAATTTCAGAGGGAACACAGTCCTTTTGTAAAACAGACGGTTTAGGAGTAACAACATGCAAAATAGTCACTTGGGTACTCAGCTGAGGCTTTAAAGCTTAACTTACTATGAGGGGGAGAGGGTGAAACCGTCGGACTGAGGCAACCCCATCAACTGCTTTCCCACAACTGCAATAAAATATTCCATCATATCCCTGAAGCATCCCTGACTCCAGCTGAGATCAAAGAGTATACTTGATGACTGAGAGAGGGGAGCATATTAGTGCCTTCGACGGCAGTGTCTCACTTGCACCGAGCCCTTCGTTCCATCCGTCATGGAAAAATACATGGCAGTGTTTGGCGTTTCCATTTCCTCAGTAAGTACAGATACATAACGGGAGAAGACTCCTGGAGTACACCAGAGTGGAGTATAAAAAGCCACTGCAGGACTATGTTGCTCATATACTGGAGCTCCTTCATAAAATTATGATGATGAAGATTTATGTTGCTACTTTTTATAGGTCACCGGACGAGAAACTCAACATCAATCAGCTCAATATGACTTTTAAAAAGTCACATCAGGCACTGAGGTAAACAGTATAATCTTACTGTTATTTGTGTACAAGGCTCAATATGCATCATTTTGCCGCATACTCACTCTTAAAAAGATCAAAACAGATTCCACGTCTCGCTCTAGTTATATTCCTTTCAGGCTGCCTGTGACAGGTGTTTTATAGGGAGGAGCACTGTTGTTGTGGATGTCCTATCAATGATTCAATGCAGCACATCAGATGGAAGGGAGAGACAGAGAGAAAGATGTCTCTGCCTGGATGTTCAGGGTGGAGGTGGTGGTGGTGTTGGGGGTGGGGGGATGACTTTCAATATATAATTCACTGAGTTGTCTGACGGGCTGGGTGTGAATGTGATGGATGCTCTTTCAGTCTAGTGAAGATTCAGTGTTCTTAAACCTTGGATCTCTTAGGCCACTTTGAGCATGAACTACACTGCCAAATGTCCTTTTATGATCTTTTTGATCCTCACGCCGAGCTGCCGAAGAACTACAGCGCTTCACACACACGCGCACGCTCCAAAAGATACATGCCAAAAAGTCACACTCGCACAAAGATAATCGACGTCCTCCTCCATTCAATTTAGCAGCCTATGTACAGCAACTCTCCACTTAAGGCTGCTCAATCAACTTGCCACGAATAATCCACGAGTGCCACAAGTAATGAAAACATCCGGTACACTTTAAATCCAAGGCTACAATAATATTCAATAATGACAACCTTGAGGGATGATGTATGTGTTTAGTCCCCATTGATTTCCCCTCATTAATGATGAACTGTGCCAAAACAGCTGACTGTGCATTGTTCCCCTTCAGCCTTTGTGTTTCAACCAAGAAAGGGAAATGAATGCAGTGAAATTAAACAAAAGTCATGTCTGTCCACCATCTTTTTCTGAAACAAGCAACTGACAATGCTACGCAGTCCGAAGTGTTTGTGTGTGTGTGTGTGTGCGTGTGTGTGTGTGTGTGTGTGTGTGTGTGTGTGTGTGTGTGTGTGCGTGTGTGTATTTGTGTTAATCGGCAAGCTCGGGCAACAAATCCATAGTACAGAGCCATGTAAGATGGCAGATTAGGGGAATATGAAACACACTCTGGAGTGAGCGCTAGGCAAGGGCTTTTGTCTTGTTATCTTCGGGAGTGAGTTGACATTATCCCCATGGATAAGGTTTTACCATGCATGGATTACCACATGAGACAAGCTGTGCACACCCCCAGGAAAATAACACGAGAGGACCTTAGTCAATCCCTGTCTTCATCTCCCCGTCCACTCTGGCTTTCCCTCTCTCACTGCTCATCAATGCCATGATCGGCACAGCTGAGGCTTCTGACACTGTGTTTGAAATGGTACCTGCTGGAACGTCACAAAGGGCAATCTTTCCGTTCACGGTGAATAATCTGGCGTGCAAATACCTCAAAAACCCAAAGGCTTAAACTTTGAAGAGTTCGGGTGAAATCTATATTCCTATATAGATGTTATGTACATATAGATGTTACATCGTGATTACAACGCAGTATATACACAGTACACATGGCACCATTTAAAAGTTTATAATATAAGAAAAACAAGCAAATGGTTGAGCTACAAGGTGGCACAATCTAGCATGAGTTAAAGTAATATCAGACTGAAAAGAGGTACCACAACATGAATGTACTGCAAGTTAAAAGACTAGATAAAAGCTAACAAAAAACAGATATCTTTTAAGCTGCTTCACTGAAGTTGCCTCTTTAACATCCTTTGGGATATCATTCCACAGTTTGGGATCAGAGTTCTGCATTTCCAATTTTTATTCTCTCCCAGTTCTCAAGATCTAACAAATCCACAGAGGAGGATCTGACTGATAGTGGACAAATGTAAAACAACTCAGAGTCTGCCATGTGGGCTCAACCTCAGCTACTTAAAGCTTTATGTACAATCAGAAGTACTTTAAAGTTAGGGCCTAATGATACATGGAGCCAGTGTTATCGCTGCACTTCAGCTGTTTTGATAGGCTGTCTCGTTTTAGTTTTGATGTGGAGTCTAGCAGCAAAACGTTGAATATACTGTAGCCGCAAGAGGAGCGTGTTACCAAGGAGGTTTCCTTTAGATAAAACAACCTCAATGAAATTCATGACTGAAAACAATTTTGGAAAGATTTCCAACAGAATCGCTGCTCAAACATCACAGGCAGTAAAGCCTCAGATAATGTTTTAATCACAAAGTTATTAATCCTTTTATATGCAATGTTTGCTAGTATCACCGTTAAGAAAAGGAATTAAAAAAATAAATAAAAATGGAAAGTTACTTTAGACCTCGCTCGCCTATGTTAGACTAAGTGCAGTACTGAAAGAGACTGGGGTAGTCCCTCTCTCAAGGGATGTGTTTTTAATTTTCAGTACATTACCTGAGACACTGTAAAAGTCACGCTTAAAAAAATCTAGTGGGAAGAAGAATGAAGAAGTGTGTCTTTTAAAGCAGCTACAACCAAAGCTCATCTTTTTCTTTTTCAAAAAAAAAAAAAAAAGTGTTATTGTTGTTACTGTTATTGTTTACTGATTGAATTAACTACTCCCTCCACCTGTGGATTTGATTATATATAACCATTATATAATGTATAACAAATGAACAGATGCGATAATCTATCTGTCATTCCATTTGACATCAACAGGGTGCAAAAAGATGTGAATGGGGATGATTATGTAAGACACTGTGCTGTCATGGAAAGCAGTGACTAAGCATGTAACACCTGTGCAGCTTTATGGTTCAGTTTCATATGAAGGACTGATCAGAGGTCTATGAAAAGACAGCACACCCGATAATAATAATGAAATAGTGTCGGTTCTTTGTCATAATTTCCTTGGGAATTCTTTTCAGGAAGTGGTGACAGTAGCTAATATGGAATGATGAATGATACTCTTATCTCTTCCGGTACACGTATGAGATAAGAGCTCTCATTGGCTGGCATTCATATTGTCAACGATGTGAGGTGAATGAAGAAAACCCATAAAGAGAGACAGGCAAGCAGGTGCCTTAAAATAGAAGACGGGAGGATGAGAATAAAAAAGGAGAAACTAAGTATAGAGGCATGAATGATGGTGGGAGGGAGAAGAGAGAGAGACAGAGGTGACCTCCATCTCCACCTCCACCTCCACACACCACAACAAGCCTCTCCATCTCAACCAGGGCACCATGGCACATTTCCCGTCACTGGGGGTGGCAGCAGGCCACACATTGCAGTGAATCAATCCAACTGCTGCAACCTCCACAATCCACACTTTCCTGCAGGCTCGTCATGTACCCAGATGCTATGTGCGAAGCAGGGCTAGTGAGAAATCATGTTCCACATGCCGTGCAAACCTCAGTTTGAAGTCGTGACTTAAATGTCTCTCCATGCTGCAACACTCAAGATTTACACAGACGAGTTTAGAGAAATTGATGCAACACTGTCCAAATTACAGGTTTATTTTCATGCCAACATGATAAGTGCAAGTCAAGTTTTTAAATTAAAAATGTAGCAGACTGTATAGGATCATTTTTGTATGAATTGTCACTTGAGTGTCTATTAAAAATGGAAATGTATAACAATAATAAAACTCAAAGCATGAGATACATGTCTTTTATAACCCCTCATGCAGCTTTTAAAATGTTGCTTTAAAGCATATGTGGGCCATAAATATGTTCTTTAATGGTTAATGAAGGCTTTATGCAGCCATGACAGCTGTAATCCCACCAAAATAGGACTGTATATCCAACTGAATAGGGAACAATGCAAGCTCCATAATACCTAAATCACACATTGCACTGCAGTTGCGTTGCCACTTGCAGTCCCTTGGACAAAAAAAAATGGCTGTTATTAGATTCATCGCATCCCACCAAAAACCTGCCTCAAAGCCACACACCCCGACATCCCACCTCCAGCCCCCATCCTCTTCCTTTCCGCGTTATTCGTTTGCAAATTGATAACGGAACCAGAGACCCCGCAGGGTCCGTAATTCAATATTGGGATCTAACAGTCTCAGATCAGATATGATGGACTGTAATCCTCTCTGCAGTGCCACAGCCACATGCACCGTCATATCTCAGTGCCCCTTGAGCTATCAGCAAGCCACTGTCTTCTCAGCACATGAATGAATAAATGAATGAGTGAATGAGCGAGTGAATGGATGCCTGGGATTAGAACCAGGCTAATTACTTAGTACCAAATTCCTGAGAAGCAAAAAAAAAAAAAAAAAAAAAAAAAGCACTGTGGCAGACTTGTGGGTAAGTAGGCATGACAGCATGTGATTAAAATGAGTGAGTTAGTGAGTACTCCCCCAGCACACACACATCACCACCACCACTAAACCCAGTCTTTAAAATTGTTCTCTACTCTCCATTTCTTCTAATTTCAAAAGATATAAAGTGGGGAGTTGTGTTCAGAGACAATAATGATTCCACTGTTTACTTTCAATTAGGATTATTTCTTTCCTTAGGCGAAGAACACCTTTATTTCTCTGTGGAAACGTTAGTAACCATTAACTCTGTGGGGGGGCTTTTTGCCACATTTATGAAAAGAGATTTGGAAAAAATAAATAAATAAAAAGCTGAATTTGAATGCAAAAGTTTTACTGATTGTTATCCAGGGACTTTTATAATATTAAGGGTCATTTAGGGCAGTTATGACTGGTGGTGCATTTGACTATGAATGGGTAGCTCACGGAGACTGAATATTGTACAGTAAAATCCTATACCATGTTGCTGCCATTAGACCATCAAGCTTGGGACATCTCAAGCACTTTATAAAGGGAAGCTTCATCAATTATTCACACTTCCGGCAACACACATTCCACATGTTTGTCTTCTCAGACATTAATATTTCAGCCTGTACCACCCTGCCCTACCTCTTCTTTCTGCCACCTCCTGGTAGACATTTTGTCTACATAAATCACACAGTGACATTAAGAATCCCTAAGATGGCCACAGTCCGTACTTACAGTAGGCAACCCTCTCTGACGCCAATCTACGAGTCCCCTGACTGCTGCCTAAAAACGTAGAACCATTGAAAACAATCAGGGAAACTTCACAAGATATGAATTGCAGCAATGACACAATGTCAGTTTTAGTGGTTGGCTTGTATACGCATACTGTATAGGGAATGTAATGGACACCAAACTTCATTTCAGACTGAATTGGTTGGATAATAAATCATATTTTAAACTGAGCACTTGAGGACAGTAAATGAATTAGAATAAAACAATTTGGTCTATTTGGTCTTGTTCTTCAGATGTGATAAGCTTTTTGGCCTCGGGTACACGGGAAGAGAGAAGCCGGGGACTTTCGTTTCTTGAGTCCAATTCCCTCAGGAAGCATGTGGTCCCAGGCCTTTAAGCACCCCCCCCCCGCCCCCCAACACACTCTGTATGCTTTAGGTTATTAAAGGTTAAGGTTACGGGTAAGGGTAGGGGGTTAGGGCCATGGTTGCGGTTAGGGTCAGCCAACTCAACTAAGAGGAGGTGGGATATGTACACACCCTGAGAGGAAGCGTTGCCTAAGAGGCTCCAGTCATGGATCAAATGTCCCTTGTGTGAGGGAGGACAGCCCGCAACAACCATCCCAGGCTCCAGTCTCGGATGTTTCACGGTCGGCTCAGTACTGGACCGCGAGGCCAATATGACATATTTCTGGAGCAGTTTCACCTTTGTGTGTCCAAACCATTCGCACATTGCTCATGTGTACCTGTCAGAGCCCGATTTGTTTCCCTGTCATGCTCTCAACCGTGTTTTGCCATGTGATAATAAATACTGAGCAAACAGCAGAGAACTACTGCAACTGCTTACAACTAACATTATTTTCATTCGTAATTAATCTGCCCTTCATTTTCTCAGTTACACCTTTTATATTAAAAAAGGCCAGTATAATTTCCCAGAGGCAAAAGGGATGTATTCAGTTTGCAGTTTGATACAACCCAAACCGACCATCAAATAGGACAAATAAAAACAACACATACTAAAAGACCAGAGAATAGTTGGTGTTTTCGCTTGAAAAATGATTAACTAAGTATTATAATAGTTGCCGATTAATTTCCTGCTGAATCAATCCAGCTCGACAAAAGAAATGTGGAAATGTTTCTATAGTACAGGCTTTCATCATTATCTTTGTGCTCAAAACATAGCACAATATTAAAAAGACACACACACACCGCAGAATGTATAATATACTTCACTGATAACCTCCTGTGATTTGCATAACCTGCTGATTTAGTTCTATACAGTATGCATCATGCAGACATTGAGGTGACAGGACTGAAGTGAAATATTTAAAAAATTCTAATATGGATAATACCTTGCAGGCAATCTGCATGAAAATGAGAGCTAATAATAGAAGGAGTAGAATGGTCTGGCGTCTGTATTCCTTTACCTTGCAGCTGAATCCTTCTGGATCACGCTCTTCTGGTTTTTGACAGTCTTTGCCCGAATAAATTCTTTTTTTTCTTTTGCATCCAATACACCCTATTTCTGTCCTTCTGCTGTCTCTCACTGTTTCTCTATCTCTCTCTCTCTCTCTTTCACTCCCAGCCCTCCTTACCCAAGGCTCTCTCCCTCCCTGTTCCTTATTGATTCTGCGAGGTTCAGTGGGTAGAGCACGGCACAAGCAATGGAAAGGGCATGGGATCAATTCCCACAAAATTTCAAGCGTTTGCTGGGCTGTCACTCTAGGATAATTTGTCTGCAGGCTTACCCCACTGGATACACTCATGTATTCTGCTTTGTAATTGATGCCCATCAGTGTCAAGTGTCTCTGCTGGCTAGATGTTCAGGGTCATCACTGCAGAATTCTGCACAGTTTCATTAATTGCAGTATGCAAAGAATACGCGTCCATCTTTTACTTTCCTAATCTCAGCCCGTATAGTAAGCATAGATCAAAAAGAAAAACTAGTTGAAAGTTGTATTTTTAATTTGGTAAAAGAACCAAAGCTTTTTGTTTGCAGATTGCATATGTACATTATTTGCAAAATAGAAAAACGAATGGAAGCCAGTGAGCACGCTGTCAGAAAAATGTATGTACTGGCGCATCTATAAATTCATGCTTTTTGCCAATGCCTCCCCCAGCAATGCTAATATGAATAATTTCTATTTCTGGTATTTTAGCATTCATGCAAGCCCTTAATGAATACTGAAATAACTCCCCATCTACTTTAAATAACGACGCCCCTTTAAAACCACTTAATTGTGAACTTGATGCGCTGTGACCACCATGGACAGAAAATTTCACATCAGGTGTTTCCCAAGAGCAAAACAATAGTAAATATTGTGACCAGCATCAACCCGAGGGGAGGGGGGGGCAAGTCATTGAAAGTATTAGTTGGTATGTTGACTGGGCTGTGTGTCACATGCTGAGACCCAGACAAAAAAACAGTTTGGGCTTAAATATTCCTTAATAACTTTAAGCCTAAAATGATAGCAGCTGAGGCATCAGAGCTCGCCTCCCAACTAGGAGGATATTTGTAAATCGGTGCAGCTGCGCAATCACACTGTGCAGAAGCAGCCCTGCTTGGGCCAGCCTCAACGAACAAGCAGAGCATGTCTCAGGAGAGACAGAGGGGCCTCAGAGGCAGCCTGGCAAATCTGAGCCTGACCTCCCTGGAGAGAGGGGGAGAGGGAGAGAGAAAGAGAGAGAGAGAGGCAAACTGGATTTATATCTTTGTTTTTAATCCCCCTTACACACTCCACTGGTCCTACAGTAGTACTTTGTGCAGGCTTCATGTATAGTCAGGAAGAAAAAAAAATACAGGGGCTTGCGTGTCAGGAAAAACATCCATTTCTGTTCTTTTTTTTTTCTCCCCCCGTGACATCAGAGACATTGTCTGTGTCACTCTCCTGTGTTTTCCTGTCTGAAAGGGAAGAGAGAAAAAAAAAAAAAAATCAGCTGTGGCACAAAATCTGACTGGGCTTTTGAATCTCAAACTGTATGATGCCAGCATGTTATTCAGACTCAAATGCCATTTTCGTTACCACCCCGGTATTCAGTTTGACACTGTTAAGCTGTTTTCTGTTTGGGAGGGAGTTTATTTTGCACTAACCAATCTCTGTGACTATTTATCCATCTGCCACAACATCATTTTCAGGCAACAAAGACTCCGCATTCGCAGTGGCTAAGAAAAGTCAGCCTGCCATTTATCATGCTAATCAGAGCTGTTTATGCTAAGTTTTTGTACAGGATAAAGAAGTGATGACAAACTTAAGAATTCTGTTGCCTGTAGACCGTGAAGAAAAACCTCTGAACAGACACTTCCAACATGTTGGGCTAACCATAAGCACTGCATCCTCCCGATTCATTTCCTCAAGTGCCAAAGGAGCCAGCTGATAAATTAAGCCCATTGGGAGAACAGCAACAACACTTTTTCATCTTTTTTTTTTTCTTCTTCTTCTTCTTTTTTTTTAATGCCTTTAGTGCACAGCTGTTCTGATTTAATAGCTGTTGTTTCAGTCAGTTGATTTACAGCAGCCTTGATAGCTGTGTCACTTTCCTTGTATTCAGTTAGGTGACATTCCCAAAATGAGTCCCACCCATAAAAGGTGCTTACTGAGTGGGTTGCCCCCCCCCCTCCAACTGAGGAAACAGTCATCGAATCAGTTGAAGAGCAAGGCCAGACCTTTGAATTTAAATGTGGCTGGCGATTCACAAGTCTGGAATCAGGCTAGTGAGATGTGCAGGGAATTACAACAACACTTTACTAAGGAAGATTTCTTACAGCCGAGGAGAGAGTGCTGTGGGCCCTGAGCCAACACAGCGTCCCATGGTCTCCCAACAGGCATTCATTGTGCACCGCTCCATTCGTCTGTTATTTCCCTACTTCTGAGCCAATGGGGCTTGTATGTAGAGAGTAGTCGGAGTCGGATACATAATAGCCTCAAATACAGAAAACCAGATGATAGATTCATGAGCAGGGGCACACATATGCTACATGCTTGTCTTTGTGTTCACAAGTGTGCCAATTTTTCTGTGTCTGCCCATATGCTCATGAATGTGAGCTGAGGAGCTAACGTATAAAAGAGGACTGAAAGCACAAAAGCAAAGCAAAAATAGATGGAGGAATACAATGACACCAAGAGCAGACACAATAACCATGAGGGGAGAGGGGGAGAGGGGGAGAGAGATGACAAAAAGAAGACAAAAGCAGTAGGTAAAATATGTCATTATCCCCAACGGACAGAGCTTGTCTTTCTTCCAGGGTACAGAGATTCATTTAGCTCTTCACCAAGCAGCAGGAGCAATAGCAATGAGTAGAGAGGGGGGGGAATCATGTTACTGCCTCCTATATGCAATCCAGATTATCTGAAACCCAAGACCGCACCTGAAGCCATGTTTTGCAAAGCGTTTCATCATCAGCCGAGACGTTTTCTGTGTATCATTATACTTTAAATACACCGTATTACTCAACTCCACTTTCTATTACAGTAAGCTCAATACAACCGCGCTTCAGAAGAGGCTGCAGCTCTGGACTTTGCTTCATAAAAGGCGAGCGTTGCCCTCAAGAATACTGTGTTACCGCCGTGCCTATAATATAAATGCTGTACACAAAGGTTGTGTTAACACATATTAGTGGTGCAGGAGTGCTGAGAAAGTAACACGGAAGCACCAAGCCACACGAAGCCAGTAAACACACAGCATAGCCTTGATTTGACAGAGTAAGCACCAACAGTGGTAGTAAGTAGTAAACTCTTGAGCATCCATGTCTAACCACAGAAGGTTTAGTGTTGTTTGAACTCTTTGCAAATTGTTCACAAATGCTGGCGCTGATCATGCATGATAGTTTAATGGTCTGTTGAATTCACATTAGTGGTTTTGCACAAGACAAACTGTCACAATTTTAAAAGCAGCTGGTGAATACAACTAGCAATGACTTGTTTGCATGTTGTTACCCATGTTTCCTCTGTGTCTTTGCCTTTCTTTAAATGGACAAGTTAAAGGGTTTCCAATTTTTCTTATTTGGCAAAAAACGAAATAGATTTTTGGCTTGATGTCTACAAACACATAGAAGAATAAACCATTTTTCTTTTAGCATTTCATATATTCGTGGTTCAAAGGGGTGAAGAGATTTTTCTAGGGATTTAATGTAACAAGGCAGCACCAGGTTTACTCAAAATGTCCCCACTCATTTAAAAATCAGTGAGCAGGTGCCTGTAAAATTCCTGACAGATATTTATTAAACGCAGGGATAATGATGTTGGGCCAAAATGTCAGGCCACTCATGCATGACGTCAACACATAGGCTTGAGACTGATCAAAAACATCAGCTGCCCATAAAATTATTTGTGCATTTGAAGGTTTTATTAACTGAGGGCAGATTTACTAAGTATGCTTTAGCTTTTGAGGGCAGCGCCCTTTTATAGCATACAGCACAGACAGATGTTTCCTGATGTTCACACAAGGGGGCAGCCCGGTTGGACAGCTTTCAGCTCTTTAGCAGCTCTTTGTCAAGTGACGTAATTGACTCTGGAGCAGTGGATTATGCTGCAGGACGAGTCTGACAACTCTCTATGGGCATTTCTATACTCCTTTCACCACCATTATGGCCGGTTGAATTCAAGATGATCACGGCCCATCTTCTCCTTGAGTTGGAGAAACCAGAAAGTTATTTTCTTCACAGCTGCCAATAGTACAGATGGTTCAATATCCAATGTCCAACCAGCTATGCTGAAAATACTTTTGCCCCGAGGTAAAGAAGAGGAAAATTATGTCACTTGATCACCGCTTGCTTGTGGAATCGATGCCATTGACGAATCCATCAGATAAACGAAAGGATGTACTCAACCGGAACCATCGTCCAAACATATGATCCAGATCAGAAATGTGGGGAAATGGTTTCAGCTTTCATTTTAATGTTTTGCCACTGCCGTCGAGAGCACTTTGCTGGAAAAAAGAGCAGGAAACTGACTGAAACCGTTTCATAATTCGCTCCCATGGCAAATCCATTTAGCCCACATCTTAGCTGTGATATGTTGATCACAGTGCTTGTTTGTCACTGGAGCCTTTGCCTTTTTACAACTATAGGAACCTAAGGTGAATATGCAACATAACTGAGATGACTGTGAGCCAAATGGGAGGATTAAATCAAAGCTGCAAACGAAATGTTATGTTCCGGCAAAACAGAGCCCCCCCGAATTTGAGAAAAAAATTAATTCCACGTAGTCACATCCAGTCAGTTGCTCATGATTACACTCGCATCCTGCCCCGCCCACATCTGAAAAAAAAAAAAAATAAATAAAATACCTTGTGATGTTAAAAACATGTCCCTTGTGGAATGAATAATCAGGAAGCCTTCCTTCTTTACACAATGCTAAATATGCAAAATTCACAGCTCCCCTGCTTTATACCCTCTATCTCCCTCAAGCCTTTCCCTCACTTAGCCCACTCCATCTGCCATCTCTCTGCACACAGCTCCCACTCTTCATTCTCCTGCTTTGTTATGCTTCCCGCATTCTCTTCTTCCCTTTGCATCCTCTTCAGCTTTATGTTGTTTTTCCAAAGCATTTCCCCCCTTGTTTCCCCATTTCCCATCCTGTCTATTTCCGTTTGTCCTATGCAACCTTATTCTCATCCCTATATCTATTTTCCCCTCTAAGCCTCATTTTCTCTCCCTCTCTCTATCTCCCTGCAGTGTGAAAGCAGTACCTGCGACACTCTGCTCCAAGTATCCTCTCATCTAAATGGGATGTGTGGCCTTGCTATATCTGATTCCTCTAGACAGGGGGTGAGAGCTAACCTTTCTCCCACTTCGACACCTTACCGGCGCCTGTTATTTGTTTTCATAACGCAAACATGCCACCCTTGGTCGCAGCACACATCCCCAACTCAAGCAGACAAAACTAAATAAATTCTTCTAGATGGCGCCCTGCCTTTAATGGTACTTAAACTAGTGTGTGAAAAAAAAAACTGCTCCGGAGGTAAGATTCATATCGGATTAATGCACAAGTAAAAGATAAAGACGAGAGGGGTGAAAATACTGAGAATATCCCCTGATATCTCTCTGTGCTAATGAATACAATTAATGTTAAGCTGCCGAGTATCCACTTTCCATGTAGATATAAAGAGAAATGATTTATATTCTCAGACCATGAGTCATATCAAAGCACTTTTTTTTTACCCAGCATACAGTTATATTTGATAACTGGTAGCTATAGTGACATACTATTATTACTGCCATGAAGGCCCAGAAAAGAGCTCTTGTAAATCACTCATCTCAAGTTTCCCAGATAACCTCACACACCCGCACTCACTCACACAACCCCATACCTGCAATATCAACCCAGAAAATGAACTTACGTGTTCGGAAGCGGTGGTGTGGGCGTGTGGCTGGGCTCTTGCCCGGGCGTCCGTGATTCCAGCGTGATGTGGGTTTGACCGGGGCTGCAGGCTGGGAGGTGGTGGGCTGCACCTTGGCAGTGGTCTTCACAGTAGCAGCAGTTGAAGTGGATGCTGTGGTGCTGATGGTAGCAGAAGTCTGTCCTGGCTTTGAGTTGGCAGCTCCGTTATGTCCATTACCAGCGCTGCTTCCTTTTCTGACCTCCCTACCGCTGGGTGGTGGGGCGAGTCGGGTGGCGCGAGTGGTGGAGGTGGTAACCACAGTACTGCTAGTGCGGCTGCTAACACGATTGTGAAGGTGTGGAACGTGGTTGCCATCTCCATTGGCAGTGCTGCCATTGGCTGAGTGGTTAGCTGGTGGCCCGGATCGAGTTCTTGGAGCTAGGGCAGTACCGTCCGCAGCTAGCGGCGTTGTAGTCGACACCATAGCTGTGGTGGAAGCAGCTGAAGTAGTAGTGGCGGTGGCAATGTCGGGCCCCTTGGGCATGGCACTGGGTTTGGAGAGAAATATAGGGTCCTGTCCAATGCTACCTTTAGGATCCACCAGATCAGTGGGGACATAGTCTTGGACAGATCCCACCACAATCCATTTCAGCAGCATGAGACTCAGTCCCAGTCCCACAAAGCCCATTACCAGGGGCACGGCACACAGCCAGGTCTGCTGGCGAGGCCACACATTACAGGGGCCACAGCGGAGAGGGCCTGGGGCTCGGGGAGATTCCTGTTCAGCCCCTGGCTCTTCCAGCGTCATGGCTGCTAGAGTGCTCGCACCGGAGCGCTCACTCATCCTGCCGGAGCTTTTCGTCTCTTAGGGAGTTGGGGGGGGTCAAACAGGTGGCCAGAAGACACAAGGGCACGTACGAGGAAGGGGATGTAGTGCAAAAGAAACGTCGGGCATCTTAAGTAAGCACCCGCACAAATGCCTAGCCTATATATCTACATGCACAAATGTAAAACACAAACTTATGCACAAGCAATAGCAGACACAACCACTCACAGTCACGTACAGCTAATTAAAAGCTGGCACAGCACTCAAATGCATACACAAGCAATATAACCTACACTCCCTCTGGCGGACAACAAACCAAGCATACCCATGCATGCACACACACACACGCGCGTGCGCGCGCACACACACACAAATATGCACAAGAGTATCTCCACACTCTACCACGGGCGCACACAGGTTATGGACAGGTGAGAGAGAGCGAGGCGGGGGGAGGGGGGGGGGCTCCTCACTGTAGTTCAGCGCTAACGAAGCGATGATAAATCCCAGGATGCTTCACTCCCTTGTTAAGAAGGAAGAGGAAAAAAAAAAAAAAAAAAAGGACAAAAAAAAAAAAAAAAGGGCAAAAAACGGAGAAGGATATCGATCCGGTGCGTGGTGAGCTTCAGACTGGAGCTGTAAATCCATGTGCGTGTGAGCGTGCGTGGCATCAACAGCCCCGGCTGTGGCAGCACCCTCCGCTCTCAGCCGCTGGATGATCGGCCGCATAAGCTCCTCAAAACACGAACCACCGGTTGTTCCTTTATTCCTTTAATCTCTTGGGTTTTAAGCGGAGTTGATCTGACCCTTTTGGTGTTTTGTTTTTTTTTTTTTTTTTTTTCATGCAAATATCGGAGGGCTTCGTTTCCCTCTCGCAGGTGTTTTTTTTTTTTTTTTTTTTTTTTTGTCGGCTGCCTCAAGTTTGCCTCCAACAGCCCCTTCAGTTCTCCAAGCCCGGCCGCTCCAGCTGTCGGGAATATCCAGAGGCGAGAAAGCCGGCGAGAGCCACCGAGGCTGCGAGCGAGGCGGGGATCCGACTGTGATCCGCCAGCGAGGCGGGGTTTGGCGCCGGCGTCCGGAGCTGCGCGGATAAATCCAACTGATCCGGGTCCGACCGACTCCGACTTCCCGACCTCAGCGGCGTGACAGGCGTGCGTTTCCGCGGCTGCTCTGCCCGCAGCCCGTCACTGCGCCGGCAGATCCGGCATTTTGATGGGAGACGGAGAAGAAGAATGAGAAGAAGAAGAAGAAGAAGAAAAGAGAGGGAGAGAGAGAGCCTCTGCCATTCGTTTACCTTCGCTGCATTCCCACAGTGGTGCAAGCAGCAGAAAAGGGAGATGGAGAGAAGAGAGAGGATGGAGGGAGGAGGGGTAGGGAGGGGGCTGCTGCTCTGAAAAAAATGATGCGGCGGCTGTTCTTGGAGGCTGCAGACTAGGGAGAGACAGGGAGAGAGAGAGGGAGAGAGACAGAGAGAGAGAGAGGAGGCAGGGAGGGAGGGAAGGGGGAGCTTTGCTCAATCCGCGGTGAGTGATGTGGGTTTCACGGCTCCTATCCCATCCGGTGCGCTCTCCTCCGGTTCACCGCCGTCCTCAATACTCCAAAGTGACGACTAGTGACTGCCCCATGTTCCCCCCACCACCACCACACACAACCTAGACTCCACAGCTGTAGGTGTGCACCGACTCCCTCACCAGCAACAACAACAACAACAACAATAATAATAAAAGAAAGGAAAGATTCCTGGTGGGTAGAAATCGGAAGGTAGTGGGAAAACAAGGGAGCGCACATATGCGTGTTGGCTAAGCTCTGCAGCAGATGCAGATAGGAGGCAGAGGGAGGAGGCGGCAGCAACAGCAACGCACGCCACACACACTCACACACACACACACTCACACACACGGCGTGGGGATGAGAGGCGATGCCATAGACACACCCCAGGGAGCGGTGAGATGGGAGGGAGGCAGAGGAGGAGGAGGAGGAGGAGGGAGGCGCCACCCCGATGTCTTCCACCGGCGGCACACAAGAGCAAACAAACCAAACACCAGGCTCATAATTTATGGGTGAGTTAGAGCACTACTTCAACTTGATACCTCCGTGGGCAGCAGATGAATCCCTTATTTTACAGTTCACAAGGGACAGCGGCGCTTTAGGCGCACAGCCAAGCAGGTTTTATGGGAAGCACCACTCACTGATATCAGAATGAGTGAAAAACACTCTCCAGGTAAAGTATAATCAGCCCATTTAATTTGCCAGATTTTGCATTTGTTTTTTTTTAATTATTATTATATAGAAAAATCCTGCAACACAACCGGGCACGAATAAGGTCACAGTAAGAGGTAAATCCGTTATTGCTTATTGGTTTCCCCCTTTTAATGCAAATAAGTGTGTTAAATAGACACAACTCAGAGTGTATCAATTTCCAGTAGGCATCACTGCTCACAGCTTTGTCCAGGCAGGAATGCATGCAATAGCTGTAACTTTGAACATCAACTTCCTACTTGCACGCCACAGACACGTCAGTGCTGTTGACATTATTGAAGCTGGGGCTTCCCAGTTTTCCAACAATCAGATTCTCGTAATTCCAGGTGTCAGAGTTATTAAAGGGCTAATCGCATCCAGTTTTCTGCTGCGTGTTGTAGGGGATGGCCTACAAGTTGACAAATGCAGACACACACTCTGGTTTCTCATTCATCGTTGCATCAGGATAAGGAGGGTTGTGGCATTATTTAAGGCCCCCATCTGCTTCTTTAGAGCACGATTGATTCTTTTTAACAATGAAACTGGAGTAGTCGACAAGTTCAAGAAAATCATTTGTCATTGAAAACGTGGGTGGATATACTGAAATAATAATCCTTGAAAATTGATGTGTCTATTATGTGTGTGCCTTGGTGTGCGGATGAAAGAAAGTGAGGGAGAGTGAGAACAGAAAGGAGGCGACGCAGAGGGGTGGGAGTGGAGGGGTACAGGTAGGAGAGAGTAGAATGAGGAAAAGGAAACCCCCCCCCCCCCCTCCTCACTCTCCACACGAATTATATAAGCATCTGCAACACACAGTTCACGATCCAAAAAACCCAACAATCACTCCTACGAAATCCCAAACATCATTCATTAATGTCTAAACTGCTTATGGCTCATGGCAAAAAAAATTTAGATCCATTTCAAACTCCTCACATTTCCCAAATGACTCCATAATTATGCCATTTTGAATGCATTGTTTTCACAATAACAATTTGCATTACCCTGAGGTTGGTTCCTCAATTGATTTTCATAAATAATAGAAAGTGACTGACAACTTGCAGCACCGTCGTATCTCTGTGCTTATTCATATTTCTGTATAGATCACGTCTTTTATTATCAGCTTGGCTAATGCGTCTAATGAGTCTGACTCCATTGTTTACAGCTTTAGGAATAGAGGTAATGTCCTGCTCTGAAGATGCCTTTGAACTTGACAAGCTGTCGACAGTCAGTCCCTCCCAGGAATTCACTGTGCTCTTTTTACCCCTCCACGAGCATTTGAAGATTCTCAAGAAGAGAAAAAAAATAAATAAATACAATTGTGAGGACTTCCAGCAGATGAAGTTATTCAAATCATTGAAATATTGGTTTCAATTGTGTAACTGTGTTATTTTTATTTTATTTTATTTTTTATCTCTCTCTCTCTCTAATAAGGGGTGAGGATGGAAAGTTTTCATTAGATTTGCTCTGGGGGAAAAAATGCTTCTGAATTATAGAGATAAAAAGGCAATGAAACATTTTTGCATCCTGGTCGGGTATTGGTTTTGTCGTCGTTCAGTGTTGCTTGAGAAGTGACGATGTAAATCAGCATTCATGGCTAAAGTAACTACGCATCACATAGTGTCAGGCAGTAGATGTTAAATTTGAACCATCTAATTCCTTATATAGATTGAAATAGTAACCTCTGGGTTTTGCTGGTGAGGCAGGTGATTCAGGCACCAAACATATTCACCAAATAAGTTAATTAAAATTGGGTTGAAATCCCTTTAATTGTATGGTCAGTGACAGTGTTAGGTACCCATAACATCCCATATTACTGAGTTGGGAGTGGGGAATTCAATTCTGCTGTCTGGAGGGAGCCATTAAAGTCACTGCTCTTGATCAATGTCCATTGGTGTCAGTTGAGGTTCATCTGGTTGCTATCTCACTTATCCTGTTCCTGGAGGGTTGTCACTAGAAGGAGATCTCATTTCATTTGGTTCATTCCCCTGGGTTTCTTGAGGATATTTACGGCTTTATGGACTGTTGAGCAGCTGCAGTTGGTGTCCATTGTGTCAGTACTTCTGTCAGAAACCTCTCCAGGACGCTTGACAGTCTGCGTTTCCACTCCCAGGTGGTCGAGACTAGTGAGCCTGCAGAGCATGAAGGCCTGTGCATGAGGTCTTCAGTAAGTAATGAGTGAGTCCCTGCATATCTGTGACTCCACAATCATCCTGTCTCTACCTCAAAGGCTGACAACACTGAAGAACATATCACAAAAGTTGGTGGGCTGCAGTCCTTTTCCCCACCTACCTCACTTCGTGGGAATAAACAGAGGCAACCTCCAGTGCTGTATTGATCATTACCCCCTGCATGATATCAAAAACCAATGTCTCCTGCCACTGCTGGTGTCTGCATTTGAGCATCTCAAGGGAGCCACTATTTACAGAGACAGATCACAGCACTACTCTCCTGGATTTGTACCCTTGTGCACATCCGTGGAGACATATCACTCCTGTTGTCAGCATGGCAAATGCTAGTATTTGTGTTCTTGGTCCTCATCCAAGCATATACCCAGAACAAGCACAAGTATGTTCTGCACCTGTCCAGTGCTCAAAAGACTATTGGACAACAACTATCCCTCAAGCCAAAATAGAGGAAGTAATTTTTTACTGCTGTGTCTTCTTCCTGCGATACATCCTCAAGGCTTCCTGCATGTGTGTGGAGCTAGAAAAGGTGAATGCTGTCCTGGAATGGCCCCAATCCAACTCTGTCAAACAGAATTAGTGCTTAATGGGGTTCGCCAGTTCCTATTCGCGGTTCACTGAGAAGCTTCCTATTGCTGCCCCTAAAAATTCACTTCCTAAGATCCCCTCCTTGCCACTGTTGAACTCTAGAAACAGACAAGGCCTTCAAAGGGCCCACGGATCATTATTTAGCAAATTTTGGTTCCACATCGTTTATAGTCTTCCTTTGATTGGAAATGTCATGCTGCTAATTGTGGATAGCTTCTCCACAGTTGCCTACTTCCTGTCTCCTCTTGCATGCGGTTCCACAAGGTTATCATCTCTGTGCTGGTCCTCGGTTGATCCCATTCCCTGGGACTTAATTTTCTCCTGGTGCCACTGCGTTTTGGCCTTCCAGTCTCAGTTAAATGTGGAGGCGGAGAGGGTTAATCAGGAGAAACCACGTTGGTTTGCACTGCCTGGCTGCATTCAATCCATTCACTTGAAAATCCAAGCTCTTGTGGGATCAATGCGCTTGCAAATACCCTGCAGGTCTTGTTCACAGGGCAGTCTCCATTTGAATGTCAGATGGGATACCTGCCAGAGCAGAACCTAGAAGCAGAGGTGCCTGCTACACGGGAGACCAGAGGAGGGGATCTTGTTAGGCAATGTCTGCTTCTGAGGAGGGGCTCAGAGCTGCACTACTGAATGCCAGGTCCACACATACTTACCAGTGAGGCAGACACGGCAGTTATGATCATTTACTCCACTTTTGTGTCAATATAATAACAGTGAGAAAGCAAGATCAGAACTAAATCCGATCTCTAGACTTTTCAGTGAGGTGTTCTTTTGACTTTAAAGCTGCTGAGAGGCAGGGGATGTTCATGGGCAGAGATCTCTGAAATAGGTGAAATTAACATCATGCTGTAGCCAAAGCTATACCCAGCAGGGGCATATTTGCGTTCTCGGTAAGTACAAGATGGCATATTAAATATTTAGTGCAAGCAACATATGTAGTATATATTACTAATGTAAAATGTATCTCAGACAGTTGTTTAAAACCCTACATGCTCAAAAAAGTTTAATCGCAGTATATGAACGCTGGTAGTAATTTTGACACGTCTGGAGAAGCCATCCAAGCCATGCAGCAGGTTGTGCACCTATTGTATCTGCCTGACAATAGCCATTGCCACATTTTTGCTCATATCTCTTGAACTGCAGTGTGTAAAATAAATAAATAAATGTTATTCATAGTAATAACTTCCAAATTCATCCTTGATGTATTTGCCCAACTTTCTACCACATTTCATTTGAATTCTCAGAATAGTTTTTGAGATATATTAAACAAACGAATGGGATGAAAACATAACCTCTTAGGTAAACATAACGATACTTCAAGTAATAACCAGCCAATCAGAGGGAAAAAAAAAAAAAAAAAAAAATCAAGACTCTTTGATTCAAAGCAAAACAGACGGGTTAAAGAAAACAGATTAAAAATCCATCACAGTAATCATGCAATTTTAGTTTTTACTAAGTAGCAAATAATTAACAAAAGTTATTCCTAATGACCACCTCCATAAAGTAATGCGCACCCCCAAGTAGTATATTTCTTAATTAGACTAATTACATCACATTTTAATGACGCATGAATGTTTTCATATAGTGATCAAAAACAATATCAACATTATCATGCCATCATAATAACAATGGAATTGCTTTAGGCATCAAAGTTCTTCACAAATACATTTTAGAAAGTTAGTCTGGAGCTTAGGATCTTATCACTGTGGTGCAGCAGGCGGCCAATATTACAGATGTAGCAGTAATTAAATCATCAGTCCCCAACTCGAAACATAACAGAAATTAGCCATGTCTATTCCATATTGTTGAGGCAGCCAAGTCATAAGCTTACAAATGGGATCAGCTGTCCTCAGCTGTTCTTGCCAAAAGCGGTGAACTTCCAACTTGGCCGCCAGAGGGCATGTTGCATCAATCAGTTATCAGGCATCTTCTCCACTCCTGAGCCAGAGGAGGGGGTTGGGGGTGGGGGTGATCATTTGGTAACCCCAGCTGGGGACAGTCACACTCATGCACTACAACCTATGCTTTCAATTTGCCTGTGTCAACTGTGATATGTTTTGCTCGTATTGAAATTCAACTCTGTCTACAGAGCAGCTATTTGGTTTTTGCCAGAGAGGATGGATCTTTATTTAAGCTGGACATGTCTGTATTACCAGCATAGCAATGACTGAATAGACTGACAATGGGACTTAGCAGTGGTTCCCCTTTATGTTTGGTATGGGTCTCACCATGCATCAATGACAATATATTCTTACCAAGGTTAAAAAACAACATAGTCCTCCTCCGAATGAGTCAAAGTATTATTGATGCGATTTCTCATTGTTGTAGCATTGCCCACACACCCCCGCAAACATTAAAAACCACAGATCGATGATGTTTCATTCATACAGGATGAGGACAAAATGCTGGTGTTACATGTGGAATTTCTTTCAAAATTCACACGCTTTTGTAATTTCATAAGTTCATTCTAGGGTTTGCCTGAATAAACTGTCAATGTCAAAGAGTTATTCAATTATAGTGCGAAGAACCGCCCATACATTTTTAAAGTCAGTTTAAGTACGGATACATGTGTTGTTCTTCTCACATCTGTGATGTCCATCACAGTGTCCTTCACAGATCATTTGTTTGCTTTAACAGATCATTTGTTTCGCCTTAAACAGCCAATATTTGACTCTCTTTACTTGATTAGCCACCAGTTTCACAACTACAAACACTAAGCTGACCTCCAATGACTTATTGATGAGAGCTCTATCTGCGACCATTTTGTGTCTTATTCAAAGGGTGGTCCTGTCTCTGGGGAGCGTAATCATTGGATGGTAAATCTCTGTTAAAGTGTGAAACAGCTATATTTCCTCGAGGTAGTATTAGCCTCTCTCCTCTGCTGTTTTCCTACTGCCTTTATCTTACCCTGTAGTTAATGGAAAGAGCAATTTCCAACACAATATTTTACCTTGACACCAAGGGGCTTTAAATCAAATGTTTCCAAATCTCCTGAGTCACAGTTACAAATAACTACCCATGTTAAGGAGTAACTTTTCCAGAGGTTTGGGTGAAATCTTTCACCTTTTTGGAATAAGAACAAAAACCTGAAACTAATATGTAATGTTACTGTAGTAGATGACTTAAGAGGAAGAACTGATGGCAAAAAAAAAAAGTCTGAAAACATGCTGGTACTTGTTTTTCTACAGCCCTAGTTACTACACATGTTGCAAATACTGGAGATGTGATTTTTCTCGGGAGGTGTTCTAGTCTGACGTCTAATTCAAAGGGAAGAAGAAGAAGGGAGACCCATTAAAACAAGTTATTTTTAGCGTGTCACCAGATCATCAGCGACAAGCTATAGACTAGAACTATGAGTGTATAAGATTTTCAAATTAATATTTAGACACCACTGGTCTGTCACCGTGCTAGACTGTTTGCACACTACACTACGTGCAGGACCACACGTGAGCGCGGATGTGTGTGTGTTTTCGCACATTGAAAACCCTCTGTTTTGTTTTTTGTTTTTTTTTTTTAGTTTTTCAATTTGCGTGTCGTGATTTGTATTGGTACCAAGTGCTAAATATCCGGTTTTCTGACATCCCTTCAGATGACCATTGAAAACCCTGGGTTACTGATGAAAGCACAACAGTGTCCCTTTAATTCAAGCTGCAGGACACCACCATACAAATATGTTCATAGTCTCTCCCCCCCTTTTCCTGTGAGAATAATTTGGGAAACACCAACTTTTATGTTTTATTCAAACCCCTGCTTAATAATGCATGGTATATTGCATGATTAGATAGTGTGTTTGGTCTAAGTGTGTTTCATAGATTTTTAATAATTGGCAAAAGTAGCCCCCTGACCACTGTCACATCCAGGGGAAATAATGAGGAAAAACACACGGACGGAGGGGAAGGATAGAGCATATCATTAGTCTACAGTATGTCTAAAATGTTAGGCTAACAGGTTAACATTGACCAGATCAGATTTGTGTTTTAAAGTGACATTTTCTTCAGGGGATGGTGTATCTAGAGCGGCAACAACAGAACTGCAACATACATCCTTATGTAGTGTTATCTGGTTAAATGTGAATGCACAGAGCAGCACCGTAGCGTCACTCATGATGACATTATTGCGCTAAAGTGTCTTTATGATGTGAACTGGAACTAACTAGAACAAAACTTATCTTTGAATGTCTGCACTAAATTTCATGACAATCCGTCCAATCATTACCCAGATACCATCAGTCTGGACCAAGTAGATTACAACTCAAAATCCGTAAATTACTGGAAACTAGAATGACCACATTGCAGTTGTAGACATCCACCAATGCACCAAGTGGAAGGAAACATGGTCATAATCTCCCCTCCCTGAGTTAAAGCACCAAACAATGAACAGAAGTGTTTTTGTGTAACATTATGACATCACAGGGAAATTGACCTTTGATCATTTGGACATAATGTCATCACTTCATTTTATCTTTATAAACGTTTAAATTAAAGTTACTTTGTGTTATAATTAGGGTATTCTTTTGTGAATTGTGGCCAAAAATGTGTTTTGTGAGGTCACACTGACCTGTGACCACTGACCGCCAGATTCAAATCAGTTGATCCTTGAGTTCGAGTGGACATCAAAGCGTTAGTGTGATCTCCGATTCACAAAGTATGTGACAGATGGACGCACCGACAGCAGTTCAGAGGGACTGACAGACGGATAGACAGCCTGAAAACATAATGCATAGGGCTCTAGCCATCTGGGAAAAAAATAAAGAAATATCACAAATTGTGTTAGATTCTTTTCAAACACTTCTGTGAGAAAATCTGAAGTTAAAATCTCCAAAATCACTTTAAGTGATTGAATTCAAATTAAACTAGTGCAGTTATTTCAGCACTTTGAATAAATTACATTGTCAAGGGGACATAATTGGTACTTAAAGTAAGGTGAGACACAAATATGTAATTGGCCAGACTCAGTCATGTTCTGACATCTTTGTCAAGTATCAAACTGTCTAATAGGTAAATTTGGAAAATGAGACTGAAAAATAGTTCCACTGTATAATTTAAAATCCACTGTTAGACCTGTACTGTAAGCAAATAAGGTTTCATTTTTGAATTAAAACATTTTTTTTGTTTTTGTTTTATACAAGCAGTATTGTAACAATACGTCACTAACTTTCTGACACCTCAGACTGTCAAAGACACCTCTCCCACAGTGACAAACACACACACAAAGATGTTGTCCTTGTAATCCTCCTGCACATATCTCCACACAGCGAAGCTGCGTTACGCTGCATCTGAGCGTCTACCGATTTGCTGATTCAAAGTGACATTTCACACATACAATCTCCTACCTGGTTCACAGTGTGTCTCAAGGGAAGCCTTCCCCCAATGTGCGTCACCTGTCCTCCTACATTAGAGCCTGTCATGTCACTTATGCTGCGGCAGTGATATACACCGTGGCAATAACCTGCAGAGATATGGACTTCAGCTTACTATGTGGGAGCAACTTTAAGTACTTTAAGTAAAGTATTAAAGAAAAAATAACCTGAACCAAGAAAATGATCAATTATCAAAATAACTGCTGGTTACTTTATTGAGATGGAATGATCAATTAATCCATTAACACTTTTAGCTCTGCGATATCAGACAAAACCTCACGCAAGTAAAACAGATCGACAACTAAATCTAATAATAAAACCAATAAACTGGTCAGGATCCAGTCGCACAAATAGGTGATGAATGAGTTATTTCTCAGCCGTAGCCCATCACTAGTTGACTGGCACCTCTTCACATTACATCTACGGTGCATTGGCGGTATCAGTTTAGTAGGTAGTGTATTTGGATTCAGACGTGAGTGTTGTAACATGTGATTACGCATGCTGTGATTCTTCATGTCTTGACAAGCGTCAGTTTGCCATATAAGCACACATGCAGAGGGAGACAAGTGAGACATGAGTCACTCTTTTCCTGTGGTTACAGTATATCTGAAATTGTTTCTATTAGAGACATCGCTTGCTGACAGAGCTGTGAAATATCAAACAGGCAGATTTACACTGGATAAGATGTACGCATTTTAGTATGTTAGATGTGTTCAAAAACTAATGTCAACATTTCACAGCATGGAGGTTCATTCATAACCTTGGAAACAGTGGTTAAGAGAGAGAAAAAAAAAATCCACTCGCAAGATATTTCTTATTTTCAACTGATGTCATGGTGCCTCTCATCAGGTGGAGTTTGCTCAGTTGTCATAGAAACAGCTTAGTTGTCATCACACGGAAAAAGCCAATAAGTGGCCCTTAAGTTGGGACGTTTTTTGTTAGTAAGATTTTTTTCTCTCTTTTTTTTTCATAAGTAAGCCTACAAAATGTGCAAAAGAATAATTCATCTGAAAAAAAAAAAAAAAAAGTAGATTATTAACCAGTTCAGAAGTTCAGTGGAAATCGGGGCAATTTCATTTCCTGCAGAAAATCCTTTTACCTTCCTTTGGCCTTACTGCACTCAAGTGGAAACATAATCAATGCAAAGTACATGATGCTTGAGGTTAGAAAAACGTTCTCCAAACAAGCTGGAGGACAACAGCACAGATGGAAGGAAAACTGGCACACTGGTAATAGCATTTTCTGCTGTCAAACTGTCACATACAACATTAGTGACACAGGGCCTACCTACCTCCTATCTTGCTCTGATAGGGCGGGGATGACAGGCGGCAAGCTAATTTGTTCGACACTCTGTATCTGAAAAGTGTGGAATCGCAGGGAGACGGCCAAGTGAATAAAATTTTCAAAAAGGCACTTGTCATAAGTTGGATTTGAACATTGCTGCACCTCAATTCAAAGACCAAGTCCCTCAGATCAGTCAGCCATCCTGATGTATGCAGGGAAACAAAAGATGCACCAAAAATATAATATATAACCCTAACTTACGATGCCAGGAAATTCAGACTCCTCGCTATTGATATCACCGTTGATTTTCCCACCACACACGCACCCAACATTTTAATGACTTCTTTTTTTCTTTCACTCTCTCTTTTCAGTGATGATCAAACAGCTTTCTGCAGCTGCTTCCCACGTGGATGCAAAATCCAAAGTTGTCATGTCAGGTAGACCCGCAAATGGTGAGGCATGATAGCAGTTCTGCGCATCTCAGGTTGGCCTTGATGTTCACTGTTGGCCCGCGTAAGAGGCTTTCCTGCTCGTGGTAATCTCGTGAGTTTCACCTCTGATGGTATGCAAAGAGTCAATGGCTGGTTCATCAAAGCATGATCTATGACATGGGAAACCGTTGAGTCATTTCATCATGGTGACATACTGTGGGTAATAATTTGAGAGTAGTCAAGATATCATTTTTGTGAGGACACACACACTGTACAGAAGTCCTCCGAGGCTCCCCTCAGTGATATTACTACTGAGATTTAGCTTAACTTAGTCTTTACCAGAGAGAGAGTTTGTGGTGGAGCTGCTTTCCTTTGTCCAGTTCAGGCAACAGAGGGGCCTTTTGATAGATGGCACATGTGTGTAGGCAAAAAAGAAAAGACACTTGTGTGCATGCACAAACACACACACACACACGTGCATGCGCACACACACTCGTTTGCGCGACGGGAGCTTTTAGTGACTGAGGCACTCTGCTTTTCCAGGAATGTGCAGATGAAAACAGCACTTCAGTTTTAACCTTGAAGCATTGAGCAGTGCTGCCTTTAGTGTACGTGAGAACCCAGAAGGACCACAAAACAAATTATTGGACCTGCAGGCTGCAAGTAAAATGACCTCCCTTTCTGCCTCTTTATTTCCACAAGTAACCCTTCATAGTTTTTGTTGACAGAATATTAAAGAGGATAAGAAAGAGGAGAGGAAAAAAGGGTGTATTCGTCACTCAATCCCCTAGTCAGGATTTATTTTCCTTGCTCTGTGGAACACTGCCTTTATGAATGATATTCAACTGAACAGATTTGCACTTAAATTTCAGCACGAGTTTCATCTTAACACAGCGTACATGCAGAGCGTAAGGTGTCTCGCCATTAAAAGTACGATCTTTCACAACAACATGTTTTCTTCTCTAAGATTTATCAGTGGAAAAACATGCTGGTGTTTCCCCATTGTTGCTGCAGTCACTTCGCCATTTCATTCAATCTTATTTTCTGGGTTATGGTGAATACAAAGATACTCCAGCTGATAGTGCTAGATAATAAATAAATAAATAAAAATCTTCCCAGCATCCACCAAAGAAGAAAGAAAAGAAAAAAAATCACAACCACGCTTGAGCTACAAAGCAGCATGAGCTGTGATGTCCAACAATATAAAAATTCCATCTAACATTAATACAGTTTTTATTACAGAGATAAGGACGTGAGGTGGTCTTGAGGTAAGGTATTACAACTAAGTTAGAAAAGTTGAGGAGACAGCTGGTGCACACAGACAAGGAATGAGATATTCAGCTAATTTCACTTAAAGTGATCCAAATTAAGCAGCTGCAGATATTTATGTCACAGAATATACCATCAATCTGCTAGACTGGATTTAATAAGAATACCTGAAATGAAACAATTCAGTTCCTTGATGTGCTGAGGGAGGGAAGACACATGCAAATATCTTAGTGGTGAGAGTAATCAAAGTCTTAATTATTCTGTGTAAGCATTTCTACGTCTGATGTATTCTCCTATATCCCTTGTCATTCTTGGCTCAGATTTATTACGCCACAGTTTCAAATTGGTTTCATTTTCTTTTCAACCTGTGGAGTCAGATAGGGGGCATAAAACCTTAAAATCTCATCTTATCATATTCCCTCAAAACTCGACCTATCAAAAAGCCAGACTTATCTTGTAAGTCTCCCACATCTCCTTGGCACGAGTTGTCATTCTCGGCCGGGTAGTTGACCCCGGGTTGGCCCTCGCTGCTCCGCTCCTCAAGCCTCCCCGAGGTATCTCTTGTCTGTGATTCACGCTCTTATCTCCTCGGTGCATACAGTGAGGTGGACCGCACAGACACAGGTCGCAGGACCAATCGCATCCACACATCTGAGTGAATTATTCAAATTGCCAAGAGCCAAGAGGTGCATACGACCTTTCCTTCTTACGTGAGAGCGCCGCTGGTCAGGCAGCAGTCACTGCAGATCAGACAGTCATTAAGATTGGACAAAAATGTAATTTGTTCTCATATCTGATTTCACTGTAATGGCTGTAATAGTGACTTGGTAATGACCTGGTGTCCATCTTGCACCGTGCGCAGCTTAAGTTAATGAAATGACAATGAGCAGCGGCTCATGTGTCCTAAATGGATTACATAGATCATATTTATTCCTATGATTGTAATAAAGTGCATGTACGTGTGGAGGTGTTGACACAAGGAAGCAGAAATAAGACAGGCAACAGTAGCACTGTCTGAACATCACAAATACCAGAGCTAAAGGTAACAGGGTGGAAATCAATTACATGGTTGGCTCACCTAATTGATATCCACCTCACCATGAAGATAGATAGCACCCCGAGCAATATTAAGGCGGAAGCTTTAGCTGACTAGAGCGAACCATTGTACTAGTTCTGCAAAATGGAACTAAATTATCTGTGAAAATGTAAAAAAAAAAAAAAAAAAGTAAAAGTAAAGAAATAATTCTAATCTGAATACATTTTAAATAAAAGTGTATGTTCTGATTTAAGTTCAACCTGTCTGGCAAGGTAAATGTTAACAAGCTCCAAAAATACTTTATTTCAGTTTGTTATTTTTCATAATATTTAATAGTTTATGGTGGACCCTTCATGCTCAGTTGATGAATTGCACTGCTGCCGCAGTTACTATAAATGGGTCTAGGCTGTCACTCTGCCAAGTGTAGCAGAGAACAACGCAAACATTGCACACTCACAGAAACTATAAATTTGCCTTAAATGAGGTAGATGTTTCCTCAGATTGGACAAGGGGTGCTTTGATGCCAGCAGCAATTTTTTTTTTAAACTGCTGATAGACAATCCCTGCACAAAACATCACTTTCTGAGGATATAATTATCCAAGTTACAACTACACTAGAAGTCTACCTGCTTTTGTGTTTTCGCTGATCTCTCCCTGTACTATTTAAAAATGCCGTCTACAGTCACCAGGCTGCAAATGTTCCAGTTTTGAGAGTGATCCATAATTTCTATTTTGTGGTGGAAGTTAATAATACTTACAGATAACAATGCTTATACAAGTATTCTGATATAAGAGATATAAATGTAATTAGGCGGTAAATTGTATCTCGCACACCTTAGGCCACTAAGCTTGTTGTCAAAGACACGTCATTCACGGGAGGAAATCAGTTTGTGAAATCATGCATCACTAACAAATGATCAAAACATTTCCACAGCTCGTCTTTCATACTTACATTCCACCCACTAGTTTATCTGTAGAAGAGCCTAACCCATTATGATTCAGGCATAAAGGTATAATTTTGTTATTTTCCTCATGCAGAGAATTCAAAAGTGCAATCATCAAGGTGGGATTCCAAAGGCAAGCTCTCATTCACCCTCAAATTATGTAAGTGCTCAGACTTGACAGGGAGAAAAAAGAAAAAAAAAGACAGTATCTGCAGCTTTTCTCACAGATAAGCACTTTCTCTGCTGTAAAGGTAAAAGTTGTCTGGATTCCTCTTCTCACTGTAGGTGAACGGGCAATATAGTTTCATTAGTTTTGAAATGACAGTTTACAGCCAATGGCAGAAAGACACAATAGGGGAGGTGACTAAGACTTGGTTAATACATGCTAATGTCGTTTCACACCTTTAAAACTGAGCATAGGTGAGTTTCTGTCTCAGTGCTAATGAGATACCAGGCACAACCAAAGATATTTTATTCGTGTTTTGGTTAAAATAATACTATGATAAATAAATAATACTAAAATGTGAACCCTGCAAAAAAGATCTTCAATATGTGTATGTGTGTATTAAAAAGTAACACTAGCCACAGTAATACAGTACTGTATTACAAACTGTTGTACTACAGCAAGCAAACACAGTATCGCCCATTCCTGCAGTTGCTCTTGTAGTTTTTTTTTTTTTCTGGGAAAGGATAAAGAGAAGATACCACCCTCAAACTCTTGGCATCAACCATTAGCCTGTTTTGCCTGGTAACAGTTGCTAAGCAATAGGATAAACACGTTTCAAGATTACGCTCGTCTTTTGCAGAGACTCTCATCCACGCCTTCATTACATCCCGACTTGATTATTGTAATGCCCTTCTCCTTGGCGTACACATGCGGGGCTTAAACAGACTACAGCGTTACCGGATTCCTGCTGCCACACAAGGCCCCCGGGAGCACATCGGCCCTAGATTGATAGATCTAGATTGACCCTCCCCGGTGCTTTGTGAAGTGTGCGCCATATAGGAGTAGCAGTAGTAGTAAGAAGTGTAGCATTTGGCACTTGGTTAGATTTACAGCTTTGTATCAAGAATCTGACCTATCAATGGCCGTATCACATATTACATGCCAAAAACTGAATTTATAATTGATGCACATGTATGTAGAACACTTTCTGTTGGCCCCTTTGTCATTATCTGCATTAATATTAGATGCTATGTTAACTCTGGGTGTAGCAGATCACCGTCTCCTGGCATTTCAATGACTCAACAGAAATCAAGTTTCATTTCCTTCATTGTCAAATTTGTTTGTGTCATTTTTTTTTGTTTTTTTATGTTGGAACATCAGATTTTAGTCATCAAAATTTCACTCTGGTCAGTTCTCTGCGGCAGGTTGACTCATCAAGTCATCGGGGCCCAGGCAGACCAATACCTGCACCCCTGGCCTGTTTCTATCCTGGGCTAATTGATGATGCATAAAGATGACTTGGGGCATACCTTTCCTTGGACGCACGTTTATTCAAAACTTTGGCTGCTGTGGCCTTTTAGGCCAGTGGAAAAGTACACAGTGGACTTTTGACATCTTCCTACTGTTGCAATGCCTGAGAATTGTGGTTTGTTAGGATAGTGAGCAGAGACTGAATCTGCAACAGGTTATATCTATATATTTATTGATTCAGTGAATACTTCTAATACTTCAATAAAAGTAAATATTACTATTTTAATTAATACTTGCTATAGTTAATATGGAATTATGGTGCTCATATTGTGTTCTTCAGCTCAAAATTATACAATGATGTATAAATTAAATGTGTCATTTCATTTGTAAAGCATTTTTAACACAAGTTCGATTCAAAATGTGTTTTGCGCTTTGTTACTTGACTTGGAAGGAAAAGACATTTTGTTCAACCGTTAATTTTTAATATTTATTTAATATATTTTGCATATTCATAGATTTGGATTTTCCTCTGAAGGGTAATGTGTACAATAGATGTAATTTTACAAATTTATAACCAGATAATTGAACTTTTTAAGAGGGTGTTGTGTGTGCTAATTGTTTTATATAAATAAACTCAGCAGTCTGACTCAGGGCTAACACATACTAACTCAAGCATACTCACATGGTTCACATTCTGAATTCTGATGCCAGATAAATTAAATAGAAAGAAGCACAGCGGTAATTAAGTTTGTGCGATGTCCACAGACTTGCAGAAAGATAGAACTATTTGCAACTCAGGAAAAAATAAGACCAAAAAACAAGGCACCGTTCCACCCTGCTAGTAGTTATGTTAGTGAAGAGTGGTAGTCCACTTTTGGCTGCCAGGAAAGTGTCATTGGGCAGCTGAAACTAGGGTTGTGGTGAAAAGTAGGTTTAATAACACTATATGGCTTCCCACACTTAATATCTGCCAAAATGTCTGAACCATAAATAGCACAGAACATAATCACCATGGTGAGGAGTCATCTGGAAAAGGTGTACAATTATGTACAGCAGTGGAAAAAGACACCTTATGATGATCCATAATTAACCCACAGACATATGGTCTTATCGAAAACAATTTATTTATTTATTTTTACTTTAAAATCTTAAAATAAAAAAAATTAAAAAAACACCCCAAGGAATTGCTCTATTTTACAGATGGCCTCCCAATATTTAACAGTTTTTGAACCAGGGTCCCCCGCTCTGTGCAAGTCCAACAAAACAAGCCTAATTTGCACAGGGTTCATTCTGCAGGACCACAGGCTAATCCCCTGTTTCCTGGCTTTTGATGTGAAGCCTAAAATGCAGCAATTGGAATCATTTTAATGACCGCACAACATGGTTGGTGGAATTTGCTTTGCATGATGGGTAAGCTCAGTTCAACAGCGTGAGTAACATCAAACCATGACTGTGAATCATAATATTCATGGAGACTGTTGTTGTTTGAGGTATGACTTCATTTACTTTGAAATCTTGAAATAATGAGCTATTAATAGTCATTAAATCCCCTTAGAGTTATTATTTGATTCATTCAAATAAAAATGTGTCATCTTAAAATGAAGGAAGCAAAATTAAAAACATATCTTAAATTTATCATAAATTTTAGGTATTTATATGGCAGTGGAGGAAAAGTAAAAGATATCTATCTTTTAAGTAGTGGTTTAAACCAGCAATTCCTTTAAGGCAGATAACTGGGTCCTCTAAGCCAAGGGACACCCACACACAAAGCAGACAGCATTCAGACAAGTCTCAGAAGCACCACTGTCATCATACATACTCTGCAGCAACCTTACTTTAAGCTTTAATTGAGAGCTCTGGATTCCCAGAAAAATCCTGGACCTCATGGACTCATGCAGGCTCATCACGGTGGCCTAGCAGCAGCGGGCGTCTATGGGGATTTGTGGTTTGGGATTACAGCAGAACACAGACGTTCCTCTGAAGCCAAGAGGAGCAGCCAATGACTGATTGAAAAGAAAAGACACCAGCTGCAGTGTAAAATATGAAAATCTATCTCATGACTATTCAAGGAAGCATGATGGTATAGCTAAGCTAGCACAAGTTTATAGTCATATCATTTATAAGAAGCTTGTGTAAATATTCTTATTTTATTAATACAACTTGGTTGCTTAAGGCATAATATATATAATATAATATGCAATAATATGAATAAGTTTGTCAGTCAACAGGCTAAACAATTCATGAAATCAAGGTTATGTAATTGCACGCACTACTGCACTACAGCATTACCAAGAATTCTAGTTGCCTCAGGGTAAAAAACACCTTAATCAGTTTGTGTGCCATAACCACGGTCCATGCCAAACCTTAACTGTACTGGAACTGACAGCCACGCTAGCAGCTCTGTGAGGCTGGACTTAGGGACAGCAGCACTTTGAGGTAAATGCTTGCATAAACAAAACCTCCCTGACCTGCTTACAGCTCCTACACGAACATGATGATGTTAAGTAGTGTTTACCATGTTCACCATTTGGTTTAGCATGTTGCCACAGTAACACGTGCTAATTAGCAATCAACACGAAGGGATTTGGTTCAAAGGGATTGGACAACGTGAAAATTGGGCCCGATGATCAAAAGCATGAATATCTGTACCCGATGTGATGCCAATCTGTCAGCTAGTGCCATTTGACACACTCGAGACCTCAAAAAAAAAAAAAAAAAAAAAGCCTTTCGATGGGGAATCACCAAATAAATTAGTATAGATGGTGGAGGATCCATTAGATATCTATACCCATTTAATAGCTGTTGAGACATTTCACAATGATAGAGTGGTAGATAGACCGACCTCCCCACAGTGGCATCTCTAGAGCTACAATTATAACATGGCCTTAAAAAGAAAAATCAGCATTCAGCATCATTTATTTTGCATAATTAAACAAAAATCTCATTTTTCCTCTAGCGACATGATTGAAAAATAAGGCGTAGAATGGAGAGTTTTCCTTAAATAATGCTTTAACTGTCCAAGATGATGAGGTCAGAGTAGAAACAATTACTGTGCTGCAGGTCAAATCACATTAAGAGGGTAATAATTCTAGACAACCATTGGAAGGTTTAAAAAAAAAAAAAAAAAAAAAAGAGCAATAAAATATTTTGATAAATTTAAGAGATACAAAATAAGATATAGGATAAATGCAAGTGCAGTAAAGAGACAGAGCTAATTTGCATGAGAGGGAGACAGAGGGAGAGTGTGTGCATTTGTGATTGCGCATGTGTGCAATATATCACTGCCTGTGTGTGTGTGGGCACACACGATAGCACATCCACTAATCACATCCAGGCAGCCAACAATACCAGCACAGTCTGCAGGAGAAGACAGTGAAGCACAGGCTGCAGGTTGCAAGCAGTGCTGAACTTCAGGCCTGGATTGTGGATATGAAAACTGTCAAGTCCGAATCATTGACAAGGACAAGAAGTTCCTGAAGTAGGAGAACCTACAGGGAAAGACTCTGCCCCCCCCCCCACCAGGTGTTTTCTTTCTGATATATAGATTTCCTTGCAGTCCTGCAACCTGACAGTGAACAGTGTGGTTGGGTTTACAGGGAGTGAGTCAATAAGTCACACAGTACATCGAGGAGCAGGGACGGGTAATATCTTGAAAACAAACGGACACAGACAGAAGGCGTAGGCTTTATTTTCTGGTTTGCATACATACTGTGGCTGCTGGGATTTGATTATGTTGGATATTGCATGTGTAGAGCTGGGGTGGGTGTCTGCATAATGAGAGCCAATTCTGGAGCCAGGCAGATCAATTTTTCTAGATTGATAAATTACATGGCATACAGTGCCTTCTCATTGAGATGACACCATCACATATTACTTACTTTAACAACTTGAGCCTCTCATGCAAGCATTGTTATATCTTTTCTGTCTGTTTTCACTATAAAATGTGAGAATATCACAGCTGATTTGCATGGTGCTAAAGAAGTGGGAAAATGCTATTTGGCATGATTTGCAATGGTACGGATAAAGAAAATAGAGTTGTTTATGTTTCCCACAATCACATTAGTATGGTAGGCATTATATTCTGAAATAGTGATATTTAGATATTGAATTGTCATTTGTTTATTTCACACTTAATTTGCTGACTCTTGAAGTATTTACAGTCGGACCAATTAAATCAGGGGCATCGCTGCAGGCACCAAAATACTACCTCTTTGGGGACTGATGCTGACATTACTGGGTAACACTGAATGATTTGAGGTGACAGTTACAGTAGAAAACTAAATTTACTATAAAGCATAATAGCTCATTTAAAAGTTGGTCATAATTTTCATCGTTTGTTCAAGCAGCACAAACAGCCAGATCCTTTGCACCCAGACTAAACAAATTCAAGGCCTAGACGAAATGTCTGCTAAAATGGTCTTGAACAAAAGGTTTCCAGTGCACAGGCTTGCTGTTCTCAAGGCCTCCTACCTCAGTTTGTTTCAGCTCTCATATGCCCTCTCTAGCTGCATATTCTAATACACCAATATTTTGCACAGGGACAAATTCCACTGTCACTGCTATTTGCTTCGTACTGAGCACTTACTGACCTGAAAGGCATCCTAGCCACTGAACCGACCAATACAGGAAGCAGATCTAGACACTTAATTGAAAATGAATTCCTGGATTGTCAATAGTGATTTGGGGGCAGCTTCCAGGCAAGGATTTAGCTAAAGTTTTTCTGCAGTCTGGAAAGATTGGCCCTCTAGGCAAGCTCATGGATGACTAGCTTAGCGTGAACAGCCTTTACCGTATGCTCAGCAATGGCTTAATGGTTTAAGTGCTTGTGTTTGACACCAATTACCAATACCACCATTTTCTTTTTTTTTGCTTACATTTTAAGAAGGGAGAGAAAATATGTGTTTGAAGTGAAGTGGTGCTCATCTCATAAACAATTTCTTCAATCAGAACATCAGACAGTTATGCAGCAAATTGAGCCAAGAACAAGAATATATGATTGAATAGGAGTGACAAGAGGTGTCACCCCGAGATATGACGGGTAAGAGAAAGTCAGTTGCCACAGATCGTAAAGTTGTTAACATCAACACCTTCAGAGCAGACAAATTCTTGGGTGTGATGTAAATGAAAAGCCAGAGCATGAAAACAGAAAGTAAGCAGACTTACTTCAGTCCCTGCTAATGACACAAATGCCTCCTGAAATAGTTTGTCAGGATCGCTGATGATGTGATAACTCCCAAAGTAACAGTCTGGTATCCAGACCGGTCACCAAATCTGCCAGAAAGTAGCACATTCTTGACAAAAATAGACGTACGGGGACAATTAATAATTAATGAATGTCAACACTCTCCTTTTCCAAATCAACCTCAGATACAGTGTTCATGTCACAGACCACACTATTCATTTCGGCTGTGGCAATTTTTCTAATCTTCTGCGTTGTGTTTGCAAATGTACACAGATTATATTCAGCAAGGCAATCATTGTAATCCATACACAACCAGCTCAGCTAAGTCACAGACTACAACCCTCCTCGCAGTGTTTGGGATTGAAAAACTATAATTACTTTGAGGGTAAATCTGAGCGTATGCAGTGCATGTTACAGCTGAGCCAAGTGAAATTAGAACTTTGTGTATGAAGAAGTAAATAGAGGGCTATATTTCCTTAGGCAGTTACAGCCTTGAACACTGCCTGTAACCATAGCAATGTGAAAGTGCGGAGTAAAGACGGCGACTTCTGAAGCTTTGAAAGGTATTTAAAGAAGGGTGAGTTTACCCATCAGGCTGCGATAAACTGACACAGCACAGAGAGCGACTTCAAACGCTTCTCCTCTTCACACACATACATATATGCAGGACTCCTCCTCCAGACCGGAGAACTGGACACCATGGAGTTATATGGACAGATACAAGCAGGGTTGAAATCAAGGATTATTTGACTAGTTGACAGAGTTAATATGCAGCAATTTTGCTGAAGATTACAACGTGACTAATGCCAAGAAAATGCATGATGCACATCATATTTTCTACTTCCAGCTTTTCATATGTGAAGATTTCCTGTTTCGCTCTTTTGGAAGTTAAATATTTTAGGATTTTTTTTTTTTTTTGGTTGGTTAAAACAAGCAACAGGAAGATCTTACCTTGAACTCTGAGAAGTTTTTTTTTTTTTTTTTTTTTTTTTTAAATCATAACAATAATAATAGTTCCTTTTACAAAGCACTTTCCAATGTACTCAAAGATGCTTTACAGGACAAAAAGTTTTTAAAAACATCCGACTGCTATTAAGTAATCGACTGTATTGTCAATCAGCAACAACAATTTTAATAATCCATTCATCATTAGTCATTTTTAAAGTAAACACCCTGAATACCTGCTAAGCTTCATAAATGTGAAAATTAAGAGTTTTTATTCATCTCAAATGATAGTACACTGTGTATCTTGTTTCATATAAGTGTTTTTGGCTGTTTTTTTTTTGGTTTTTTTACCATTTTTGTAGACAAAAAGATACACTGCCAAAAAAAAAAAAAAAAAAAAAAGTCACACACACTAATAATTAACTGGACCGTGGCATCAATGCCACAAACATTTACTTCCAACCAGAGTTGCATTAAGTCTTCTCCAGCAGCACATCACACAGGTTCTCAATGGGGTTAAGGTCTGGACTCTGCGGGGGCCAATCGATGTGTGAAAATGATGTCTCATGCTCCCTGAACCACTCTTTCACAATTTGAGCCTGATGAATCCTGGCATTGTCATCTTGGAATATGCTCGTGCCATCAGGGAAGGAGAAAAAAACAACTTGTTGCCAGCTGAAACACATCAGTGCAGTAATTTTCCAATGGGAGGCTCTTACCTATTTGCTTAGTTAAATCCAGGTGGTGACTTTGGGCAGACAATGTAGTTTTAACACCTTAAAAATATCAGGACGGATAAATATTCAATAAATTTGTCATTGTCAGTTGCATCTTTTGCTAAAAAGTTTCTTCCTCTTTTCAAGAGGGATGGCAGCAGCTTTGAGACAAAGGAATGACCACCCAGACTTCCTGGCACTGGGCAACAACATGCAGATTCATCATATTTCAATATGTCTTTAGGTCATAATCAAATTTAGGTTCTTAATTCAGTTGTAAAATGTTCTCTTTTAACCAAACTGTGTGTTAATTTGACATGATTTAGTCAAGCAGAGTCAAGCAGGCACATTCTCAGTACAGACCCTTTCCAACGTTATCAGTGTAGAAAGCAGAAAGAGCCTTCAGGATGTGTGATGGGCCTAATTCACTACAACGTCTAATTGAAAGTGCTTTCTTGGTAAGAGTAAAAAAAATAATTTAAAAAAAGTGAAAGGCCTTTTTTTTTCTTTTTTTTTTTTTTTTAAGAAAAAGAAATTAGCATTCATTAAAGTGATTAATGTAACTTATTTGATTTGTTCATTTGCCTGGTTTACTGCAGCCTAAATACTATAACTGTGGTCTATTTCCCAAATATGCTACTGGTTTAAAAACCTGTTCACATGCTGTCCCAGTTCATGATTTATGATAAAGCGAAGCCATTCTCTTTCATGTTGAAAGAACTTCACCAAGGTATTTATAGCCATAGGGTGCAGGACACCCACTGTGCAAACAAAGCAAATGGCCACCCATATTTATTGTTTATTTTCCAGGCAACAAAAGATTTTTTGTAAAGCAAGAGCAAGGCCTTTGAGATGATTATATGCTTTTATTTTCTCCTTCTAGCAACAAATTGGAATGAAATGATCTCTCATGATAGATGAGAAAATCATTGCTCAATGCCTGCTGGGTGATTTCCTTGTTTTATCTCTCATTTCAAACACCTTACCTAGTAACTGGGCTGGGTACAAAAGACAACATTCAATTTCGCTCTAAATCCCACAATAGTCCTCTGTTTTTTCATGTTGCAGGGAAACTCCAGGACAATGCCTCGTGGCTGTTGGAGATGAAGGCCTAATGGCATGCCGCCATAGTGTTCACACCTGAATGGACCTGTCACCACATTTAAAACTGAGATGGCCTTTCTCTAATCTTTGTGGAGCAAGGTGCTGAGCTTTCTGTGTCCCCATCTCCACCTCCATTCATTCATCTATCATAAAATCCCTGCTTTACATTCACGATGTATGGTTTCCAAGCCAAAATATCACTGTCATTTGACATTTTCTAAATATTTCCCCCTTTTCCAATGTAAATTTTGTCAATACACCGTATTTCTACATAGTATCTAGTGCATTATCTTAGTTATACATCTGTGAAGAAGCTCTCATTATCATTTGTCAAGTAAATGCCTCGGTAGACTCACTATTTCCTGTTATTGTTCTCCAACAGCCTTTGTGATTTCTGCTACTGGGGCTTTTAAACCAGAAGGAAGGTGCACACTCTCTGATGTGGTTAAATTTTTAACATATCCACTTCTTCTGTGCTGTCTGCTGCAGTGTATTTCTGTTCATTAAGTCCTGTTTTTAATGGAAAACAGGTGCCCAAAAATGGATTTGGGGCATTCAAATGCCCTGCTAAAGATGCTAATGTGTTGTTGTGTTTTATTTCATGAGAATAAGAAGAGATTTAGCTTCATGGCTTTGTTAATAATGTTCTTTCAGATAGAAGCAAGTCATTCGGAATGAGATCTCTCTTGACAAGCTCTTAATTTAAAATTAAGATCATCCCCTGTGTACTTTCAGATGCATAAAGACAATCAAGCCTCTATCTAATCACTAGCAGTGATGCGCACTGGTTAGCTGTGACCTCATAAACATAATGCAGCTCATGTAAGGACCAGTGGGAGAGCATTCAGGAACATTGCTGCAGATACTCTGAATGGATGTACCTGATGAGGTTTGAACAGGAATCGGATGTAATTTAAAAAGTTGCAATAAAGTTAGCTCAAAGATCATGATGTAGTCGTGTTTACCTCTCCGCACTCATCACTTTTCAGCCAGTATATTCTTCCTCTGGGTAAAGCTATTTATCAACATAGCTATATGTTATAAATGGAAAAACAAAACAAAACAAAAAACTCATACACAAATGCAGAATAGTAAAGCCATCAAAATGTACATAAAGTCAAACATAAAAAACATTTGTGTGTGTTGTATGATTAAATAGCGGCACTTTTCTCAAATGTATAGTAGAGAGCAGTCCAGACAAAATCATTTTTTACACTAATTATCACAGATGAAAACAACCTTGGACTACGGTACAATTTATAAAAAAAACCTATCCATCATAACACAATTTTAGATACTAAAAGCAATCATCGACACCAGACCAATAGTCCCAAAGGGTGGCTCACACATCTATGGTGAAATTGTAGCTCCATCAATGAGCTTCAAAATAAAACAGAAAAGATGTGGGCCCTCTTCATCACTAGTGGCTACCATGAAAAATAATATTGTTTTGGCAGACAAAGACAAAGACAAAATAAAACAAAAAAAAACTCTCAGGACAAATTACTGCCCAAACAACAAAGGAAAAAAAATATCAAATGCCTCTTGATTATGTTTCATCATAGACTTCAAAAACAAAGCTTGATGAAGTAACAAAGTTCTCACCACTATATTCTTTGAGATGTGCATCACACGTGAGAGATGCAGCTGCCTATAAGACATAAAAACGTCAGGTGCACCGCATAGGAGAGTGCAAAGAAGTTCAACATCTTCTGACGTGTGCCAGTCAATATCCTTTATGTGTTGACTTTGTCTTTGTTCAAAAAAAATCTATGTTGGTAAATTAGAGGTACAAATTGCCGAGTGCAAAACTGCAATTAGAACCAAAAACACAGATTATGCTTTAACCAAATACTCATAACTCATAACTGGTGTATTTTTTTCCTTTGTTTGGAGAAATGCACTAATTTTCCCTGACAATTTTATATAATACCTACATTCATACACCAACCAGTTTACACACACACACACACACACACACACACACACACACACACACACACACACACACAATGACCCATAAATAGTTATGAAAAAAAAAACGTTACAAGCATATTAAAAGATTCTGTCATGCCAACTTGAGATGCCCCAACTGTTACAGATTTTATGTCTGCCTTATACCAAGTAATTTACTTGGAGAGTATCATTATTTCATGATTTTCCTCACTAATACTTTTGATTTTTTGATTTTAGAGCATCATCCTGCTGCCAAACTGTCAAGTAACTACTTGGAGTTTGCACCAGTGGTTCAGGGGTGTCAGAAACCTTAGACAGCAGAATTCTCTAAACCATAATATCACATTCAGAGCACATTTACAGTACATTAATATTCACACCCATATGTCACGTTATTCAAATCCACCCCTCCAATTCCCTATCCCCGGAATCGCACACAAAACAGGAACGCGAGAATTAAAACTGGTGCTAAAAATACTAACGTGGGATAGAAAATGTTGTACAAGATAAGAGGCGGCTTTGTAAAAAAAAAAAAAAAAAATGCTAGACTGATTTTAACATGAACATTATCTCAGCAGGCAGTTTAAGTGGGAAAAATCAGCAGAGCAGATAAATCATGTCAAAGTTTGCTATGTAAACATGAACACATGCGTTCATGCAAAGAGACATACTGTCCTGGCTTGTACATTTCAAATTTCAGGAATATTTGTTAGAAGATGTCATGAGCTGCTTGAATAAAGAGACAAATATTTAAAAGCCTTCGCCTATCCATCTACCCATCTACCTGTGTCCTACCTACCGACCATCAATCTCTTTATCTTTCTGGTTTCACGCCATGAGTGTATTGACTAATGACTATTCAGTGGAAAATGGAGCAGGAATAGCACCCTCTGACTCAGAGCTTCTTAATTGCTCATGGCTATTCTCTCTAGTCTTCTGGCCCTCGCCAGCGAGCCAATCATACGTTTAACTCAGCCTTTCACACACACACATTGAAGTGTGATGCGTCCACGTGCCAAACTGAAGCACAGACCTTCCGCTCGCCAAATTTGTATTTCTTTTTTTTTTTTTTTTTTTTTATCTTTTTATTTTCTAGGCCCCTCAAGGGACCTGTTGGGCTCCAGTGGAGCTGCAACAGTCAGTATTCCTCACAAGGATCTGATCTGAGTTTTTAAAATGCAAGGCCTCACATGAACCCGCATGAATGAGACACTGCATTGCAGAGCTGAGCTACAACACAGAGCGCGTTTGTCATTCTGGTGCGTGCCTGAGTTGAAAGAAGTGAAATAATCAAGCATCTTCACAATTAAATGGGACAACTGTTGCCTGTTAGATACAGTGAGAGCGAATTGTGAAAATATACACATACACACTGACGATTCGGGTGCAACGCAACACTAAACGCAGTAGTTTGTTTTACAGGTAAGGTCGATTTCATAATTTTGCAGGATTTGACCTTAGTTTGCACCAGTTGCTTCAGCACAACTGAAAACACAGAAAAGTAAACATGAGAATTTGCAGGATGAAGTGGGCAGATATGAACTTTTAACTCTCAAATAGACAGAACAATGATGGGTGATGAATTGTGATTTGAATTTCATCTCAGTGCTAAGACTGGGGAGTTCTCTCTTCCAGAGTTCCTGACCTTAGACTTGTCCTCAGGCTTTGTGCTTCATGTGTTCTGGTGGAGGAGGGCCGGGGGGGGGAGCTGAGCCACGCTTCAAACCGCCACCATGAAAAGAGGCCAGACTTGAGGATGGCTATGGCTGAGATGGGCAGCTGCTGGGGACATCTAAAGCTCCTGGGAGAGAGACACTGGCTAGAGATGTGGCAATGATGATGATAGCGGAGACTGCAAGACTGCAGAGGTGGCCAGAGGCAGAGGCTCGAGCATTTTATTTCTTTAATGTCTTCTGTGGAAGATGCTGAGGTCCTGAATAATTTAAAAAAATAAAAATAAACAAAAATGAAACAACAAAGTCCAGTTTGGTTGGATTAAGCAGCATAATTACATCCCAGGCGACCAGCAGTTAATTTGATGTAATATTTATATACCTGTGCTAATATTGCTGGAAAACAGCTTCTTAGGTAGCGAATCCACTGAAAGCTATAAAATGGCAATGACTTGTTTTAGTTATTGGTCAGAATTCCCAGTGAGCATTTCCAGGGGAATGAGAAAACTTGACAAAGTTTTAACCTTGAACACCACAAGTCTGAAAATATGAAGGAGCCTTTCTCAAGCAGGAAAATAGATAATGCCACTGGATGTTGAGGAAAAAATGCCCACCCCCCCAAGTTTGGTTCAATTAAAATGTCAGGGAAATACCAAACAAACAATACACGTACATACATGTCTTATAAACAATATAAAGTCTTCAGGTTAGCCACAGTGGTTTTAAGGTTCCCCAGAGAGTCGCCACATGGTTTTTGATTATAAAATGGACTGATCTTGCCTTCATGTTGAAATTGAGTTTCAAAGGCCCGACTCTTTCCTTAATTTGACAAGTTCTACATGTCAATCAATGAAAGCAATTGAAGAGCTGACACAGCCCTATATGGGCGTCTGAACCTAAGATTTAGTCTATTAAATTGGCAATGGAGAAGTCTGAGCCAGCTAAACCATGTCAGGGGCTCTCTGATTTATTTAGTCCATTTCTAGAACTGCATAGGAATTAAAATAAGCTTTGGCTGTGTATTAATTCTGTTGTAAGGGGAGGTTATGTTTTCAGCCTGTTTATTTTTATTTTTTGGGGGGGGCAAGTTTTGTCAGTTACTATTTAAAAAAAAAAATGAATATATGTCACTAATATCTGCTGGAAAGAATCCAGGTGTAGGTGAAGATCCAGAAATATTTGAAAGGTGTTTTTGTGTCAGTGCCAATGCAGCACACAGTTAGACGATCAGTGAAAAGTTTATCTCCAGGACTAACAGTTGGGTGCATTAAGCACTGACAGGTGGGTCCATACTCTCAGGCCAGCTGTTCTTTAATGTATTTTGCACCAACTATTGTGGTGAGAAGCATCTATTTGCATACAGTTTGAAGCAGTTACAACAACAACAAAAAAAAAATGATCTTTTGCCTGGGTTGACTTAATAAACTGGCAGGGAAGTGTTTGGTATGTACTTCTATTTTTTATTTTTTTCTTTCCCTCTCAAGATATCTTTGTGCACTCTCACTTTTTCCTGTCCACCTCTTCTGTCATACTTTTAAGAATTTATTCAGCTATATGTTTTTGCACAGTGACTGACCCCGAAGCTGCTGTCTTGGTCTAACCTCTTCCAGGGAGGAAAAAAAAAAAAAAAAAAAAACAACTTAAATTTTTATCTTAATTGGATTAACTTGGATAAGAACAGGTGACCTAAAATAATACAAAGAATACTGCCTGCTACCTGTACTCTTAGCTGTCAACATTCAGGAGGCAGTGGAGCTTTCTTCCTCAGTATCTCATTGCAAAAGGTTCAACCAAGGTCCACAAGTGGCAACTTTTTGAAAGCTAAAAGGATTTTAATATAAAGCATGTAATTTCTAAGCCATTCTACTCTTCTTATCAGCAGTCTCCACCTTTCCTTTGCTTTAAAAGGAAACACTGTTAACTTTGATACGCTTACTTATACAGAAATTAAAAAGGGGTGTTGATGTCACAGCTTCATTTTGTTAATCATTCGATCCAAGGTTACTGCGGCGGCTTTCAGTGTTCTGCTGAGCGGTTTGGTTAAATCTACAGTTTTACGGCTGAATAGATGGCACACAAGTCATTGTTCACTCGAAAACTAGATCTTACAGTAGTTTCTTGTAGGGATCAAATGGATCCGCTGTATCGGATATGGTAAAAATATCCATTAAACATATATAAAATTAAATGCTTATTTAAACTTTGAGCGATATACCATAAGAGAGGTGCATTACGACCAGGAGTTGAGCAGCGCGTGTCATGTGATCGGTAGTGAAACCTGTCAGCAGTGGCGTTATGTCGGTGGTGTGGAGTTATTTTAAATTAGAGGACGCAAAACAGCCAAGTGCAATTTATGCAATGCGAGCGAAAAAGTTTTACAAAACAGAAGCAGCAGTATTGCATAACTGACTCATGTTGTGGGGTATGTAGTTTTGTCTTTAGGGGAGTAGAACCTTTGTTTCAGTTTTTTTTAGATGGCTAGGTTTAAGCAAAGTGCATCCAGACAAATATGATACCCAGCTTAGTTGTTTAAGAGAGATAAAAAGACCTATACTGTATCTGTATCGGCAGATACTCAAGATTGCAGTATCAGTATCAGTATTAGACATGAAAAAGTGGTATCATCCCATCCCTAGTTTCTTATACTATTTCCTGTTAGTAGTTTTTTTTCTCCCTATTAGCATGTTTTTGTTCACCAGCTCATGAACACATTAATCTGACATAAAACAATTATTATGGGAGCAAACTGTTGACTTTCAGCTTTAATTTGGGGATGTTTACTTTCGCATCAAGTGAATAGTGTAGGAAAATCAAGCCTTTTATATCAAGTCCCAACATTTTAGGAGACAGAAAGTAATTCGAAAAGGTAACAAACTTATCATATTGAAAGTGTGGTTCAACAATCTACAGCCTACAGGCATCAGCAGACATCGCTATCTTGCCTGGTGATGGTCTGCCAGGCTTGTGCCACTGCCATCTTTTCGCTTCTCTCTTGCTCCAGGGGCTTTTTGCTTTCGGTCCACTCCACAGCAAATTGAACGCATGATCTAACTGAATTGACGAGTCAAACCATTAAATTGTTTGGCCATTAAAACGCTTCAGTCGCTGTGTCCGTATGTTTCGGGTCTCTTTCCTGCTGCTCAGCTCTCTCCAGCGCTACATCTGACAGTCCACACCACAACTGCATGTTGCCTCAGTTATTGACCAGGTGATTATGCAAAAGTGTGAATTCCAGTCTGATATTCTCACGATGCCGGACTGCCTGTGAATAAATTGCTAAATGATATGCTAACTGATGATCAAAGGCAATGTCAGTTACTGCACTGCTGTGTCAGACTGCACACAGCTTCAGACACTCAGCTTAATATCTAGTCTACATTTGCAACTTTGAAACTTTTTTTTTGGAGTTTTTACTTCTACAAGAGTCACAGAACTACTGTATGTACAAGACGATAAAGAAGACCTTTGCTGATTAGTACCCCCAACAGGAGTAACTAATAAAGTGAACTAATAAAAATCACCAGATGTAGAAACTGCTTTCCACCTGAAAACCTGCAGGCTTTAGGGCCATGTTGCCACATTAAGGATGGTTGAGAATCACTGATGAGATGTGTGGAGTGCACCCACTGAGACCAATTCAATTCACTTCTCAATACACAAACAGCAAACCCATGCATTTAGATACATTTAGAAATAGCCAAGAGATCAATACGACTCAATCTAGCCCTGTCTCAATATAATTTGATGCAGTGAAATGAGACATGATTCAACACAACACGACACACACATTTCCACTAATATTATACATTTTGTAACATTTGAAAAGCGTCATGTCTCCTCAATGCGGTAATGGAGAAAAAGAGAGAAAAATAAAGATCCTTTTTAGTATTGGATTCTTAACATTTGTAATTATATAGGACTTATGTATCAAGGGAGGGTTTTTTTTGAAGGCGAATGAATGTTTGCCATTTTTAAATTAGAAAGCTGAAATAGTTCTAATTATAGCAGAAGCTAGGGCCTAAACTCTCCATCACCTCTTTGAGAAATCTAGTGGCAATATAATCTTAAACTTGGGGAGTGTGTGTGTGTGTGTGTGTGTGTGTGTGTGTGTGTGTTGGTGGGGGAGGGGGGCAGACTGATGGTCAAAAGGTGACACAGTTAAATTGTTATCAAGGGGCTTAATAAGCTTAGCCTTGGGCCCAGGAGATTAGCAGCAGAACAGCAAGAGTAATCACAGACCCGATACCATCAGGCTAGAAACCTACTATAACAAGCAGAACAACAGGAGCAGCAAGTTTTCTGGGTTGAATCTGCGATGCAAAGCAAAAAACCTAGAATCATGCACATGAGCAGTGGCAAGTTCAGGAAAACGTTTGCATTCTGCATATTTATTTGGATGTGGAGATGGACCTGGTGGGTGGTACTCACATTTGGTTCTGACGTTTCACACTGCTGTTGCGATTCGTGCAGGGGCGATAATTTAGCCACGGATGTGAACGCTGTTTTAAGAGTGCAGTATCGATGTTTAACTCAGCAAGAAAACATTCATTACTTTGCTGAGTTGTCCTTGAAGGGGTAGTGCTTTTCAATTACGGTGTTGATGCTTTTTTGATACGCCTTTTTGGAGGAAAGTGTTATTATATGTTGAAGCTAGTGGCATTTTATGATGAAGCTCAAATCCACGATTGGTGTACAGTGCCACATTAGCCACCTGTCACATCATGGCTCTGCATATTTCTCATTATGCTGTGGGCAATAGAGTTTGGTCTACATTGAAATTCAATCACCATTGCTTGCATTGTTGAGTCTACAACCATCGAGCTACACTGTCAACACTGGAATTAAGGTCAAGATGATTTTTTTTTTTTTATATCTCGCATTAGATAGTCATGGGTACAGAGAGGCAGACCTTCCATCTAAGATCCCAGGACCATTTATTTACATGGTACACACCTCAGCTTACCAAGCCACCTGGAAGCCCCTTTGGTAATAACGAAAACTGCCTTATGAATACTAGGCAGCTGGAAAAGACACCATTATAGATACCAGGAAACACAGAATCCCCAAGGTCAGAGAAATCTAAGCAGGGGCACAGAGATGAGGCAGAGAGCAACCATGCAAACCAAAACAGCAGATGTGGGGCCTCCAAGTCTGATCAATGACTGTGGCTGTTTGCTCTGCCCACCAGCCAATAACACTGCTGTGAGGAGCATTTATTACCCTCTGCAATGTGCGATTAATGAAGTCTGAAAAATGGCTACCACTCATTAGCATCCACTGACCCCTGCAGATCGCAATGATTGGCCATGCTTCCTATTTGTCACCCTCGGTCAAAACGAGCGTCTCAACAAATCGAGTGACACGATCTGCAAATCTTCTGCCAGTTCACACTCAGTAAACCCTGTGTGAAGGTTTGTGCGTGGGGTGATGAATAGTATATGCCTTGTAAAAAGAACTGCATTAGGTAAATATACTGAATGGCTGAAAAAAATGCAAAGTGCATTAGGAGCCTCAAGAATTCAAACATTTAAACGCTTCGCTATCTTAGGAGGCCATACTTGAGTTTAAAACAATTCTCAGACACAGAGGTTTAACTGCTCTCTAATTGCTCAGCGCTGCTGCCTCAGAGACGGAGTTTGACAACCCTGACCTACAATGTTTGACAGACAGGGCGGGAAAACATACTTTCAAATTACTTTGAGCCACTTCAAACATGTAGGTTTTACTTTAAATGTCATCCAACTTTCTGTTCAAAGCCGAGGTTCTAATGGGCCGACGTCAAAACTCCTGAAACTTGGCCACAGTGACTGGGCACATCAAAGCCAACATTAACATGAAAATTTCATATTGATCTAGATGAGAGAGAAGCTACTACACCAACGGATCAAACACACACACACACACACACACACACACACACACACACACACACACACACACACACACAGCTTAAGCAGTTAACCTGTTGTATTAATTAGCAATTCTTCCAACTGGCCTCCTGCCAAAATGAGAGAGCTCCTCTGCAATCAGGCATGAGTAGTTAAATTGTCAGCGACTGAATGGTGCAGTCGAAATAAAAAAAAAAAAAAGATAATTCGGCAAGATTCCAGGTAATTACAAAATAGAAATACTTTGCGGCGTAGTGATTTTTTTTTTTTAAACAATAAATGACACAAACCAAACCCTTTCTACTTAATCAACAACTGCTCCTGCAGTCATTTTCCACAATGTCTCTTTCTCTTACAACAGTGTGCTGCCACTCCACAGCATCCCAACCTCCACTTGTACTTTCTGTTTCCATTTATCATCTATTTGTCATACCATCTGTTTATGTAGACTTCACAGTTTAACCCTCCTGCATGCTGCCTCCTCCCAAACACACAGAAAAACACATAGCTGATGGATAGACTAACCCCGGCTGGTACTCTTTCTGCTCATACAGCACATGGCAGGAACGGATAATGCTTCAGATATCATTAACGTCGAAGTGAAACGTGGTGTAAAATGAGCTTGGTATTTGTTAGCGTCACTGTGGATGACATGATTGCACCCTGGAGAGTCGGCTAATCCCATTGTAGATGACTCATTTCTGTTTTTGCATTCTCACATGAACATTTCCTGTATTTTATATATATATATATCTATATATATATAGATATATATATAGATATATATATAGATATATATAGATATATATCAATAGTATTTCTACACAACATTCCTACTTTTAGCGTGTTAAGTATTGTAATACCCTCATTGAAATGCAGTAGATAAATACCTCTTCACTTCAACAGCACCGCAAACTGCAGCCTCTGTAAAGTCTGTTTACACTGGATGTTTCCTGAGCTTTATGCCCCATCACATGGTCTTCTTCAGCAGATGAGGAGATGGTTAGCTCAGTTGTTGTTTACTCTGTTACACCTGCAGTGGTGGAGGGAGAACTCAGACAATTTACTTAAATCATAGCAACAATAACACACAGTAAAAACACTGTTACAAGTTAAAGTTGTGTGTTGAAAATGCCTCATCAGTAAAAGTGGAAAGAGTTAAAATTAAAGCAAGTGTACTAAAAGCAGATACAATACATATATAATATATATCCAATGTGCAGTACTTTGCTCTTTTAGCTGGTTAAGGTGACGCTAATTAAAATGAAAATACTACCATCTCAAACTTATACTACAGAACCTGAGTAAATTTACTTATTACGCTCCAGTTCTGTCAGGTCCAGTAAATGACCCCTTTCTTTTGTCGGACTATTATTTTGTAGTAATTATGAATCTTGAAGCTCAAAAGGAGTTGGGTATTACAAGTTTCAACACAAACAGGCTCAGACACACTGAGTTATTAGAGGGATGTGGTCTTCATTGGCCTTCATTGTTTGGCAAAGTGTACCTAATAAACTGGAAACTAGATGCTTATACACACCCAATAGAGATCATCTATGTGAAGATAAAGAGACATTTTCACTTTAAAATTAAACTTAATATCAGTGATGAGCTGCCTCATCCTGCAGTCACAATTTGTGTCAAAATTTCAAAATAAGAGGCTTGAATTTCATTTTGTTCCTCATTTTTTGGAGGTTTGCGACATGTTCAGATTACATGGCTCAGAGATCAAAGGTATCCACTGACATGAATTAAGGCCACTTTAGTTAAATATTACCTTTATGAGCCAATCAAGGCGATCGAGCCCAACGTGAAGATGAGAGATCAAAGCAGAGCCAATCGATCCGGAGCAGGGCGTGGATCAGAGCCGGGACAGGCCCCACGACAGCCTCAACTCCTGACTCTTTAGATGGACACTGCTGCTGCTGCTGACCGCTGTCTGCTTCCCAGGGACTCCATCTGATCACTCATTTAAATTAGGAGGGGGGGGGAAAAAAATCTCATTACATAAATAAGACGTAATGCACTTGGTATGTGAATGTGTGTTAAAAAAAAAAAGGGGCCCAGACTAAATACTGATAGGTTTCTGCTGCCTGAGTAATTCATGGCTTCCCTGCTGGCACCGCTGTTTGAATTTATTATCCCAGCTCTGGACTCGTTCCCAGCCCGGTTCAAACCAAACAGAGCTGCTCTGTGTTCATGTGACTGTGCAGGGAAACGGTAAAAATAGCAGCTTTTCGGGTCAGTTTAGTGTTGGGGAGGCGACTTCTTCCTAACAAACCATTCCCCTTATCTAAATCCACTTAAAAGAGA
>CM076668.1:10783764-10833824 GCA_038496675.1 Rachycentron canadum
TATATGAATATCTATATATATATAGATATATATATAGATATATATATATACATACATATATACACACACACATACATATACATATATACGTATAATGTGTAATATATAAGTGTGTGTGTGTATATATGAAGGCTGTGCAGGTGAGTGGTGGATGGATCGCACTGATTTGTAGGCAATAATGCAGGATTGTGGCAGGGAAAAGGCAACTCGGTTGTCCTATCACCTAACAATCCCAGCTAGACCATCCATGCCAGCCTTTGTAAGTGAGAAGCTTTGACATACAGATAGAAAACAGATCCCACTTGATTTTGTTGTTAAATTATGTAAAATCCCAGCTTCAACAGATGTTTGAAGTGACTTGAAAGAACTGAAAATTGCATCTGAACATTGCTAATGTGATTCCTTCATAATTCAACTACAAAAGCATTTATCTTAGTTGATGTTCAATGACATTTTTCTGAAACTGATAAGTGAATATATTAGATGTTACATAAAAGTGTCCCAGTGAAGCAAGGCCTCAATATTTCAGTCTGAATGTGTCTAGCAGTGATCTGATTTCCATGCGTATGCATACTTTTTTCTTTCATATAAATGCATGAGATTGTGTTCTGTATGCAGTATATGGTTTTTATAGATCATCTTTAGATCCACCTTCATATATGGCCCACACATCACATAGCTGTATACCTTATGTTGTTATATCTATATGATACATGGCTGCAGTTATACAAGAACTGAATGTTCAACATATTTTTCAAGGAGAAACCTTGACAATGATGAAAACCAAGCATTTATGCATTTTTCAGCTCATCCGACTGGTTTTGAAAAAAGTTTCAAACCCAGCTGTGGAATCTGACGAATAGTAAAACTGACTGAACTAATACAAGAGCAGAAAAAAATAAAATATGAAAATCTCCTGACATTTCAATGGACAGTGACAAAACATATTATTCAAATTTGATGCAATTCTGCAAAGTTCTGCTGCCTTCCACCAAAATATTAATATATCCTTCTCGGATTTACACCATCAACTTTCAATGGCTGTCTGATCCTTACTTTAAGTCATGGGGGAATGTAAGTTCTAGCATACATGCACTGAGAGTGAACAACAGGGAAAAATGTTAAAATTCATAGAGAACACATTTACACTTGTGGACAATTTAGAGATTCATGTTGACCTGAGCTGCATGTGTTCAGATGGTGGGAGGAAACCACAGCAGCAGGACAAACCCACACAAACAGGAGGTGAACTGGCCTCCATACGAGAAGGAACAGGGCCACGATTCAAACCCACAAACATCTCGCTGTGAGGCTGCAGTGCCAACTGCTGAGCCAGCGCACCACCCTCATCACAACACTTATAGCCAGAGTGTGTCTCCAGTGTGTGACAGGTAGGTGGTAACGCTGTTCAAAAAAAAAAAAAAGACAATTTATAAAATGACCATTCCTTGCTTGTTACTGGCGCTCATTTAAATGAATACATGAAAGAGCTGAATGCATAGGCTGGTGTGGCTCTCTGTGTTTAAGTTAAGCCATGTGTGAACGCTGTGTGAGTGCAAGTCTAAAAGAGCAAGTGTGGCCAACTGTTAAACACCACGCTGTGTGTTCAGTGGCTATAATTCTGTGATTATTGTCAGAAGCCGTCCCCTCCTCTGCTGGCCAGCTCTGAATTCAGTAACAAGCTGGAACCAGCAGGTCTGGGGCATGTCCACTTCTTCCCAAGCATTTACTCAGCCAGCTAGACAAGAGTTTTTATTGGTTCTCATATATCATATACACTTATTTGCTTTCTTCACCAGAGTTCACAACTACCAATCAACACATCAAAAGCTTAGTCCTAAACACATTACATCTATTTTTTTTTTTTCTAAACACACGCTAAAGTAAAAAAAGTAAATTCCTGACAATTTTAAGGGATTTTATGAACTGTACTTAACAATATGCCAAAGATGCTTCTTACAAAAGTGCTGAAAACTTTGCAGGTGGTCGAGTAAATGGTGTGTTGACAGGTATATGTCCACATGCGTCAGGTCTTTGTGTACCGCAGTCTGAAAGAGTGATAGCAATCTTTTTACCTGAATCACAGAAAAAAAAACATCAATAGGTGGATTTTGCCAAACATCCTTTAATGTTATAGGAACAAGAACAGCACATGCATGTCAGAAAGAGAACAGTAGTTGTGCAGCACTGGATTCATGAAGCGACTGCAGACTGTATTTTTATTTGTTAGATCCAAAACGAGGACACGCAATCAGTGCAGGAACTCACCTTAAGATCTAAGGGCACAGCCTCTCATTATCCGCACTATATACCGACAGGATGAAACAAGATTTATCAGGCATTCCCATCTCTCCACTACCTGCTTATTTCCCTACAAAAAAAACATCCTGGCTGAGCTGCATCCTCTCACACTGTTAAGATGGTTGCAGCTCCTCATTAATTTCTCACATCTTTTGACACTATAATTCATTTGGATATATAGAAGAAATGAAAAAGTATACATGTGAAAAACTATCCATGTTGCCGAGTCGATTGTGTGCAGGATTTTGGGTAGATTTGGGGGGGGGGGGGCAACTTAAGCAATCAGATCATAGAGTTGAAACAGGTAGCAGTTGCTATGGCAGCAACACTGCCTCACACAAAAGAGCTATTATCCTTTGACTTCCTTTTTTCTCTCTCAGCAGATCTATAGTACATCCAAATTAGTTATTAATGCACCGGGTCCATCATGAGAGGATTAACTGCCATACCAGTCTTACAATTATATTAGACTAAGTATAAATGGCTCCGTGTCTCTTTTGATTGGGGGAGTCATTACTAATTTGACACACAATAAAGTAAAGCTTACCTTAACTATTATTTGGAGAACCATTTCAAGGTTTCTTACTAATTTAGGGCAGACGATAAGTAACTCGTGCACATGAATCACTGAGCTGTTCCCTGTTCCTCTTTGTTTCTCCCAGCCTCAGCACTGTGCAGTCTTTCTTCAGTCACCACTCAATCTCTGCTTTCCCCCTGTTGAAATCACAGAGAACACTTGATTGTTTTCAGAAAGAATAAAAGGGAAAGAAGATGTGTTGCCACGTCAAGTGAATGTGGCAGCCAGCCAACAGCTAAAACTTTGAATAAAAATACTGTTCGTGTTTGACTGGATGAATAGCAAATGCATCCACTTACACATTTCACGGACACTGAAATGCTGGACATTTAAGGCATGTGGTTATTGTAGATGTGCTGGCGCTGTGCTCGTGTGTGAGCATTACATTCACCCTGGAAAGGTAAATATTTAGCCCGGCATCCATTTGGAGCATTTTTAATTTGAGATGGACCCATCTGCTTCTCCCCATCATCCTTCCATCTATCCTTCCATCATCACTACCTGTATCTCTCCTTTGTGCGACTCAGAAACGGATGTGTATCCACCATCATACTGAATGTCCCAGTATTTTGACATCTGTCATAGCAGTTTTGTCAGAGGAAACATGGGAGTAACTTTTTTAGTAAGCGCTGCATCTCCATAACCAATGTCCCCCACCACACACAAGCTCCTTGACCTACATACAGTCCACTGTATTTTAATGGGACAGTGGATCTCTAACGTTCAAAGCTGCCAGGCCACATGAGCTTGAAAAAATATATCTTTCAAGAATGCATCTGTCCTAAAAAAAAAAAAACAAAAAAAAAAAAACCAAACAACAAAAAAAAAAAAAAAACCATGTATACATGTATAGGTTTAATCCTAATTTTCTTGAAATGCCTGAGGCCAACTCAACAGTACCAACTGTTTTCATAGAAATCCTAAAATTGGACTTGATTTAATGACACACTTTTTAAAAATCTGTTGCCTTCTCCAATTTAAAATCAGCCCAGCATGATTAAACATGATTAAGCCTAGCAACTGACTCACCACTGGAGCCACTTGATATGTAATCGACACTGATATTCATGATGATAAAATTTTAAGAAAGTCTCATCCTCATTCTGCACACATGCCCCCCATCTGCAATGTGTTTCTCTCTCTTCATTAGAGCTATACTTCCTGGTAGGAGACGAGAGGTTGTGTGGGAGGAGAGTAGCAGACCTGCATCCATGTGTGTTATGTGGTAGATGGCGGCACAGGCAATATAGGCAGCTTCCTGAAGCAACTTCCCGCTACAGGTAGAATGAGCTCGTGTGACCTGTGCTCCGGCTTTCCCCTAACCTCCCCACTGTCTGTGACCGACTCGGTAAGCCCACAGTCTGTTTAGCTCAGGGACCCGTCAGTAGCACTGCCTCACCTCTCTCGTCTTCCTTGTCCACACATTTCATTTTTGCTAAATCAAAAAGCTCAAGAAGCAGAAATAATCTCATTTGTTTGAGTTAAATTACAATGGATGAAGCTAAAGAACCATTGTTGTGGCTGAGTTCTGTTGGGCACACAGCAGCCTTGGATGGGGATCATAAGGCTTTAATGCCATTATCTCTCTACAAAAGGTAATGACATCCAAATGATTATTTTGCCGCCACATTGCACACGAGATGCAACCACTGAAAGGATCCTCATGAAACCATTCAAATTGTATTACAACAATCGCGCAGACAACTGGGCAGCAAGGGATTTTGTAAGAAATTGACTCTATATGTCAAGGCGTAGCCATTTAATGAAGTATATTCTGCTTCTGCAACCATGAACAAGAGCAAATACACTAGTGAAGTCTTTATACCAGCTTAGCCAACAGATGGGCTGACTCCTGCCAATGACAAATGTCTTTGAGGTCGCTCATTGGTATTCCTTGTACCGCTCTCAGCCATGTTATCGAGCTTTATTTTTTTTATTTTTTTTTTCTTCACACCCAGTATCACCGGATTCACCTTTCAGTAGGCCCCGCAGCAGTGTCTGTTCTTTCTTTTACACCGCACATTGCAGTAGGTGAGTGTGACATGAAGTTTGTCCAACAAATGTAAAAAAATAAATACATTTAAAAAATAGCGTAACTTGTTGATTATGCACCGACGTTGCTATAATGTTTGATAGATACTCTCAGAGTTGCAGCTCAGTGGGTAAAGAAAATCTTCTTTGCTGCCATCGTTCACAGCAGCACAGTGGACCTGAATAAATACTGTGGCTTTTTACTCTCACTAGGAAACCAGGAAGAATGACAGCTAATTTTAGGGCAACTTTACTTGCCGGTATCACAGGGGACAGAGCTGGTAGGGGCTGCCTCCACAGACCACTCATTCACATAAGATAGTTATATTTGGGATGAGTAAAGCTTGTACAGTGTATGCGCACTAGCACCTATTCAACCACCGGGGCTCAAACGCATTTCAAGCCTCAAGTACATGTTCGAGCATCGCACTTCAAATCCCTTTTGGATACAATTGCCCATTTTCTCAACATAGAGACCAAGAAATGCATGAAGCGACTAAGTGTGAATGTGCTTGAGGAATAACTTTCATTTTTCAGTCATAATTTTATTGATTTTGATCAGAAAATTATCACCTTTCATCCTGAAAGTCAACCTAATGGACAGTGGTATCATGTTGTCATCTCCAAATGGAAAGGAATGTAAGAAAAGATAACCATTTACAACAAGTATTGAGGGGAAGAGCACAAACCCCAAACCTGCAGCATGAACTACATTTTCAAGACAAAAGCAACCACCGAGAGGTTGTACCGCCATGATAGTTTTGGTTATAGGTGCCAGAAGGCTGCAAAGTGTTTTCCTTCACAAGACGGCTCTTAAAAATTGTTTATTCAACGGTGTCACCGTTACCTTTTTGCCATCGGGCGTGTTTCCTGTCAGCTGAGGCCAAACAACCCTTTGAGTTGAAAAATGAAAAATGCTTTAATTCAAAATGCATTTTCCTTTCCACAGGAAAAAATGTTTTTAATTTAAACTGGAATATTTGAAATTTTAAATCAATTTCCCAAGCTTCCTTTCAAACACATCCACCGCAGATCAAATGTAAAAGTGCAACAGATTTAACACACTTCTCGTAATTTGTTGTCAACATCACTGTTGTGTTCGAGAAGATAAAGAAACATTTCCAGCATTAGCAAAGTATAGAGTTGTGAAAATGCATGTCATGTTATGTCATCCAGTTATGCTCACAATTACAATTTTGGGTTAGTCTGTTTTGCATGTGAATACAAACGGTTGTGGTCATGTTTGCAGCAGAACAGTGTAGTTGCAGTCAGCTACTCCACATACAGCAGTGAATTCTTGACCTCAACCTCTTTTCCACTATTTTTTTTTTTTCCAGGTCAGGATATTGTGTGGCAGAAAAACACTAGAAAATGCTGCAGAGGAGCAGGAAGAATCTTCCTGCTCCTCTGTGACATCCTCAAGGCCAGAATGAGGCTGACTACTCTGAGGGTGTAGCTTGTAGGATTCTTACAAGCTATATAGTTTGGAAATGGGACGATGGGACAATGGGACAATGGGACAATGGGACGATGGGACGATGGGACGATGGGACGATGGGACGATGGGACGATGGGACGATGGGACGATGGGACGATGGGGGAAAACACTATCTAGCTGGATATTTGTGGAGGGAAGTTTTGGTGTTTTAGTATGCATGGAAGTTAGGAATCCGGTGCCTGTTCATTTAGGACAGGAAATACTAATGAAAAAAAATCTACACATGTTCAGACTTTTTTTTTTCCCCAATATTGGAGTATGAGGATATGTTAGTTTGTTGCTCTGCATTGAAATCATTGCACTAATCAGATATCCTGTTTTTTTGGGGTTTTTTTTTTTTTTGGGGGGGGGGGTTTAAATGCCAATTTCACTTAACAGGAGATTCATGCAATTAACTTGGGATGCACAACTTTGATTTTTGCCAATTCTAGATATACTGACATTATCAAACTCCCTTAGGCCATTAGCTGATGCCAATACCCATATATACAGTATATATTAAATATATATATAATTTTAAATGAACTTTCACTGAGAAGAACACCCAACCTTGCCTGCACTGCTATACTTGTGTACACACAGACATAAAACAAGACAAACAGCATGTGATTCTACCCTAAACTGTAAAACTAAGGATCATATTGCCATTTCTGTGAGTCATGTTGCGCTCATGGAAGACATTTAGCATTGTCGTGCGCACATAGTGAAGATGTCACCCTATCAGCCAGGCACATTGGCAAAACTTTCATATCTGCAGATGGCAATATTAGACTTTTTTTTTTGTTGTTGTTGTTTTTTCTTTATCAAGTTGAATCACTCAAGCTTGAGATTCATGCCAGACCTGCAGGCTTAACAAAGTGTGTTGTAGACTTTGAGCCTATAAGGCTGCCAGCTGTGGTCATGTTTTCTGAAAATATAAATCCTCAACCTGCGCTAAGTTTTACACTGGTCATATTCACTGTCATATGTTGTCCTATTCCTAGATGCACTGCATGAACTGCAGCAATGGGATCTCAGTCGGAACATCTGATTTCATTCAACTTTTACAAAGGAGGAGTTCAGTTAAGGGACAGTGAAACCATTAATTTGCTTCAATGCAAATAAAAACTGAAGTGACACGTCTGGTGCAAAGCAAGCAATTAAACGTCTAACAATACATTTTCTGCATGAGTATCTTGAGTGGTAGGTGTTATTCTTTAGAAGCATGAAATCAGAATTGAACATTAAGCCTTACATTATGTATGTGCCCATTATAGCCTGGATCCTCCTGCCAAACAATTTGCTTTTAGATGGTATTTCATCAAGTTTGTTGTTTCAGTGTGTGTCTTGTCAAGGAAATTAAGTACAGGAGCAAGTGAGACGAAGAGGTGAGGGAAAGAAAAAGACAGATGATAGTCTAGGTTTGTTTTCAATGCACACTGAAAAATGGATGACCTTCCACCTTTCCATACGCCAGGTCGCTCATCCCCTCTCTGAGATTCATGACTAGACACTAATAGAAATCTGCAGGTACCTGAGTATGAAACCCACATTTCTTTGCTTCTCTTTCTGGGATCTTCCAGCGTCCCATGAGCCCGGGGCACATAGTTAAAGAACTAATCACTCTTCTCAACGGACGTGCTGTGTTCTGACTGACAGCATGGCTGGGCTGCAAACTGCCGTACCTGACAACACACATGCCACCAAGGGTTAACACATCTCCGAGACACCATTACTGAGAGGAGACAGGAGCACACAGCTCACACAAGGCAAAGTGCTGCAGGGTCCACATATCTGTCACTGATCGCATCTGCTCCTCACCAGCTCAACCCGGACGGCTTGTTTTTTGTGCCTCTGTGCTGCTGCATTGTTTGCCCTGACCACAATGCCCTTTGGAGAATCAGGCAACCGCTGACATCAATGGATGGTAATAAGCATTAAAGTACTATATGTGTGAGCAATAACCAAACCCATGAGAAATTCAGGAAATTTATTTTTTTTTATTTTTTTTTTGTGTGTATCTGACTGTTAATTTCATGGTTATTTACCGTAACTATCTATTAAATGTCCAGCAGCAGGATCCGGCAGCCATAACAATTATAAGAAATACACTGAGTGCAATGTGAAACACAGGCATTAAAAGGCTCTGGCCAATTAAAGGTGACTAGAGGTTAAGAAGACAGGTCAGCAAATTATGCTAATATCATGACTTGGATTAAATGTCACATAATAACAGCAAATGACTTGTTACATTTTGACATGAGGGGATTATACTCTGGAGGAAATACATAGACTCTGGCCTTTTAATTTGATCGAGAGTGATGGTTGAGTACGGGAGCAGGCCAGAGTGCAGATGATTCCCCCCCCACCCCTCCCCCCCACTCCACTTACCCTGGAGTCAGAGGTGCCCCTGTCATGGTCACCCAAATTAATGTCAAGTTGATTTCACAACAATTATAACCCAGTGGCTCTGGTCACTTTTACTATAGACAATGGATGGCAAAACCTGATGTTTCAAATCAGTTTGTTCAAGTGAAAGAAGAATGGTAGTCAAAGCCTCTTAAGAAATGTATTTTTACGAGTGCCAGGACCGTATCCAGGCTGCATGGTCCAACTGTATTTTTACAACCTTTAGGTCTACCTTTACACCATTTCTCTTGCAACCTCTGCTCTGTTTCTGTTAGACCATACTAATGCAAAATACATCTGTCAACTGCTCCCAGCTTGTCCCATATTTATGCGGACACATGTCTGGCAACAGGATCACCAAGCACTCCATGCCACTGGTCACTTCAGCAGATGCTCAAAAACAGTTTAATAATACAATAACATGGAGCCTAGCCAGAATTTCGCTGCATCAAAGCGTAGCCTAGTTTAGTTATTCTCTCCTGTCATGTAGGTCAGGCCTCATGCAAAAATCATTCTGTCTCATTTCTTGTCCATCTGAAATTAGGGCTAATACAAGAAGAATAAAGAAGTCATGATGAAAATAAATGGGAACTCATGAATAGGTAGCTTGCCTTGAACTGTTAATGAGGAATATGAGTTTTATTAAGTAGATTGCAATAATCCAAAATCTACAAGGACTTTCCTTGACAACTAACCAGCCTAGTTTACATTATTCATTCCTTCAGAGAGTATGTGCACACCCAATAACCTATTTTAAATCACACTGTTTGTCCTGGATGTCTTGTTTGTCATTTTTCTATTCAGTATTCATATTAAAATCCCTTTACCCCCCCAGTGGATATTGTAGTGTAAGCAAAAGGCCATTTGCACCATGTGTCTGACGTTGCTCAAACTTGTGGCACAGTTCAGATGCCCAGACGGAGTGGGACGCCTTTGCTTTCCTCAACATTATTCCACTGCAGGTTAAACAATGTGGCCTCCGTTAAGGCAAATGTGTAAGCTATCCGGTTCAAATTACCAGACCTGCACGTGTTTGTGTACTTTTGTGGGTTTAATGTCTGCACAGCTGCGCTTGTGCGCTTCTGGAAACATTAGATAAAGAACCAGAAAGGATAATATGCCTTGAAAGCCATTCTTGCCTTCTTTGCTTTCAATAAGGATATTTGTTTTTGCGTGAAAATACTGCATATTTTCAGGAATTTAATATTTAATCTATATATTATATTACATCTTTCCTTTTTAACAGTTTACGATGAGCAAAAAAAAAAAAAAAAAAAAAGGACGCGAGGAGTAATTTGTTTCCATTTCAGTGGCTACGTAAGACGTACGAGACTCTTGGTGATTTATACTTTAAAAATAGATTTCAGCTAAATTCAAGTTGATCTGTCCTGTCTGGATTTGTCTCAGACTGTGAGCAATATTCCACAGTTATTCGGACATTTAGAGTTAAAAATGTTCCACTGAGAAACACTGAGTCCATGTATTAAAATTACAATTTAGCTTCTACACAATGCAACTTGAGTCTTTCAGGACACGTTTTTACATTTGGAATGTGTTATGGGAATTAAAGTCGGAAAACTGTCTGGAGCTGTGTTTTTATTCTCTGACTCTTCCTCACTAACTCTTCCAGTCAGTCTAAACATGCCTGTCCACCGGCCGTCAGCATCAAGCTTCAGCCTCAGCTCGTCACCTGACCCTAGCAGTCAGCTTCAGCATCAGACAACAGCACTTTTAGAGGATTACATGTACTGCTGTCACTTTTCTTTACATCCAATCTATTCTCCCATCTGATCTGCCTGCCTCTGCCTATTCTTACAGCTCTTTCTGCCTGCACCCTTTACATTTGCCTCCTCAGCCTAGAGTCGGGTACAAAGGTCTGTGACCCAGTGCCACAAGAAAACAAGTTCACCCTTACAAAAAGAAAAATAGTAGCTGGTTTTGTTTCTGTTATTCAGAGTTTTGCATCATACCTGTAGCAAACCATGACAACAATGAGTTGGGAAATCAAGCCCTGGGTGCCCTCTCAACAATCTTTACCAACCCCATGTATCATCAGTGGCAAAATACAAGCTCTCACAGCAGTTTCTTTTTCTTGCAACTCCTTGTTATTTCTGCATCTGTGATATACATTAGTATTCCTGCATGTCAATGGCCTATTGTGCTCAATTGCTGAGCAAATTGCTCAATCAGTTGGCTGCAGATTGAATTTGTTCATGACAGTGTGCGGCGTAAATATCCTGCTGGTACATTTCCCACAGAGCGATAAGTGGGAAACATATAATGTGCATACACTAAAAGCAAAATATGGAGACAACGTGTTTGTGACAAGAAATAATCAGCAAGAGAAGAACTAAATAGGTTACGTTTTAAAGAGTAAGAGCCGGAAAATGCTGGTGCTCTAAGATGCCTTAAGGTCAGTCACTGCATACATACTATAATTCTTTGCATTTGGCTTTATTTTTAGATTCAGTATCACCAGTCCACAAATGGTGGTTTTAGCTTTACAGCTCGAAACCCAATCTCCTGTAAATCTGTCAACCATTGTCGTCCCTACAGTGAGATATACACTCTACGCTCATCTGACTCCCTTTGCCGCTGTGAAGTGAACACATCGGAAACCCACAACCGGAGGCATCTCATCCACTGACGCGCGCTCAAAGATATGAAGGCTGCATCTCTGGCATAAAACACCAGAGACAATCACAGACGTGACATTTCTGAGTGGAGCATCTCACCCCCCCACACCATGAACCGCCCCCCCACCCCATCAACACCCAAGAAGGCCCCCTATGGCTCTTTGTTGTCTAACGCTCAGCGGGTACAGATGCCTCTGTGCAGACAAAAGATGGCCTCTTCCCCACTTGTTCGATGGTTATTTCATTTAAAGTGTCAATCCAAGACTGGAAATAACAGCAGTTGGTTGGAGTCAAGGGAGGGAAGGAGGGAGGGAGGGAGGGAGGGGTGGGGTGCTTGTCATGGTGCTCTTTGAAGCATCAGAGTGTAATTTACAGGACGGAGGTTGTCAGAGGGCAAGAGCAGAAAGGAATACTGATAAAGTGACCTCATGAGCTGAGATCACATAGCTTAATCTAAAGAAAATGTAAATAGAAATGAAATCAAAGTGTTTTTTTTTTTTATTATTAAATTGCATCACAGTCACAAGCGGTAGTGCTTCATGGATGAACTGCAAAATAATTAGGATTTTTAACAGGGCTTTCAACTTGATATTATTTCACAATAAGAGTTTGCTATTTACCTGCAACAGGCGGGTTTAGCACCGAGGTTAACCCGTTCTCATATCTGCACTATAGGTTTCAATCGCTCCTGTTGTTGTACTGTACTAATCCCGAGCGGGAATCACAACAACAGCTAAACAGTTGGCTACCAGCATGATAAAGGCCTTTATCAATTTACAGTCTGCAGGACTTATCTCTCAAAGCAGGAACATTTGAGCACCTTTGGTCCACATTATGCTGTAAGCTCTGCAGCTCTAAGGGTCTCCTGTAGGACGTTCTGCCTGCTGTGCAGAGGCAGGTGAGATACCACAAAATGAGAAAGCTTTTTTTTTTTTTATCCATTTTGTTTAATATATTTCAGCTAATCTGAATTACCTGCATTTTATTGAGGAGCACATACAGTACCACGCAGTGATCTCCCACTGAGAAATGTTATTAACTGTCTTTGTTGAGAGGATTGATGGCGTTAGATGTAATACTTCTTTTCCCGTTTCTCTTGGCGGTATACTTTTGCTGCATGCTCCACATTTAAACCCACTTTCGAGCAGCTTCGCTATTAAAAGGGCAACGCCTTTTTGCATGTACAGTATACAGGCTGGTTTAAGTCTCAGACTTTCACGTTAGGTTCCAACCTTTAGCCACTGATTAATAAGGGCAGATTTCTATGGTTGCTTTTCCTCCCATTGGAATAAAGTACAGTTTTTGGACATGTGAAATATCTCATATACATCAGGGGTGAAACCAGAGCAGAAAATCATCCTCCCTGCACTATTACCTTACAATCTTCTCCCATCCCAGACGAAACACAGACAAAACCTTCCACTTTGATTTTTAATTTTTCGCCCTTCAAAATCAGAAATGGCGTCGGCTCGCGTGGAACAGATCATTTACGTGAACGGTGACTGTACAGCGCTGATATTTGTCATCCAGGCTCTGACCTTGTCGCTCCCCGCTCGGAGGCAGCAAAGCCCGGCGCTGGCAGGTTGCTGGGGAGTGACGGCAATAACTTTCCCCTGCAGAGAGCTCAGAGCCTACAGGTGGAGGCGGGGGGTGGAGGTGGGGCTTTTAAAATCGTAAATGAACAGCCGAGGTAGAAGTGACAGCGTAGCTTTCAGGTGAGCGGTGCGCCAGGCAGACGGCATGGAGCAAAAGACGGCTGGCGGCTTACACAACATTACTGAAAAGAGCATGTTGGGGAGTGAAGGAAAATAACGTCACCTTTCTATAATCTTTCAGAGCTTACACTGTTTTTTACAACTTATCACGGAACCCTAATGCACTCACTGATATAATTAACACACTTTCACAGATTTACTTCAGTGGCTGCTTGACAGATGACCCTCCCTTTGTCTCCACTGGCTCCTGCAGTATATGTGTGGGTCACTCTCAGTCTGTGCGTGTCTGCGTTGGCTCTTCTCAGTCTGTTTTTCAGCACACATTGCTCTCATTTTTTCTCTTTCTGTGAGCGTCTCTCTCTGCTCTATCCTGCCTGTGTTCATTGTTATCTGTCTGTGTCTGTGTGTCAGTGTTGGCTTGAATCGGCTGGGGGCATCTTTTTGTGTGTGTGTGTGTGTGTGTGTGTTTGTGTGTGTGTGAACTGTCTGGAAAAATCAAAGTAACACACAGTTTGTTAAATGTCACAAGGCCAAAACCTAGATGTGCACAACAAAATAAATCTTGAATAATTGCTTTTCTAGTGCTATACGCTTGTTTTTAAATTTACTTTAAACTACACTTTTATTATTATATTATATATTATTGCAGTCATTTTAAGATGTAGCATAGTAAACATTTGTGCATTTTACCATTGATAATGTCACATTAAGTAAAATGATGCTTCATAAAGTAAGAAGAAGAAAACAGTGCAAAATTCGAACTTCTGATTATTGGGATGATTTCGATTAGAACGCATGCGTCAGATCCTAGGATAAACATTATTTGAGTCTTTAGCAGTCTGCTCAGTGCGGAGTATTTGATGCACGGCAGGCGTAGCTGTGGGATTGTAGCAGTTGTCAAAAACTCCAAACATCCTGACAAACAGACTGGATTAATGGAATTTCTTATCTTCAGCCTTTGAAAAATTTTTACTTTTAACCTCAACTAATAGAGTTTTTCGTTTTGATTTGCTGCAATTTTTTATTTTTTATTTTTTTTGGGGGGGGGGTATCTCCATCAAACTGGGAGTTTTTGAATTTTGGTTTGTGTGATACCGAGGAGAAGTTTTTTTTGTTTGTGGTGATGTAATAAAAAAACACACCTGAAAGCACCATAGTTGAATGCAGGCGCTATTTTTGGTGGTTTCCTGGTGTTTTTATTCACTACTGAGGGGTTGAGTGCAATGATTTGGAGTTATTTGTGTCTTTCAATCTCAAGCTTTTAGTTTTTGCACACCATAATCACATCACAAAGGGGCTTAGGAGGGGAGGTGTTGTAGCCTGTGTGGAGATGGCATGAGTTTCTTCCTCCATTGTGCCAAGCAAGTCACCAGAGAATCCAAACTGCCTTTCTCTGTTTCTTGGTCATTGTTTGTCTCCTTCTGACCAGTACATGCAGTCCACAGACCACCATAACCAGGAATAGGAATATACAACAAAATGCATCAATTATTTAGAAACCCCTACCCTTTTAAGAATAGATCCTGATCAGTTGTGGGACTCCATGAAATCTTTAATATAGCTGGGATTTTTGCTACTTATCTCTCCACTCATTGCCTGAAGCTAAGCTACTGTAACGACTGCACTACAGCTGCAGATGGTAGTCCCACCGTTAAAGATGTAATAGGTGATGACATATCCGGCTGCATTTATCAGCACCTTCACTTAAGACAATCCTGAATGAATGCAGTGCTGAGGAGATGCTCCACAGAGGGAAAGAGGAAAGATCTGCTTTTTGGAGTCGAGCAACTTCCCCAGGGAAAGATATTGCTAGGGTGGATGGAGACAATGATTGGTGAAGCATGTGCAAACACTGCACGGCCATTCTCACAGAGATTAAAATTAGAGAGTGTGCTGCAGCAAGTCAGACCATACATGCTTGAATCTATGGCAGACGCTGGAGAAAAGCTGAACAGGGACCTCAGACTTCGTCTGTAGGAGAAATGAATGACTCTTACCCAGGCTGAAATATGACTTTGATCTAACGGTGCATCTCATGTTCAGTTTGCTGAGAAACAGAATATCTTTTTTATTTTGCTGTTTTGTTTTGTTTTTTTTTTTTGTCACATCTTTCCAGGAAACACTCGCACGAGTCATCTATCATGACATAAACAGAATAGATGCGTTTGTGTCCGTTAACTGGGTTCATGTCATCTTGTTTTAATATGAGCAAGCTCAGTTTAAGATGATGAATTATAATGTGGAAATAAAAGCATTAAAGTGGTTCCCTGTTTCCATTTCTCTCATTTGTAATCCACCGTCATCGTAATTATACATGTTGCTACTTTGCCGAGTTGTTCTTGCCCTGGGTCAGTAAACACTGGCCCATATTGTCATTAAAATGAAAAAAAATACAATGTATCATCAAGTATTACGTTCACCACAACGTATAATATCAGTTGCCCTGGTTTTGAAAGAGTCTGCTTTGTTTTGATGTGATAAAAAAAAAAATGCAGAAAATTGACATAAAATGTTACAAAACAGCAGTTTATGCAGTGGAATACAGAAAAAATGCCACTGACAGACATGCCTGTGAAGCCAAATTGCTTCAAAATTAACCAAATGTTCCATCCGTACTGAACAGGTGTGTGGGAACCATCGAGCTTTGCTTGGCAATGGTCTTTGTTTAATTTAATTAGCATAATTTAAATATAATGCCAATGCTTTGAAGCGGCTTATCCTCTAGGTATGAGAGCCAACATTTTTTTAGTCCCACATTTTTTGGTAGGAGCCCAGTGTGCGAACGATGTAAGAATGCATGCAAATATTCAACATGCCACCTTTTTACAATATTGTATCTAGCCGAGTGCAGTCTGAGCAAGTAGCGACTGTCGTCTGCTGAACTGGCAGGATCTCGTACCGTTTATCTGTCTTTTGATTTATGTATCCAGTACTCCACTGTACCGTGGTTCTTTATCTTTTATCAAAAGCACATTACTGACTTCCTGCGGGCTGAACATCTGCAGGTGTTCAAACCTTCCCGAGCTACAGTTGATAACTGTTCAATTGTACATTGTATAGGATGCCTCACCTGACTGACTGCAAAATGTCACTTTGCCTTATTTCATTAGTCAGTCTGGAAGTGTTGAGATGTTGTCCCCGTTGCTTTCAATGATGCCAAAACAAAAGAGATTGTTCTAATAGAATTAATCAGCGGCTGTGAATTCCTCAGGGATTACACAATGCAGGGGGGGTGAAATTTATGGTGTCAGACACGTTAATTAGAATTTTGTACCAAGTGAAATTAAAAGATGGATCAGAATTTTTAAGAGTGTTGTTAATTAAAAAAAAACAACAACCACAAATACAATAGTTTAAAAATGACTCTTCTATCTAATGAGGCAAATTTTTTACATAGGTTTTCAAAGCCAGGATTTTACCCTTTAAAAAGTAAAAAATATATTCAGATAATCCCTTTGTTGACATTGCAGTGACACAGACCCAGTACTTAAATTATGCCGCGATTAATCATCAAGATACTCATTGTTTTACTTGGTAAACCGGTTTTAAATTTTAAAAGCAAAGCCAACATATGCAGAAAAGTAGTCGTCCTAGGCAACAACACGATCTCTCTTTAATGGAGGTAAATAATGCCTTAAAGAAAAACAAACCAAAGATAATGTGGAGAAGCCTGTGCATGGTTGCAGGCTTGTTTCAGCCAGCAGTTGTGTTCTAATTTTGCAAATTTTGCTTTCAGGAGCTGTATAAGTTGTCCTGCCTAAGACAAACTGATGATGAACAAGGGAAAGTACTTCACATGCTGCTATTGCAGCCTGCAGGAAACCTCGTCAGGAGAAATGCAAAGCGTGCAGAGGCAGGGAATCCCTCCGTAATACTGTAAAGTCAACAACTGTCTCTTGCTGCAAACAAAAGTGTGAGATACTATCACTGACTCGCAGCCAAAAAAATGGGAAGCACTCTAATCTAGCCAGTGAAGACAGAAGTGGTTGGAAGTTGATACGCTTACTACACCCGTCTGGTCTCAGTTCCTCTCATACATTTGTCGATCATCTTGATGAGCTACCTATCTTGAGATGGTGTGTGTCGCCTGAGGCTGAACTAACTGCCGGCTGTATGGCTAACATAGGCATATGCACTGGCAAGAATGCAAGACAAGCAAAAAGAAACACAGAGATTCACCTGCAGTCTTGAAGGGTCCTGATCTGCTGAATGCTGAGCCTCACTGTTTTACTTTTCCTGTTACAGTTGATTGGTTAAAATGTCCCTGCAGTTCACAGCTACAACCCAGTTTTACACTAACTATCAGCAAAAAGAAGAGAAGCTTGAGAAACATCCATGAATAGCTGACTGCATATGCAGATGGAAGATTTAAGTACATTTAGGGGCAGCGATAGATGTATAAATGTCTTCTGTCTGGCTGGATTTTTAAACTTCCTGCATGCCTAGAACAGTAATATAGTAATGAACCCCATTTTCAGCATCAGTACAGCGGTTGTCCCTTAGATAAGAGGTAATGGTAACATTTTACCTGTTAATGTTCTGCTTTGTATCTGCCCCCCATCACAAACCCACTTAAAGGCATTGGGCAGCTTAGATATTTTAAAGGTCCTTATACAGTAGCTCAACGCTTAAGATAATTATTATGAGATTAAGACCAATATATTCAAAGCTGCTCCTAATGAAGGGTATTTGATTTTTATTATTTCATTTTCTTAACCACAAGCTGTGACAGCAGCTGAAGTGTTATTTACCAACACTGGCAAATGTAGAACCATAAAATGCACTGAATATTAAGATCTGCACATACAGATTGATAACAGGCCAACGGCCAATTTTTATAACACTCTGTAAAACAGAAGGAAGGAAATATGAATGAAAGAAAAGAACTGTCGCGTTGACATCTATGTATATAAATGATGGCTATGGCAATGTATGGCAAACATATCATTAGAGATGCTTTAATTGATTTATAATTACGGAGGCATAACACATTTGCATGCTTTCTCACCGTGTATGCACGAGACTACACCTAAAACACTGATGTATTTACACAACACAGGAGGAGATGCAGATTAAGACAAACATTGTTATGTATTATCATATTATGTGCATGCGGGGTAGTCTCAGCTACCGAGGATTCAAGCAGATGGGAGCTTTGAAGAGATGGGGTTGTAGTCAGAGAGAGGGTATTTGAATGTTGAATGAATCTGTTAAGTCGCCCTGAGCATTTTCACTGTGTGATCACAAAATGCATTATATTACTTCCGCTGAGATGGGTTCAGCTATTGTATCAGAGTGACTTGATTGATGAGTATTGTATTATTTGTGAAAAGACATCAGTTTAAACAGACGGCTTCTCGAGTCCACTGTGAGATTGTTTGTGACTGACACCTTGACACAGTCTGGGTATCCCGATTAAAATCAACCCACACCAGTTATATTCAGGCGATCACGTCACTGAGATTCTTGCTGCTTGCTCTAATACAACACTAACATGTCGTATACAAACGTGGTTAAAACTGTGACTCCATTTTCCCACATAAAAAATAATATATCATAAAAAAATTGGTCTTCGGGGTGGAAAAAAATTTAGCAAGAAGTAGGAAAAAGAGGTGGGACCAAACGAACTGGAGCTAGTCAAGGTTCAGTTTTGAGCTCCCAACGGTTTATTAAACAACATAGATCAGGCAGGACCTCAATGTAATTATAATGCAAAACAGCCTCTGACTGCAGTGGAATTCAATTTGATGAGATTAAAATACTTGACAATGACATATTTATATCTGTTTAATTAAAGATTATTTTGTGAAACTATTTCATTAGTTCAAATAGACAAGTGGGTTGGAAAGGAGACTTGTTTTGATGTGTTTGTTTTCACTTGTGTCCCCCAGATTTTTTCCCCCACACTGCAGGTTTTTTTTTGTTTTGTTTTGTTTTTCAGATTTTATGTAAAGTTGGACGAGGGTTAATAATCCGCCTAAAACGGCACAAACTGACATTTTACATCTTCAGTATCTGTTACAGTTGGGCCGACAATCTTCATCCTCCTTTTTTCTCAGCTTCTTTCTGCGGTTGCTGTTCTCTGACTGTGTAAAGTAGAGATTATGACAGGGTTTATAAAGATGGTTATTTAACACACACACAAAAAACAAAAAAAACATACAGTTGAACATGGGCATTGACACAACTAAAATAAAAGGTTTTGTGTCATGTAAACTCATGACAGCTCACAGAGTATATGAGCCAGCTGTAATGTATAATGTACAGCAGGCCTGAAGAGAGACCATGTGGACAAGTGTGATAAGACGTGAGAATCTAAAATTCATCGCCCTAACACCATGAACAATCTGTCATTTATAAGATACTGAGATGCGCTTTACAGTTGTACTGCAGCATAACATGCAAACAGCACTCATGGCAGGGAGCATGTTTACCCCTCTAGCCTTCACTTCAGCAGAGGAGCTTATCGTAGGGCATCACAGTGTGTGGACAGGTGGGGCTAGGCTACAGGGAAGGCCATGCTTCACCTCCACCACTGGAATTTGTGGACAATATGAATGCTTTAATAGCTGTAGTACAACTGGTTGCTGCACAAGAATAATAAATGTCTGAAATACAGTTTTATGAAACTGAACTACAGGATAACTTAAGAAAACTGAAAAACAGCTAACGTCATAGCAATTTACAAAAAAGGAAAGAATGTGTTATGGAAATAAGTTTGTACTCAATTTATTCACTAGAAGACATGAATACTGATGCTGAAGATGATGTCAGTTCCCACTGAATGGGAGCTTGGCAGGATTTTTCACGATAACAATCATGACAATAACTGCAGCAGCATCGGCAACAACAACGCTATAATTATACCAATTATTATTTCTTAATTTGTTCCAGAGGGGCTCTTCCCCCATGCAGTGAAGAAGAGCAGGGGCTTGAACTTATATACCCAATAAACTCTGCATGCCCCCGGCTAAAGGCGCCACAGGCAGAGGCGTTAGGCCTTCCAGCCAAGTCACAGTTGTGGTAACTGTGCTCTGTTGCCTTGATTAATTCAAAACCTGACAGTGTGAGCAATCCACTGCATAGCAAAATGGTTAACTTATAGGGAATGGCTTAGAGTCCCACATTTATTTGCCTTTACCATGTCTTCATATGAGAGAGATTGTGGCCCACCAGCTGTGTCTCAATTCCATACTATATGCTAATTGCATCTAGTTGGCACTAGAAAAGTTGCAACCTTCAGCATGCTAAAAACATATCATGTGCATACAGCGGTTATACAGCTCCAAGAATATATTTCAATATGTAAAATTAATCACGGAATTTTCTAAATTTGGTAACCTTTCCAAAAAGTGGTAAAACACATTCATTTCTTGAATATTAAGTATAACTATCGTCATCGGCGTAGATTTCGAGGGGGTATTTAGAATGAGCATTTGTCAAATAAAACGTGGAAGAATCAGAGGACTTCTACAAGGGTGGGTCTTCAGCACTGCACCTTTTTTTTTTTTTTTTTTTAACTCTAAAAACATGAATATGAATTTATAAGCTCATACAACCACTGAATATTTTGTAGCCAGCATAATTATCTCAGCCACACGCACACAATCACACACACAATCACACACACACACACACACACACACACAAACTGTTTTCCGGGCCTGCAGATAGTATAAATGGAAAAGGGCATACATGTCCATAGTGGATCAACTCAGAATAAAAAAAGTAATTTTCAACTGCAATTGCTTTTTTACAAACACAAAATGAATCGCAAAGCACCTGGTGCCTGAATTTTATGTTTTTCCTTTCCATAAATAAAAGGCATTTCCACATTAAATTGATGCAGTAAAGGCACAAATTGGTGCCTAAAAATTCAGCAGAATGGAGGAAATGAAGTGTTTGACACTCAAAGTTTTTGGGAAGGGGATCTCCAGATCCCACTGCTTGATGTGCCCAATTTGATCCAAAACCAGTGATGGAAATGTACCTGATACTGTTAAAAATACAGTATCCGGTTTCAATGAATACACAATATGCACTGATCTGATATTGTGTAATTTATTGACAAACTTCATTCTTTCACACCTGGATAAAACAGCAAAAACATATAAATTGTGTTACATTAGCCATTAGCAAACATTAGCAATTTAATGATATGTTACATTAGGGCAGGGGAATTAACTGAAGAAGGTATCAAAACAAACAATCAGGAACCTCTCATCAACCTAATTTCTACTACTTTGTGTTCAGTCACATGCCTCCGCCCTGTACAGCTAACACAAGTCCACAGTAGCTGAAAGCAAAGCCAGCGGTATGGATGACACCAACACTAACGCTGAATTTCACACTTCGTCTACACCGACGCGTTTTACTTTTAAACACGCGTCACTTTTGCTAAATACAGTGACTTCTGAAAACGCCGCTGGACCCGTTTTAAGTTTGACATCTCAATTTGTGATTTGTGTTGTAGCCTGGACATGAAGAAACTTCCTGGCCTCTTTATTTGGTCTCATCAGTTACGACGTGCTAAACAAATATGGACCATTCAAAGTTAATACCCCCGGCACTTAGAACACAATCAGAGGCTGATCAGTGCCAAAGTAATTGTTCATTTTTCTAATTGAGGTAAACAATTGCAATAATCATGATATTGATTTGAGGTTGTATCGCCCTGCCCTATGCTTCACTGAAAGGAAAATTGAGTGGCACTAGCATATTTGTTCATTTATTTATTCTTTTATTCTCTTAGAGTCAAATTAGACAATAAAAGAAAGATTCTATGGCATTGATATACGTGCTGACGTTTTCACCTGAGCCATGCTATACAACAAGGACAGTATTCACATCACTGCAATACGGGGTTAGTAAAAAAACAGCAGTATTATACAGTTAAAACTTTTTTATTTCATTCATTAGACACTGGGGAGGAAAACAATTGGAACATCTACACACCACAAACACACACTGTCTGAAACTGGCATCCTGTATGGAACTGGGGCACAGTCTTAGTTTATCTATCCTGCAGGAAGTGTCAAAAGTATACAAGTGTAAGATTAAAAACAATTTTAAAAACCAAACAGTTAAGGGGACAATGCCCTTGTGTGAAGCCTGAGAGCTCAAGAAAAACAGGTTAGCGACAAGGATGGCACAGGTCTTTTTTTTTTTTTTTTTTTTTTTTTGTTAAAGTTTGGTCATTTTCTTTTTTCTCTTTTTTTGTAGAAACACAAACAATGTGAATCAGTTGTTTGTGAACACTTTGAGCGGTGATAAAGAAGGTGGAGAGACCCTGAGGACAGAGGCAAGCGGATGAAAGAGGTCTGTTTAAAAGTTTCACACCATGAATAAGTAGCAGAACAGCTGAAGCAGCAGCACAAGCAGCACAATCGAGCCCACACACACTCAGACTACTCGAATGGAGGAGAGGGGGAGGAAAGAAAAAAAAAAAAAAAAAGACATCATAGCCTCTACCCAGATTCAGGTCTACATTATAAGGTCACTTCCACTGTAAGATGACTTTCTGCTGATTTCTCACTTTCCTCTCGCTGAAGTCAATTGTGACATAATTACATGCACACACCATGACAGAGCACTGTAAAATCTGTTTTGTCACACCTCTGTGGCTCGTTCGAAAACGGAGCCAAAGAAAACAACTGCGGAGACACCTAATTCAGCCGGCCAGAGCAATCCAAAGTACTGGAGGCCACCAATCACATGTTTCAAAGTTGCATCCAACTAGAAATAGGAAATAAACCTCGGCTTCACTCAGAGTTTCATATTAACGCACCGAGAAAAAAAAAAAAAAAAACGGTAATGGAGGTGATATTGGGAGGAATTGCCTCAGTTTGATTTTTTTTTTTTTTTTTGCTTCTTTTTTTTTTGCTTCTTTCATTATTATTAATTGCCGGGTAATATTTTCATAATCCTTGGTCTTCCTATACAAAATTAGGTTTTACTAGAGGTTTTTTAAGTCAATCACAACAAAGCCTAATAAAATTGAAATAAATGAAGCTTGAAATATTTAAACATTATTCATACAAACAAAACAAACAGTTTACTACACCTCACAATGTGAGAAGCTTTATAGGGAAACTGGGAATGAGCAGAGCCTTCAATCATACGATAACTGCCCTGTTAATGCACCATATAAAAGGTGCACTAGCTTGAGTAATAATATATTGTGCTCTGCACATTGTACTGCAAGGTGAGTACAGTAAACACTCCTTCCTTCAGATAACCCTTGGAAACAGACATGTGAGTCTTTGGACCATGTTGTATTTGTTTCATTAAGTTTCCGCTCCACTCGGCAGTCGACTTGCTGATCAAAATTCGCTTCAGATCGGAGATATTTCCTGGTGGACATGATGACATTTTATTTGGTGGAGAAAGTGATGTGATGAGGAAAATTCAGCATTTTACACGCTGTAAGTCATCAGACAGGCATGTAGCGAAATTAATAAACCACTAGTGAGTCACAGTTTGGAGTCACATGAGCTGTGCTGATCCTCCTGTCTGTTGTAATGGTGTTAAAGCTGCTGTGGTGTAATACAACTTTAAAAAATGTTGCTTATTGTGCACATGGCTCTAATTACCTGCAGTTTGATCCTTGTGTATGGATGTCTACAACCAGTAAAATCTAAATGTAAGGATCCTATTTAAGGTGTGGCTTTAGGCTTATGTGCTGCTCTTTATACTTGCTGAAGCTGCACTGCTGAAAACACCACATAAGCAAATAGCAGCAGGTCTGTTCTGCTCAGCTGGCAAGATCACAACATTATCCCTCATTTAGGTTCAGAGTTCACTGCCTACAATGTGTTAGTAAATTAAGCACCCCATTAAAGTCCATTAAGTGCTGGAAAACCAGGAGAAGTAAGATACAATATACAATTGTCGCTTGCTAATGCTAATCATTGTTCGAAGGTTACTGAACAGTGCCTCCTGTAAACACTCTAAACCAACAATAAAACATAACCTTAAATCTTTACGCAGTCTGAAATGACAACAGATATTACAGTTGGCACGGTGCGGTTGGATGTGAAGTTCTTTGGCATTTTTGTTTTAGGTCTAGGTTAACACTGGTCACAAGTTGTGCATGGAAAGCACCTCTGTCTGCTGTAGATGTGATTTCAATCCACTCTGTCCTCCAAACATAATTTTTTTTTTCCCACTTTTAATTTCAATTGTAAATGTCCCCACTATAACTACTTTATTTTTTGAAATAAGAAAATCAAAACAAAATCCACAAGGACAGTGTTAAACTTTCAGTTTGAAAGCTGAGCTGTCTGCTCAGTTTTACACCATTTGATTTGGACAAGCTATTGCTGTTTAAACAAGATCCACTATTGTTACTCCTCTGAAGGACCAGTTTTTTTTGTTTTTTTTTGGTTCTTTTTTCCACAGGACCATACAAATGAAATAGCTTCCCAAAACATGCTCAACCTTGTCTGGGGCAGCCGAGGTACAGTAGAGCTGTAAGAGATCGAGTGTGCAGGGGAAATTGGATGCCGAAGTGGGTGGCAAAGCCAACTTTAACTCTACCAGGTAAATCAATGTGTTTGTTCATTTGTGGACAGAGCTTAAAGCAAGTAGTAAAGGTTTGTCCAGCAGTTAGAGCAGTGAGCCCCTGCTATTGCTTGCAAACAAGGTGGCTGATACAGGTGCAGTATGTCATTGATAAGAAGGCTGTTGTTATGTGCATGTTAATTGGCACATATGCTCTACCACTGTTTTAGTATCAATTATAAAAGGGTTGCGTGTATATCTATCTGTAAGATAGAGCACTGGCTGTTGCCTTGGACAAGCTGTGATTTGCTAGTTCCATGCAGCACAGGACAGTTATTGCTATATGGGTTTAGTTAGTATGCAGGTGGGGTGGTTCACTTCACTTTTCTGCCTTTAAATGGCATCAAATCGTCTGTGATAGGTTATTTTTAGAACTGCAGAAGCAGTCTTTTTCTTGCTGTCCTGCAAAATACTTAATGAATGGTATTTCAGAACTGTAGTGTGTTGTGTCTAGATAATAATGATGCTCATGATCTTTTTTGCTTAATGAAAACTCAGAGACTTCCAAGATTTTTTTTTTTTTGTTGCGGTATGCAGAGGGAAGAGTTGGTCAGGGGGAGATCGGTTTCTAGACAGGGTAGCCGTTTGCCCTTGTGTGTCACATTATAGTGTGTTATCACATCAAGGATAATTGGAAGTGTGAGAGGGAATACCAAGTGGGGATGCTGAGGACAAATTGATGGCGAAGGAAAATAGTGAAAGCCAAGTACAATATTTAAGCTGCTTCTAAAGAAGTGACACAAGGCGCTGCATGATAATTTGAAGTGCATTATAATGTTAACATGTGATGTGTGGTCTTTATAAATACTGTAAAGTGTACTATTGTCAAATCATCTTGTCATCTTGCCAGTACAAAGATACATTAGAAAAAACACGTAGACTATAAATAAAGATGGCCATAGCTTCTGTGGCATCACTCACAAGTTTCTGAAGACTGCTTTTTAGGCTTAGATTGGGCTGCTCCACCATTGCCATCTTGGCTGTGCCCGACTTCGCCTAATTCGTGGCTAATCCCGAAACGGGCGATTTCAGTTTGAGATTCATCGCCGGTTTGTGGCGAGCAAACCCTAGCCTCAAGTTGCCATTCGAAGAACTGCAGGTTTCGCATTTGCATTTCAGTGGTTTTGTTCTATGGCCCTGGATGTTCCTAAAAGCAAAAAAAAGTGTACCCTAAAGATGCTCTGTGTCAATTTATTGTTGGTATTTTTATATTTACTTCATGGTGTTAAGTTAGCACAGTCACCAATAAAAATCGGCCAGCAGAAACTGTCTGAATAACAACTATGAATGTCAACATTAACAAACCCTAACCCTTAATATGGTCAGGATGAATCTATTAAGTGCAAACAGAAGGTTTCATATTTAAAACCTGCATAGTTTTTTCTCCAGCAATTACCTGTGTCTTTCACCCATCCCCCCTGAACACAATTATATATTCTCACAAGTAATCACTAGAGTAATCCCTGGCTGTGCTTAAGGTAGTTGTATATCATTGTTATACATAGATTGTTATTTAAATGATATGACCTGGCTCTTTAAATATTTCACTTTCCTTGTGAAATTGTTTGCAATCCAGAGAAAATACCATCTTATATAACCACTTTGGAAGCATCCCAAATGGGAGCAACTGCTAGCAGCTTATAATTGCTTTACAAGAATGGAGCAAGTTTATAATGAACCTAAATATGTCTTGTTTACTTAAAACCTACTGGAGGCCAACACATCCAAGGCATAGGAAAGGAAGGTGAAGCAGCTCTTGTCCAAAGCCTTGCAACCACTTAAGCAACATAAGACCAGCGTAAGACTGCTGGATATTTGTGGAGCATTAAAACAACAGCAGTGTTGCTATGGCACAGGAGCCACCTGGAACTGGACCGTCTAAAATTAACATACAGTACAGTCTGACAAAACTGTGAAATACCAGTGAAGGCCTGTTCTACGACCACGAAGCCTGGTGCTGGTATTCCTCTAGGACTGTGACTCTGCCCACGCACTACCTCTACTCATATGTGCAGAGTTTTAAAGGAACCCATAAATATGGAGATTATAAGGTTTTTGAAATAAATAAATAAATAAAAAAGGGAAAAAAAGAATCATCTGTACGACAGAATCAACTGTTCTGACACCTTGACTGGCAATTTAGCTCAGTGTAACCGGGTAAGTGACAATGCAGCTCCAAAAATGGCGATTGTGAGATGGTGGCACGATGGCTAAATTCTCCCACAGCATTTGAAGCAATGAGACAATGGCAGTGCAACACTCAGCACTATTTTTATGATTATCTTCACTGTGGTGTTATGAAATACAGTGCTGTCTTCACTTCAAGTCTTTGCACTGCACCTAATACTGTAACACCACTGCCCCCTGCTGGTTATCTTTATGGACAGTAGATCACCGACAACATCACACTGTGCATGTGTGTGTGAATGTTCGAACGGATCCATTTGCCATATGAAAGCAATAAATAATAGAATGCACTTTACTACCAGCTGACACGTGAGTAATTGCCAAAGCAGCATGGCCATGCCATTAAGCTATTTACTCATCATCTTAGCCTGTTGGATCTGCTTCATGCCAGCTGGTTGTGCGCACACTTTTGGGCGTGTCTTTGTGTGTGTACCCATATGTTGACTGCTCATATGGTAATTTGCTGTAAATCACAGACAATACTGCAACACTTTTCAAATAAAAACCAAAACAGCCCAACAGCCTAAACAGATGCTGCGAATTTGCATGTAATCAATGTCGCATGGTTTAACAAATTATTTAATGAGGGCTTTTTTTTTTTCTTTGTTTAGTCTTGAAGCTTATTAAAAAAAAAAAAAAAAAAAAAAAAAGGTTGACAAGGTAGGCTTCATATAGGTTAAAAATTTTACAAATTTATTGTTGTGATCCACTTTTATTGCTGATTTTCTAAAAAGAATTTTGGAGTACTAGGCAATAAGATATTCCCATCAATATGTGCTCCTTACATCTTTTACCATAAGTGGAACAACAGATCAAATTTAGAAGGACAAACCAGACCTTGGTTGTTTTGCTACCTTCCTCAACAGCCACTCCTCTTCAACCACAGAGTAACAAATGCAGGTGGAGAAATAGGTAGCTAGGGGAAGTGGGAGCTGTTTCAGGCACTTTATTTACTACTACATCAAAAATGGATGTGTGCTACTGAGGAGATGGGCTAGTACTATCTGACACAAGTCCAGTATATGCTTCACAGGGGATCTAAATTTGGATTATAAACAGATTTACCTGAAACTACCAATTGCAACATTAACTATACATTCTTTACTTACACTGACAAACTGGCAGTTCCCCTGCTTGTGTTGTTTTTCATGTTTTCTCACTGATGTCATATTTTCCTTTTAGTGAGTGAGACAAGTGCAACTTCTTCCATATCCTCCATTACCGGCACAGCAAGACACATGGCAGCACAAACATGTTTTTTCTGGGTCACAGAGGAAGTGCAAAATGAGTTTTAAGGCTCTACAACGCACGTCTCATCTAGTTCTGTCTTGGCAGTTGCTTTCTCTGTTGCCAAACGCCAACCAGCACCTCAAGTCTGTTGTTCCCATTATTTCTGCCTAATCAAAGTAACCTTTCCCTGATGCTAATCACAACTAAAATGACCTTGTTCTTGCCTTGAGGGAGCTGCGAGTTAAACATGAGGCATTTGAGCTGCTTAATGACCCACATTTTTTCTTCTGCGTGCTTCTCTTATATGCAAATTTATGGAGCAAGGTGCTCCCAAAATCTATTCAGATCATCAGTTCTCCAGGGGAAACCTCTGGTGAAGGCATGGAATTTCTATTCTGCATTGTTCTTGAGTTATTGCCTTAAGTAAAACATGTCTACTGTTAGAGGAAACATGGAGTGTAGTTCATGTGCATCTTTTGTCAGATTTTATACGCAAGTGCCAATAATAACACACACACACATATATATATATATTCTGTATTATTCTATATTCATTCTATTCTATCATTTACGTCTGTAGAACTGCACTGAAAATATGGCAGCTTATTGTAAGTCAATGTGATGTGTTCATCTCTGAGTAGGAAGACAGGAGGTTAGGACGGGTGGTGAGATCTGTTGGTGGGTTCAGCAGGATCACTGCACAGCAAATGACCCTCTAGACAGATGTAGTGGGTCACAGAAATGATCAGTGACACAGACAATCCAGAGCAAAGCCGGAACAAGTAAAGATGAAGAGGAAGTAGTGACGGCAAATGGAGAGTGTGTGAAAAGGAGCTTATATGTTTAAGATGAGCCAGGACTGGAGGCAGTTAACCTACAGTGACAATACAGCATGTCCCTCTGATAACAATAACAGAAAAAACATCCACTGTTATATCATTATTTGATTTCACTGATATTATTCTGCATTTCTGTGGTTTTATTTTGGGATAGTGATGATCCAAAAACGGGTGATGACTATTATTGTATTTGAACCCGAAAGAAAAAATATTTAATTTCTGTTTGAAAAGAAACAATATGCGCTAGAAAGTCCTGTCAAGTTTGTCAAGACCATGAATCAGCAGGTCAAAAAAAAAAAAAAAAAAAAAAAAAAAAAGCTTGTACAGGGTTATGGTTTCCACTAGATGGTACTGTAGTCTCTTTATTTCACCAGGGGAAGCAAGATACACTATCCTGCTTTTGCCTCCAATGTGATCAGGGCTGTTTATAATAGAATCATGATGAACAGAATCATAAATTTCAGATGACAAAACACACTTATTATGTATCCAGTGGTTTCAATTGATTCACTTAAAAGAGGAAAACATCAACATGTAACATCAAATCTGTAAACCAAAAAAAAGGTTAAGATAAGACTAAAAATACAATTAATGCACTAGCCTATTGGGCTTGTAGGATTAACATGAAGAGAGCAAGATGATGACTAACATACTAAATAATAAAAGCATTCTGTTACCAAAATAAAAATAAATAAATAAAATTTAAAAAAACAAAAAAAACAAAACATTTTTCTCCAATCTTAGCATTTTTATTGTGAAATACTAGATTGTTGATGTTGGCCAAGCATCTAAAAACCATTCAAATGAAATGATCTGAGAAAGAAACATCCATCTTTGGCTGAACTCATATGTAACCATGGACAAGGGGTAGTGAGTACACATGGCTTTGCTATAACAAAGCCAATAGGTTTGAAAACCATCAGTCTCTAGACTATAGAGAGCTGTGAAGGTGATAAAGAGAAGTATAGCGGCCCAACAATATGGTTGAAAACAATGTCAATCTATTAACAGGGATGTTTTCTGCCATATTATGATTTGTATAGTCATTATGAAGCACTGTATTAACAATGGTTTAAGGGTGACAGCAATGGCTGTGGTCCCTTTAAATTCATGCTGGTCAGAATGGATTTTAATGACGACCAGGTTTCACAATTGGCGAATGGCCATACAAAGCTCTCAAACTATTTGTGCAGCCTAAAAGACCTCTTCACTTTCCAGCTTTTTGATTTGCTGTATTTTGGTGAAAAATGAATTACAGCACATATTGTCCTTCCATATGCTCAGCATGTTCGCAACACACTGTAGTGGAGGTTTGGCAAAAATATGACTGTTGGGACCATATTGAGTCAAAATATAGCCAAATACACAGCTTCCACGCTTCTATTTTCATGTTTCTCCTGCACATCCATGCCATTCATGTCTTTTGGCATGAATGGAAGCTGTGTATTTATCCATACTTTGGCACAACCGTGGATGTTTGGAACATAGTGAGCATACAGATGGACAGTGGAGAAGTGGATGAATACTGTACGAGTAGTTTACACTGAGGTTTCCGTGCTTCTTCATGTCAGGAAATCTTGTCGCCATTGGAATCCGTTATAACCAAGGTGAAACAACAACTGCTGTTCTCTATGAGGCAGCCAACAACTAGCTTTTACCAACTAACTCACGCTTACATGAGACGAGTAACTGATACTATAAAGACACATTTTGTTGATATAAGGTTGTCACATGCTGTAAAAGGTGTTTACAGGCCTTTTTTTTATGATCAATTGGGAGAGACTAAAATGCTTACTTTTTATCTACTGTATAAGTCAATTACATATATGTATATGCCAGTAATTTAAATGATCAGCAAAATGACTGAGCCTTTAACAAGAAATAAATCCTTTTAACATGAAGTGAGTTATGGCTTCCTGTCAGAGGTGGAGAGACTGGCCTAGGGATCCAGTAATTGTTTAGTGTTGATCTTGGGATACACACAGAACAATGATATCGATTATCCGCTAATAAATCTCATCCTGCAAGTATTCTTGTGCAGCGAAGCCTTCAGTGTTCTTGGGGGACACATCAAATGAATGATCGCCACAAAGGGGTGGAGATGGATAACGCTGAGAGAGAGCTTTTGCAAGGTAATAAAGAGTCCTGATGTGGATGAGCGAAGTGCCTGGCAGGTTGAGCCTCTTCCTGTTGCTGATTCTGTATAGATTTTCCATTTGTTTAAGTAGGACGTATCATATGCAGGAAATACAACCTTACCTACTGTCACTGGAAACTAAACAACTGATAGCTTCCTCATCTTCCACTGGGGCTTTAACCAACAGCAATCAATCACATCCTGAAGCCATAACACTATTTCATGCTATGGTTATTTAGATCTGTCATGAAATACACACACTTAAACTAGGTGGTAGAAGCATGAGGTGGTGACACTGCAAGTTAACATTTAATGAATACTATTTGCATAATGTAATTATATTTGCTTTACCTAATAAGTCATAAATCCTTTGACTTTCTAAATGTGAACCAAGATTTCATTGACCTCTGATAGCCACTGAAACAAACACAATACGGCATGTAGCAAATACATATTCAATAATTAGCACTGTCTGTGGGCTGCAGCACTCGCACAGTTGAGCCACTACTTATTGATATTGACTTATTGGTCTAACAGCCCAGTGCATTTACAAGCGTCATCCAATAACCTCCAAACTCTTCATTAGGGATGGCAAATTGCCATGTGGTTAACAATACAACAGCAGAAGAAAACATCTTAGTGGGACAGAACGAGAGCTGCTCAATGTACAGTGTTGTAGATTATGGAAAGATTCAATCTGAAGCTGTGCAGTCTTCTCATTTTGGCATTCGTTTTTACACAATAGACAAATCAGCGTCTTCAATGCCAGCCTTAAGATGGCAAATGTGACACGGATTACATCTTGTCGGCTGAGTTTTTATTATGATGCTAATGTAATCCACTGGGCACTCACAAACCATGAATCAGTCTCGCTCTCATCGATGCAATTTGCTGGCAAACTCTATTTGGGCTATTCATTTTCAGGATTAGAAATTTACAATTTACAGGCTTATTAATTATTAGACACCTCAGAATAAATGCTTTGCTGCCTTGTGAGGATCCCTCCCCAAATTGACTTTAACAAGGTTACCCAGTTATTGTTTGATTGTTTTCCTTTCAAGTTCAAATAGTTACATTTTTTAAAAGCTTCCTCATTTCTGTACAATATAAATACATGAACCTGTGCAACAACTGGATACAACTGCACTACTATTGTTCCTATCTGAGTAGTTTTATTATTTTTACACATGCCGAAGACAATGTTGGTGCTGCTTGGGGGCAGCAGAGTGGCCTGAAGCAAACTTCAGAGAACAAAGGGGATAATGAATAAATGTGGTCCAGCAGTGAAAGGGCTTTGTTTTATAAATTTGACAGCTGGCATGACATCCTATCAAATATTTTTTCAAAGCATGGTTTCCCCCCTGGGGAAATTGTTGAGCGGAGGTGGGAAGCCACCCAGATCACAGTGCATCTTGTCTTTTGGTCAATTTAGGTTGTAAATTATGCCACACGAATTAAATGAGGTATATGGCATTTGCTGAGTGAAATAACCCTCCAGTATTTTCCGTTCTTGCCGTTTTATTTGTTTTGATGTTAGCAGAGGTGAGGTGTTTTTTCAGGGCTCTCTCACAGTGTCAAACAGCTGCAGAGGTGCCCTCAAGCAAGGCAGCATATATTATAGATGTCCTGCATGCTGAGCAGTGTATGTCTGTGTGCCAAAGGTTAAGTGGCATCTGTAGCAGGCTAAATTTGGTCCTATAGATGGACTTGGACAGAAATTAACCATAAAGTGAAGGACACGCATTCATGGGATTTCTATTACAGTAATGAGTTTTCATTGTTTCATGCAAATCCTTTCCTATAGATTTAAAAAGGGACAAGAGTAAGATAAATTGGACAAAGTGCTCATTTGGATTATCTTGTACATAACATTTGAATGTAGCAATCAAACACGGTGTACATTCCACGCTGCACAAGCTGTGAGCTGCCAATCAAGCTGCAAGACCCCCAAAATACTCCACCCAGGAAAGTCTTGAGTGCCACCGTCTCATTTTTTTCCCCCAGCTCAGAAAGACAAACGTTGATAGAAAAAAGCGCCGTCGACAGTTATGTGGTAACTGCAATTTCAGATAAAGCAGCAATATGACGCCCCCCCCCTTACCATTTTCTGCCATTCAATATTTCAGGGATTGAAACGCCATAAAACTTTTAAACATCCAGCAAAAGCTGTTGCCGGCCCTCTCCTTTAAAAATGAAGGGTTAGGGATTACTGTTGGCCATAACAGCTCCACACTGAAGAGCTGAGAGGACAATTAAAGACTTAAACAGCCTTGAGTGAAATATCGGGACACTTAAAAACGACTGCAATTTAGCTGGAGATATTTTAAATCTGCTAGGCGCTCATGTTCCGCAGGCCTGCAGGTTACATAAATACATAATGAGCTATTATAAATGTTGATTTTTTTTTTCTCCCCCCTTTTCTTTTTCCTCCCTCCCCTCCTCATAGTTAATGACGTTGCTCCTTTCAGCTGAAATGTTCTTACAGATGTAACCTGCTCGCCCGCTGGCAAACCAATTTGTTCCGACTGTCTTAGTTTGATGGAAACTAAGGCTGTTAATGGTTTTTATTAAGGTTATTGTGCGCATAGCCGCATGACGTCACGCCCTCGCGCGCTGCATCCCGAGCCTCAGCTTTTTTTTTTTTTCTTTTCTTCTTCTCCCCTTCCTCCTCTCTCTCTCTCTCTCTCCATCAGAGAAGAAGAAGAGTCCGGATCAAACGGTGTTGTTTTGTCCTCCCACCTGCTTTAAACGGAATGCACTCTTTCCAGCTTTTTCTATTCTGTTTTTTGGGGTTTTTTTCCCTTTTGTTTCTTCTTTTTTTTGGGGGGGGGGGGCGTGTAATTTAAAACGCTGGGGACAGAGATGGAGAGTTGAAGTGAGATAAAATCTTTTTTCTTTTTCTTTTTTTTTTAAAAAGTTGAACCGAGTGGCCGATCGTAAAGTTTTGTCCTGTGTGTGCGTGTGTTTGTGTGTGTGAAGTTGAAATGCTCCATCGGCGCGTTTCTCTTGTGGTGTCTGAAAATCGGCCAAAACTCCGGCGGGTCCGCGCGACGCGGCTTTAATCCGCCGGACTCGGCTCCGGAGCTGGAGTCTCTCTGTTGGATCTACAGGATGCATCACCACTTCAACACACATTGTGTGCGACCGGAAGAAAAGTGGATCTGTCTGACAAGTTCCCTTGACATTTTATTTTAATCCCAGAAACACCCTCATCGAAAGCCACATACGAAATCTCCAAGCGCAATGATTTTAACAACTTTTGTCATTATATTGTCCTTCCTGGGTAAGTGATAAATCCATCTGTTGATTTTCTATTTAACCTGTAAATGTATATGTGTTTAAACTGCTCCTTTTTCTTTAGAGTTACGAGGGCGCACAAATGTGAACATCCAGGGTTCAGAAAGTTTGTCTAACGCATCTGTGTTTATTTGTCAAAACGCGTGAAGGTGAAATGAAATGAAATGATGGTAACTGAGCGTGTGCACAACAGTGTCTCGCATAGTTCACACGGCGGAGACAAGTCCGTCCTGACTCGCCTCTTGTAACTCCCAGACTCGGTGTTCACCTTGAAGGGTGACAGCAGCGCAGCCTCCCGGTCCGCCCGCCTGGACTGCGTGAGGGCCAGCGAACAGTGTCTGAAGGAGTACACCTGCAGCACCAAGTACCGGACGATGAGGCAGTGCGTGGCGGGGAGGGAGAGCAACTTCAGTGCGGTCACCGGTCCGGAGGCGCAGGGCGAGTGCCGCAGCGCCATCGATGCCATGAAGCAGAGCCCCTTGTACAACTGTCGGTGTAGACGAGGCATGAAGAAGGAGAAGAACTGCCTCCGGATCTTTTGGAGCATATTCCAGAGCTTACAGGGTATGAAACGACCCAGAGCAGACTGTGAACCATCACCTGACTGATTAATAAGGTCGCTAGAAAAGTAGATAGTGGTAAAAGTATTTAGATCCCCTTCCTTTGTTAAAAAAAAGTCATTTAAATATCAGGAGTAAAAGTGCAGGCAGAATGGCCCCTGTCATCGTCCAATACAATTTGATGCTGTGGAGCATTATCAGTGATCCATTAATGTTTATTAAGCAGCAGTTCAGTGTTGGAGCTGGTCAAGGTGGAGCTATTAGACTAGATTATATTCTAAAAGGGAGTTTATTAAGTGGTTGTGGGTTAGTGTGTAAAAGTACAAAAGAAACAGCCATCAGAAAAGTACAAAAGGTAGAAGAGTGGAAGTGGACGTAGCTTAAACTCAAGGAAAAGACCTAAAATTTGAACTGAAGTTCATCATTTGAGTAAACGGACCATTGGTTTCCAGCAGCTTTGACCCTGAACGCATCTACAGCTTCCTGTACAATTCAGTCACGTCGCAATTTGCAGGTCTACTTTAAAAAAAAAAAAAAAAAAACTCAACAAGCTCTCAAAAGAATAAAAATAAATAAATAAAAAGTATGTCATACAGTCACAACAGTGCACCAGATTCATTACAATGACAAATACCATGATACCTGTTCTCAGAAATGTTAAATCCATGCAACTGAAGATAATTGTAGCTATATTATATTATATACATGATATTATATGACACGTAGATATAATATTTACAGGATAAGCGCTCTTATATTATCAGTATGTGTAACTAACATAGATTACTCAGTATCATTGCTTTCACAGTGTTAAAGACAGTAAGATAACATACATCCACCCACATCCATGTTTATACACACACACTCACACACACACACAGAAGCACACAGCATTAACCAGCATTGTTTTGCCCATGCAGGAAATGATCTGCTGGAATACTCTCCATATGAACCAGTCAATAGTCGGCTCTCAGACATCTTCCGCCTGGCCCCCATCATAGCTGGTAAGAAGCTGCTTTTACATCTGCTGACATTCCTCAGGTTTTAGTTTGGATATCGTGCCAAGTTAAGTCACTTGTACATACGGCCATTAGCGCTCAGTTATGCTTTGAACACAGTTGAAGTCACTACATCACCACTACAGCTCTGTCACTATTTAACAACCACTCTTTTCTATTGCTGTCTGGCTTCAGGCTGCAGCTTTCAACGCCCATTATCCATCACAAAAGCTTTTATTTGCCACTGTGACCCACCATACACAAAGCAGAGTAATTTAGTATATTTCAGCTCTCAAAGCCATGATGAGAGGTCTGCATGTTTTTTCCACTGTCACAGTACTAATGCTGGAAGTAGTATTTATGTGCTAGTTTTGAATTAATCATCCTTTTAGAGTAGAGCCTGTGTTGTGTGAGATCCAGTAGGGCTGAATGCCTGAAATTAAAAAACAAACAAGACAGAAAAACAGAAATGGTTCGTCCTGAATCTAAATGACACGCATGTCCTCAAATGTCAATAGAGTGCAGGTGAACTTGGGACCAAACACCTCGACAGGCCTATATTCAGATTTGCAGAGATCAGACACACACAAACACACACAAACACACACAGAGGAGCAATTAACCATCTGTCTGTGTTCAATGGCACTGATAAAACAAGAGCTGTGTGTGTGTGTGTGTGTGTGTGTGTGTGTGTGTGTGTGTGTGTGTGTGTGTGTGTGACATGAGCAGCACTCGCTGGCACTCTTCAATGCTGAGCTTTCTGACTGGAGGAGGGCGTCTGCTGCACTGGCCAGCTACCATTTCAGTGGAGGAGAAAAAAAAAAAAATGATTCTTTTGCACTCTCTTCTCTTTCTCTGGCTCTGGCTGTGATTGAATCCACTTAGCATATCACAATGGCTCTGCTCCATATGTAATGACATAATAAAGAACGATATTTCAAACAGAGAGTAAGGAAAATTTTGTCGGAAATTTTTGTCGGATTTTCCTCCTGCACTGGAGTAAGGCAATTGTAATGCAGGTCTGGCAATGCAAGACTGGTGAGCGAAAAACATCTGCTAATACTGCTGGACACATTGTCAATGATGTTCCTGGGCTCATTAGGAGTTTGAGGTCTTTCAATAGCATACTCCCTCCCCAAGGGGACACACCCCCTGGCCAGCTGGAAACAACTAGCTACTTTGTACCTAGCCACGTGGAGGCTCTTTGGAAATGGCTGTTCTCTTTTTTCATCAATGCCCAGTGCGCTGAGGGTTCACGGTCAGCCAGCGAATCCTCAACATCCAGCCTCTATCGGAAGACATGTTCCACTCCATCCCAATTCCCTCCATTAAGAGCTTTACACCTGGCCTGATTTCTCTCGTAAGCCTCGTCCAGGGTTTCCTTCCACGTAACTGTCAGTTCTGGTAGGATGACCTGCTTGGTTCTTACGTGCTACATTGGTGCCCTCACCTTTTGCTGTAGCAGGTGCCAATTCTCTTGGATCCTTGTGTTCATCTGAGGGGCCGGGAGAGATCCCAGTCCAGCTCTGGCACGAATGACCACATTGGGAGAGTCGTGCTTCAGGCTTCTGGACATCCTTTGCTGCCCGTCATTTACTTCCCGTTCTCATCAGTACCTGTTTTGGCCACCTCTGCGTCCTTTGACTCCTCCTTATCTGCTTTCCATTCCCTTTAATTCCTCTTCCAAGGATTTGAAAGTAACCATGAGTTTGTAGCCATTTCCACAGAGTGCGCGCAGGTCTCTGCTCTTTGAGCAGAGACCACTGGTTAAGTCCAAACTATTTTCAAAGGTGGGAGCTTGCCTTCCTTTCTAAAGCCTTTACTGTTGTTAGAGGCACTTCATACACCAAGAGAAGCCCAAAAGATCCTTGGGAGGTTTGCACGCTGCTATCGCTAAGCTTTGAGCTTTCCCGGCAGGCCTGATCTGTCCACTGATTTCAGCCACTCGTGCAGCTCTGCACACGCAGTCTGAATGGACTCTGAATCTCACTATTGAACACTATGCCAGGTCTTTGTCAGGTTTATCTGAGATGGTGGGGATAGTTGTTTCCACAATGTAGAAGCGATTTGTGGACTCCAGCTCTATTGATGCCAGCGACTGACTGAAACGGTGCTGTCAGATATCCCCACTTTGACTTTACGCTAAGTTGAAGTTATTCTGCTAAATGAGACACCCGTGCTGAAGTTGTTGGAATAGTCGCAAATGAGGTCTGCTTGGTACTTGATGGTTCAGCAAAATCTGTGGCACCAGCTTGGTTAGGTGTCAACCAGGTCAAGCCACAACACCTTTGTTCTCCCTGGCATCTCTAATTACTTATGTAATTATAGCTGGGTGCTCCAGTCACCCAGAAATGTATCCTGTCTGGACTGAGCTGGACTCTGCTTTGCATATTGCTTGTTTGGTTCAGATGGGGCTAACCATCCTTTCTACTACTACTACTACTGTGGCAGATCTTGGTTCTGGCTTTGGTCACAGCACATCCTCCTTAGAGTAATTCCTTCTTCAGAGCACCACAGCTTGCCGTTTTGATTTTCGCCCTAAAGTTGTTGTGAGCAGTGGAAGGGGTTGGCGAGTCGTCAGTTGGGCTCCTGTCTGATCTCACAGATTCTCACTTCTAATTTTTATTTTATTTTTTATTGTTTCGTCTTTTGGCCGCTTTCTTTTCTGCTTCTCCAAATTTCTCTGCAGTGAGGTTGAGCAGGAGTGACATTACGGTTCTTGTCCTCTGCCATCGTCAAGGATCTGATCCATATCTTTATCAAATTGGTTCCACACAGAAGTGGAAGCTGGCCACTTGATCTCTCTTGTCTCTAGCTAGATGCTGGCAGCAACTTAATGGCCCAATTTGAGGTGCTAGGCACAGTGGGTTGACTCTAGGGCCAGCTCCCCCTGTGTCTGACAAAAAGTGGTCTCTGTGTGCTATGTAGCCTCTGCTACTGACTGGCAATTCATTCAGGATTCATGGACTTGAGATTCATGTTGATTGAGAAAATTCAAAGTGAGAAAGGATTCATGAGGTTTTCAGATAATGGGACTACTAGTAAAGCAAAGCCAAGAAGAAAAAGCAGCTTGAAATATTCAGGTCATTTTTTTAAACTATAGAATCATTTGCTTGATGAATCTTAAATGAGACACCAGACCTCCAAAAATTTAAGGAATCCCCCTGAACAAATGTGAAATGTTGAAATCCTGATTAAGATACATTTAATAACCTGATCTGCTGCTAATGTTCTCTTCTGTCAAAGTCAGAGACCTGACAGATGAAATTGTGTTTTATCAATATTAAGTGCTATTATTATAAAACAATCACCTTGATTATGCAAGAAAGATACATGTGGTGCAGAGATGGAGCTCCAGCTGAGTTGCCAGTTAAATGTATATCATACACACACACACACTATATATACACTTAATGGGTTGGATATCAGGAATCCATTTGCCGTAAGTGACCTCATTCCTGTATGCAACTAAGAAAGACCTTGGGCAAACTGCCGTGTAAAATAATGCTCAACTGAGGCAGTATAGAATGATCCATAGTGTTTCACATGGGTCAGCTATAAGATGTGAACTCACTAATGTGGCTTACAACAAATGCTTATTATGTATTTTATATACGCTTTTATCCCAACTGAGTTTCATAAAATGGGATTTTATTAAAACATGACTTTATATTTACTAAAAAAATATCTAGCAACAAGATATGAGTCTGCATGTTTTGCTTTGCGTTTAAACTAATGCCAACAGAGGCAAGCTGACATGCTCACACTAACAACGCTGACAGGCTGTTGTTTAGCAAGTATGATGTTTACCTAATTCACCATCTTATTGAAGCATCCAAATATTGGACAAATTGAAAAATGAAAAGTCAAGGGATCAATCAACAGTGATTACAATTTATCCAAAGGGACAAATAAATTACCATCTGACCATGGAGCCATGTCACTAGCATGACTAATTCATTTCCCAATCCTCATGCCAGACTACTAGTATGACTCCTCTGTGTTTTGAGCACTACCTTCATTAACAGACGCTTCTTTATTTATGGCTCCAGCAAAGCTTATTCACTTATGATCCATTTATAACACAATCAATTCAAACTAAAAGGCAAGCCAATAACTGCTAAAATATAGTCACCAGGAACAGCTGAAATTAAATGCTGCATCACTTATAAAAATCAATGAACAAGTGCCTTTCAGAGATGTAACACAATGCTGTTGTGCAGACGGGGAGAATGATGGGACTACAGGATTGGCTTTAACAAAAGAAAAACAGCTTCTTCATTACAATAGCAGGGATTGTTTCAGAGTATATCTGCTTGCAAAATCACGCTCAGCTTATTATATGTAAGATGCTTTTTAGAGATGATTCTCCTTATCCATAGCAAGTCTGACACCAACGAGTATGAGATCTGATTAGATTCCAAGAGGATTATTGGAGCACCACACCATGTACATAAGAATGAGGAAGGGAATAAGTTTAGTTTCATTCTGCCCATCAGTATGTTCTCAATGCCTACTTTTACAAAGAAAGTAGTCAATCAAGTCTATATATTTGTATCTAATTCTTATTTGAATATGTCCGCATAAATCAGCAACGCCTCTATGCAGACACACCTCTTGTACTTAATTTCTCTATAACCAACTATAAATTAGAGGTGTTAACTGTATAATGTTTTCAATTTCAGAGTGACAAATGTCGAAAGTTTTACTTAAGTTACTTAGTTACTCAATTTCCATGTAAGAAGTCACACTCACAGAGGAAATGTCAGTGATACTGGTCCCACCATTGAACCCAGTATCTTCCCTCTCTCCTCCCAGTCTATCCTCCTAGCTCATCAGTAGTCTTACAGAGAATTGAGTCAGTGAACAAGAGATGAAGCTTGGCATGACGATTTTCCATTGCAAAGATCTCAAGAATAATTCAGTGGGTCTTGCTGCCTGAAGCAACAGATTAATCCTCAGTAGTCTTTGTCGTCTGCCGCTGGCCCAGCCTGCCTGTGAACTGCGCATATATAAGCAAGCTGCTCCATCTGAACATCAGAGTGGCCATCAGTACACAAAACACTTTAAATCTGCTGATCTTTTTTACACAAGACTGCTTTTGGCCGTATCAGCGAATCATCTTAAGGCATTTCCTTTCACACGCTTCTCCTTTGTTTTCGTTCTGCCCCTCTGTAACCGCAGAAAACACAATTTATTCCAACTGAGTTAACCAGAGGGAGCTCAAAACCTAATAATAAACACAAGTTGTGGATTATAAGTTTGAAATTCACTTATATACTGAGTAATCAAATATTAAGACCTAAGCATTCAGTGGCATGAAGTGAAGCAAAGAAAACTATCATATTTATTAGCGAGCATACTATATTTCAGAGTTTGGACATCTTCATAATGTTTTATATAACATGATATATCTGAACACTGCAGAGAGCAGTTTTAGATGTGTGTACACAGGGGGTGAATGCAATAATACCAACATTTGTTCAATAAAATGTAATCTAAGACAACCTCTACCATGGCACACCGCATTTTCTCTATTACTGTGTGTGTTTTCATTACTGGAAGTGTTTTTATGTCCATTCCCTGTGGAATGCAACAGCAAAATGTATTTAATGACTTTGGGGGAGCAACATGAAAAACTCAAAATAAAAACACAATAGAGAGCAGCTATTTTCTTGATATTAATGTGAATAATGAAACTTGTTTAGCATTGGAAAAATCTGACACCTTCAAAAATAAATTCATATATGATGAAAACAATAGACAACTAATGGTTAATATCAAGTCCATCCCTATTTTCATCTTATGCAGAGAGTGATTTACTGTGAAAAGACATAATCTTAGTTTTAAGTTGTGCAGACAGAATATGACTTTTCATGTGGAAGCAAAACATATCTGGAAAAGTCTTATTTACTTCACTACCGACATCTGACACTTTGAATTAGCTACATCATAAATATTATGAATCATGCAAAGAACCTCATTAAGAAAATACTATCAGACACATAATCAGTCATTTACACACACAGAAACACACATACACAAACAAACCCTAGTTTTACTATATTCGTGGGGACCTGACATTGGCATAAATCATTCACTAGCCCCTAACTTTTACCTTCACAACTGAGCGCCTAACCCTAACTCTAAAACCAAGTTTTAACCCACAAGCAGCCATTTCAACTTGCGGGGTCCGTCATTTCGATGCCTACAAACTTTTGGACCCCACAAGCACAGCGGGCTCCCAATTTTCAGACCCCACACATCTAGTAAAACAAGGCCAAAACTCACACGCACTCACTCACATACTGACTAACCCACTCCCAGCATTTCCTGCCACTCTGACACATAAATGTTACTGGAAGATGAAGGCTCAGTAAAGCGGCTTGGGGAGAAGAAATTCTTCACCAAGATGAGTGTACCTGATGGCTTAGCCATGACAAGTTGCGTGCAGGGAGCCAAGTGGATATGCAACCATGAGTGATGCAGGCAACAGCTAATCGTGGCTTTGAGATAAGCAAATGAAACGCTGTAGGCTGCAGGTGACGCTGGATAATGTTTTTGGTCAGGCATGGAATTATTTGATGCAAGCTAACCACACCCTGCACCCACACGCACAAACAAATGCATGTGCACAAACATTCAGAATCACTCATACTGTGACATGACTTGTGTGCATTACTGCTGAATGGAGACCCTCATCTACATCCAAATCAGCACCCCACCTTTCCATACAGTGGCAGTGACATACACATTCTCAAAATTCAAAAATATCTGAGTGCCTCAGGTTTTCTTTATGGCTGACTGATACACAGGTGCATAAATATACAGGTTAGTGGTTTTAAGCACTAATGCTCGAAAGTAGGAAGTTAGAAGGAAGAGCAAATAGGTTAGGGTTAGGGTTAGTCCACGACAGTGATATTTGACAACTGCTGATGTTAAGACAGTAAATTTGCATGTCATGAGACAGCTATATTTCGGATTGATTGGCCAAGTGCAATCTCCTTTGATCTGACTTTTTGAAAAACAGAAATGAATCAGATATGTGGATGCCCCTGGGCATTTGACAAGTGCAACCACAGAGATTTGCACCCCCTTTCCCTGCTCTCACAGTATCCTGCACTCACAGTAGTGCCATATGTCCAGTCATATTACTTTACCTCATCTTCACAACCAGTGAGTCAGATCTGCAGGAGGAGATGTTATCACATAGTAAGTCGTGCGTACAAGAACCTGAAAGTTTAACGGGTAGTTTGGCTTCCAAAAAATGTTGTTTGCTTGTCATTATGAGGACGAATAGTTTAAGTATGAAAATTAGAACTTTCGAGCAACTTTCTCAGGCGACCATCTATAAATATTGTAATCTCTATCATCATTGCTGGAACTGTAGGGATTTACATTCTCAGCAGAAACATGAACTAAGGTTTTATGGTCCACAGAGTCTCACAGTCCTACATCAGCATCCTTGTGATCTTCTATCAGAATCACGCTGAATGTGACAGACATCTGCAGTGCTGAACTGCTACTGTTAAAATCAACGCAGGATGAGCAACTGTCTAGAGGATTAAAATGGGGGAAAGGAATAGATACCGCAGACTGAGTGAGATTTGGCTAATTACATGGGTGCACTTAATAAATGGATCTTGGGTCTGGTCATAAATACTGAGACACTGGCGTATATTTAGTGATGCTGGCTGGAAGCCTGACAGACGGCAGGGTGCCATGAAGAAGTCAGCTCCGACCACTGCTGTTTTCTTTCCATTATGGGAGATCACAAAAAGGGCACTAAGTGGAGGAATATGTGAAGGATTAAATAAAGCAGTGATACATTGCAAACCACTTTGATTTTGGATTAATATATAAACAGCAAAAGGAGACTAATATAATTATTTTGTGGTTTTGAGTTTTTTGGACTAATGATTTTTTAGCAAAAATATACAATAGAATCAGGAATCAAATAACACATGTTAAATATGCATAATACTAACAGTTTTGACTGCACAGCTCAGACTCAAGATCTCACACACACTTGGGGTTTGAGGAGGTCAGTAATACTTTGTATTTGTAAAATCTGCAATTCTCAGACAGTCATTTTCATGTCATACACAGAAAAAAAGAGCAATTTCATAACTACATGTTCTTGTTCCTGCACTTGGAGTACATAAACAGAAGAAAAGAATAGCTTGAGCAAAGTACAGACTACACTCAAATTAAACCCTGGAGAGACAGGTTTTTTTCTAACCAGCTCCACTCCTTCTGACCTCGCTGCCCCTGGATTTTACTGGTTGCAACAGTTCAGGAAATTTTATTGCTTATTTATTTCATGTTTCATGTGCAAAGAGATGATTCATTTAAATAAACCTGCATCCACAAACACATGCCAAGGATAATATGGGGACTGTAGAATCTGATGCATGAGGTGCACAAGGTTCTCTGGATGTTTCTAACAGGAAGAATTGCAACAACCATTTTCTCACCAGGCCTATGTGGCCCACATTTCCCTATTGTGACTTAGTTACTTGAAAAGATCTGAACAATAAGTCAATTAATTGAATAAAATTAGAGGTCACTATTTTGATGATCAATTAATAATTTAATCTGCAAATATGCTCAACTGATAAGATTCTTACATGTGCCTATTTGCTGGTTTTCTGTTCAGTTACTGTTGCATGGACAAAAAAAAAAAAAAAGGAAAGCTGCAATGGATATTTGTACTTCTTACTCTTTCTAGAAAAAAAAAGCAAAAGGATTAATTGACTCACTAATAAAAGCTTGTGTTATTTGATCTTCGAAGACAGACGCAAACTTTTTCTGGCTGCCAACTTCTTTGGTCACACACAACACAGACACATGTCTAGTCAAATAGGTGTTTGTGCAATATGGGACATGGGACATATAGTTAATACAGCACAAACCTTTTCCCAAGCATTTCTTAAGTTGGGCTATTAGAAAAACTGGAGACTTCTGCTTCTCATATTCTCAACTTCACTATATGAGTGTAGCTGCCGCAGGACACCATAATTAACCTCTTCCATGAGGTTCTTATTTAACCCTACCTGGCTGGCGGTCCATCAAAAAGCCTTTTGTAGCAACCTCGTGGGGGTCAAAGGGTCAGATTCCAGTGTTTTCAACAATGGCCCTGCATTGAAAACAACATGGTGGCCGTGCTCAGAGGGTGCAACTTAAGAAGGCGAAGTGGGATTTGTTTTCCTTAAGTTGGCCTTTTTTACAGGAGATGATGTCATATGTAAATTAGAGGATTGCAGCCATATGTCACATTTCTGTGGCTTTGTCTGTAATTCAAATCGAATAAGACATTTCACAGTTTCACAGAGAAACAAAGACTTTAAGAGGATTTACAGAAACAAGCACAGATTGTTTTCAAATGATTAGTGCCATTATGCAGCACACAAAAATTTAACAGCACAAGGAGCACAGACAACTATTAACAACAATCTTCACCACAACCCTACATATGTCCATGGCTACACAAAATCTCTTAAGCAAGAGAATCACATTTCTGATATAAGTGCCCCTGTTTTACGACATGATGCTGTTCACGTACTCTTAAGGAGACTTGAATGAATTGTTCGAGTTAATGTCATGACTCTCCCATTAACTAGAATGTGGTCTTGGACACGTAAGAATGTATTGTGCTGAATATATTCCTGAATAGTAGAAAATATGACCCTAGAATTAGCTAATTAAATGCAAAACTGCTCGATAGAAAAGGTTTTGCGCTGCCATAGGGTGCTTTATGGAGTCACACTGTGACCTACAGCTTTAACCTCCTAACTCACACTTAGATTAGCTACATCCACCCACATTTACAGTCACGTTTCAACCCAACTCTTCAAAGTAAGAATTCTGTTATTTTTGTGTTTTCAATACAACTAAAGGTTAGTATTTTGAGATAAAACTGTCACACCTATGGCCGAAGAACTACAAATAGCCACGACAGGATCACAGCCCACATCTCTAGGCACTTGTCAGATGTAAGTAATGGGTTTTGTAATATGTGATTAACCCAAGGTTCAAGAATGTATTCAGATTTAATCATGGCTCATTCTGTGGTGCATGAAAGAGTGCAGTGAACTTCAATTCCACCTCAAAAGGCAGAATTACAGAATTCATTCTTCCATGTCGAGGCTGAGGATTCAGTTTGTGTTTCTGTGCAGGAGTCAGTGGAGCAGGAAGGACTTTAACTACAACAAATGAGAAAAATGAGATGTGAGAGTCATTATGTTGGCCACAGAGTGATTTTGCAATGGAAGGAAAGGCATACTGGGATGGAAGCAACGATGGGTGGCTTGGTTCATGCAACTCCCGGCAAGGAAAATGCACTGCGTCTGAGCAGGTGTTTGTACATTTCTGTGCTTTCTGTAAGGCTGAGGAGAAAACAAATCACCCTTCAGCTACATGTGGAAGATGTTATGAGAAAAACAGCATACTAGGACATACTAATATGCAGTTTTTGGTAACACGCTGAATATTAAGGGTTTCAGCTTTTGTCTAATTTAAAGAGATTACATGTCCCCTTGAAGAGACCGTGCCATGTGCTCTAACCATGATCAGAAAGGCCAGACCTAATAAGGTCTGAGAGAGGAGTCTGATAAGAAAATCGAGAACACCGTCGAGCCAGAGAATTTAGAGTTCAAATGTGTAACAAAGCAATTGCAACAGATGGAGCAACAGGAGCAACAAATTGCAGCAATAACTTATGATGAAACGCCTGTAAAAGATTTGTTTGCAAATACAAACGTGACTGAATTCGAGGCTCAAAGCTCTTTTGCTGTTTCAGGTGGAATTCTAGTATGAAACGCTGTGAGAAAGTGGTTTTGAATACAAAAAGATATTTAGGGGGGAAGTTTTCTTCCAGCTATGCCTCTGGGATGAATGCTCTTTTTCCATCATTTGGAAAATTCATGCCTGTGTTGACACAATAGCTTTCGTTTATCTTCCTTAATTATGGAAGATGGCATTTTACAACATAACTAATCCAATTTCAAAACTTTCTTAGAACAGAATAAAAGTGGAGATGTGCAATTTCTCGGGTCTGATGGAATTTAACTGCTTCAAATAAAACAAAAGAACCAAACAGAAAAAAAAAAAAGACAGTGAAGGTAATGGAGCTGAATAACATGCTGAAAATGAGGATTACTGGTGTAGCATCTCTTTTAGGAATTGCAGTGCAAGACAAAATTTCTTCATGATGTTTTTCTGTCTCTTCTTCAGGTCAAATGACAAATGACAAATATTTCTCATTTATGATGCAAACAACAATATAACCTGCACAAGAACGTGATAATTATTATATGGCGAAATGGAAAATGACGCCCCTCTCCTCTCTCTTAGTGGAGCCTCCATCCACAAAGGAGAACAACTGTTTGAATGCTGCCAAAGCCTGTAACTTGAATGACACATGCAAGAAATACCGCTCAGCTTACATCAACCCCTGTACGAGCAGGGTGTCTGCCTCTGAGGTGTGCAACAAGCGCAAATGCCACAAAGCTCTACGACAGTTCTTTGATAAGGTAATTAAAGCGTGTTCACGTCAGAAGCTATTTGCATATTTTTTCGTGCATTTGATTTTGTTGTTTTGGCACTCAAACCAACATCTGTACCAGGTGTCATACATCAAAGAAAGAAAAATAAAAATACTATTTTAAGTGCAGTTCCTCATTAAGCCAACTTTCTATCCAATTTCTTTCCAAAGGTCTCAGTTACCTGAGCATGGCTCTTAACTCTGTAACCTAACTAGAATACACCACCACAGGCTAGTATACACACTGGGGGGCGGCCATAGTGAATCTGCCACTAGTTTACTCAGCTACTCTTACTGTGAGAAGCTGCATTGGAATTTGAAAGAGGGGCGATTGTAGATATCACTGGACACCTGGGAGGAAGTGGAAGCTTTTTGCCCTCCAGGCTCTAACGCCACCTGTGTCAACATCTGTTCTTTCTTCTTTTTCGTTCCGAAATTCAGGTTCCGACTAAATACAGCTATGGGATGCTGTTTTGTTCCTGTCCAGCAGGGGATCAGACAGCATGTGCAGAACGCAGACGACAAACTATTGTACCCGTCTGCTCCTACGAGGATAAGGACAAACCCAACTGTCTGTCTCTTCAGAACACATGCAAGACCAACTACATCTGCAGGTAAGATGCACAGAGGGATCCTAAATACACAAATTTTTTCCCAATTTAAAATTATTTACTATGTATATGGTTTAAGTGTAATGCATTTTAGATTAGTTTTCGTTTTCTCTCACGTTTCATTGCATGTGTCTAAGTCATTGCAAAACCAAATCTAAGGTCTAGGAAGTGCAAATCACCTGCAGAGGGAAATTCAGTAGTAATTCAGATGGTCTATTTTAAGACATGATAATTGGCGGTCTACTGCACGGTACAAACTGAACAGTCATAATGTTAACTGACAGAAAATTGCTAGTCTGAGTCAGTTTTAAATTAAAGTCTGTGACCAAAGAGGAGGTAGTCTCTAACAATAACTGCTATGGCACTGACATAGCATGTGTAATGGGTTATAGTATACTGTATAGGTTGGGAAGCAACCTTCACCTTGGCGACTTACAAGGCAATTTCTGAAATCTTTATTTTACTCTGAATTTATATTATACGAGTTTGTCAATCACCAGCAAGGAAAAGGAAGCACTGATTTATTTTTTTATGCCAGTTAGTCAGTGGCTTTAAATTGCTGAACCTTTGCACTTTGCTCACGGTAAGCTTGATATCCAACAGCAGCATCAGTAAATTTGCAGCTCTAATCTCACTATTATTCGTAGGTCGAGGTTGGCCGACTTCATCAGCAACTGTCAGCCAGAAGCTCGCTCCATATCTGGTTGTCTGCGGGAGAACTACGCTGATTGTCTGCTGTCATACTCAGGTCTTATTGGTAAGTCATTATCTCAAGATTATTTTAAAATCGGATTTTAAGTACACCCATAACTGTATGTAAAGTTGGACTACTAATGATGCTTCTTTTGTTTTGTTGCACCCATGTTTTCATTGAAGTAGCAATGAAATCTATTCACATGATCTTGTGGCAAAGAAAAGAAAATAAAATGTCCCAATAGAAGAAACTCTAAAAATCAGTTATTCCAATCACTAGCATTATTTGTCATTCAGTGTTAATTTTTTTTGTTTTTTCGTCGGGTTTATTAGGGGGTGATTCTGTTTTTTCTGAAACCAAAAGCAAATAAACAGACTGAGAGGATGGAAAGTTGATATAAGAATATCTGCCAATTCCTTAAACCTACAAGTAGAGCAATGATTTACAACAGCAGGGTCACCATGCAGCACCATGGACTTCTTATGTCATACATTTAGAGGTCCGAGGTTAAAACATCAGATCAATGTGGCTGCCAGACAGCTGAGATCACACGCAATAAACTGCTAATCTGCAAGGTGTACATGCTATCACAGTTCATAGACCACAGCACTGTGCTCATTTCCTTTTGATCAGCCTTTTTCCATCAGCAGGTTGTATTATGTAGAAAGGAAAAATGATGTCCCACTGAGTTCTTGTAATGAGATTTGAACGCGGGGAAACACTGACCAATTGCAAACTCAACAGGCAGACATTTTAATCTACACCATCATACTTCACACAGGTTACACCCTCTAATGGGTCCCCCTGGTTTAACTACTTATCTGACGCTGCACACAGAAATCTGCATGTACTTGCACAACTAAGTAAGTATGGGCCTACTTAACCCCATGCTCCCTACAAAAAGGAAACTGCTTTGTTCAGTTAGGATGACAAAACAGCCGAGCATCATGTTCTCATGAAGTACAACCTGCCCCAGCTCCTTCACCACTGTTGACTCCCAGTGGGTGGTAAGCAACAGCGGCTCTGAAAACACTCCTAACAACACTCTCTGGAGTTGTGGTGTGCTACCTTTGTTGACATTGGCACTTCTTTGGATAATGTGCATGTTGTGGAACAGACGTGACCACTGGCCATGCTACATAATTAAGGGGATTGTGTACAAGTCACTGAGGTTTACAATCATTTGTAATTAGTGGGTTGTTGTGATGCTGTCAAGAGATAGGGTACAATCAATCGGTGCCACTCCTTGTTTTT
>CM076668.1:10834189-10867537 GCA_038496675.1 Rachycentron canadum
ATTCAATGCAAGTTCTGAAGACTTTGTAACAACAGTTACAAAGACTTAGTGATTTCTTCTCTTTTATGCTCCAGGTACAGTGATGACACCCAATTATGTGCGATCTCTTGGTATTAGCCTGTCACCATGGTGTGACTGCAGCAGCAGTGGGAACAGCAAACCAGACTGTGATAAATTTGCAGAGTTTTTCACCAACAATCGATGCCTACGTGAGTTCCCATATTCAGGCTTTGTGCAGAAATGAATTTCCCTCCCAGCTCCGCACTGTTTTTCGCTGCTTAAGGTCAGATTGACCGGACACATTGTCTAGACTTAAATTGGCCTCTTGTGGGGAATAGTGCCTTGAAAGCGGAATGGTATTATGTCCTTGATATGTTCTCACATCAAATATAATTTCTGTTATGAAAATCAAAACCTGATTACCATTCACTGAGATGACGTCACTGATATTTATTGAGAGCAGACGTTTCGCCTGTAGCTTCCTCAGGATTGCTCAGTAGAACTACACAAATACATTTTTAAAAATTGATTTTTGATCATGTGTAATTTTGTTGTCATGCTTTTTTGTGTGATTTTTTTTTTTTTTTTAAATAGTGAAAGATGCCAAAATGTGACCTACGTATTTATTTATTGCACTTGCAAACAATCTTGTAATTTTACTGGGCAGGCCTGAGGCGAAATACTTCTTTCACTCTCAGTAAAATCACAGCCACAGTGTGTAGTGGTCAAGCATTGATTTTGATATTAGTTTCCTGCAACCAACCAGCACCAGATCACTTATATTGTTTGAGCATGAGTTTTGCTCATTACAATTTCTGTTACTTTGACTGTTGTATAATCAGTTCCATTAGCATTTCTTGTGTTTTTTTTTTTTTTCACTGGCATTTCAACTCTCTAACTGTAAGTCTTCAGAACATAACAGAACATTTTTTATTTAATGAAGAGCTTCTGAATTGCTTTGACAGGAACTCAGGCCAAATCGCCTTTGAGTATGATTAAGACTAGATCAATACGAAGGAGTTTTTGCGCACATTATATTTTACTCAAGAAGCGTATCTTTGATTAATTGACATATTTATGATGAGGAAAATTGTATGAATTAGATTTGAAGTTTCCTTGTTTCAGGCAGTTAAGAAGCTCATTTTCGAATAGCTTTATGAATCACAGCTATTAAAGGCAGCCGCTGCTTTTAAAAAAGACTCTTGAGAAAGGTCATGTCATTTATTTTCCTACCCAATTATCTAAAGTATCAATTATACACAGCTTTTAGTTGGACATTAACATAATGTTTTGGGCCATTTCCAAGGCAAAGATGGAAGAAACCTGTTAACTTGTTAGTGCAGAGTTTTGGTTTTTTTTTTGTTTTGTTTTTTTTTAAAAACAGGCTCAGAGGGGATTCAGAGGTAGATAACACTTATTACACATATTTTGAATTTTCTTCCACTTACAGTATCAATCATGTAACCAGTGAACATACTCTTTCCTTGCAGGTAACGCCATCCAGGCATTTGGCAACGGTACTGATGTTGGAGTTTGGCAACCCCAACCTCCAATTCAACCGACTGTAGTTGAGCCAAGCATCACCCGCAGGGGTAAAGAGCGCACCAGTAATTCCCTGGACGCACTGACACACATGACTAAAATGGATCCTGATGGAGACTCTTTATATCACGTCTGTGGGACCTTACAGGTGAAGATTTACATTTAGAGTGTTTTAAAATTAGACTTTGTGGTTAGAAACAGGCAGCAGCTTCTTTTCTGGCTTACAATACTGAGGTTATTTTTCAAAATAAAAATACTAAAATCCTAAAAAAAATAAATAAAAAGGGAGAGGGAAGTGGAGAGAAAATCACTGCTTAATTTTTAATAATGTTAAAATGTCAAAAAAAAAAAAAAAATACAAACCACTCTTGGATTCAATTTTCATAATACATACTTACCTCAGTATAGTTGAGGTAAGTATTTATTACTCTGTTTGTAGCCAGTTTCTGTGCCTCTTGTCTACACATCAAGAAACACTTTTATGAGGATACTTTTTTTTTTTTTTTTTAAAGGTAAAGCAAAAGGGAAAACAAGAAATCTTTGTCCACAATAATGTTACCTTTTGGACTAATTTGGAGGCATCAAAAACCTCTCAAAACTAGGGAAAGAAAGTGCCAGAATCCAAATTGAGACCTAAACATTGGGTTGAGACCTATTCAGAGCCTCTGTCTGAGTGTCAGACATCTGGCTCTTTAACCTTGATGGATCAGGGATGGTTTTATGATGGCATGCACAGAATCCCCCCTCCTGGGCAGAAAGATGAGACGTCAGTGTGGACTCAGAGTTTCCAAAGCTGTCATGTCAAAGCTAATTGGTTGCCACAGCAACATCAGAGATGGCCCACAGGGTGGTTTGTCTGTGACTCTGTGTCTGTGTGTGTGGGAATGTATTTCTGTTACCACTTTGCAACCTTTCCCGATATAAACACCGACCTTGTTGGGTCCAGTAGTCCTCTTGGGGACCGAAGCCCAGTCCTGATGAGGCAAAACATCCCTTCTGAGCAAGGACTATTAAGTTATAATAGTGTAAATGCTGACATGAGACACAAGCTCTCTACCTCCTCCATTTGTACTGAACATACATCACTACTTAAAAGTAGCTGTAAACTGAGCTGCTCTGACTTTTTCTCAACAAAACTCAAGTAGAGGTTGAAAGTTCGTTTTTGACTCTGGAAACTATAGTTAACAAAACATTTGTCAAATAAAGTCAGTTTAAAAACTGTACCGGAGCTTTTGATCCTATCACATAACCTCTTTAATGGATGAAGTTATTTGCATTATTTCACAGATTCGCCTCATTTAAATGTGTTGACCCATAAAAATTTCCATTTGACTTCAAAAAAATAGTGACGTGCAAATGGGTATTAGTTTTTAAATATCAAACGCAATTGTAGCACATCTGTTCAATGTGGTGATTTTGACATGTTGTAAATTACATGTTTTGCTGAAATGCTGCTTTTAGATCCTGCAGCTGCTTTGGTACTTTTTGGCCTCACCAACACACTTCAGACTTGTGCTATTCTCCTCTGATAAATACTATAGGGCTATATTTTTAAATGAGATCATATCACATTACTTTAAGCAAGACAATCTATCATATTGGCTTTTAATAGCGATAATATGATTTATCGCCAGTGAAAACATCCTCCAGGAGGAAAGACCTCCTATAGAGCAATTAATCATTCTTCTCTGAATCCTGCCTCATAGAATTCTTTCTACTTAAGAACCAACGCATGGAGTGTTTATTATGTTCCCAAACCACTGTAGAGTCACTTTATCATTTTCTGTACTCCATCTCTGTATCTGTGAGTGTGTATTTGTGTGTGGCTGTGTGTGTGTGTGCAAATTCATGTGGGGATTTTTATGTGCGGCTGAAAATGTTTGGCAGAGGCTGAGAAAAGTTTTAAGGTATTAAACTGTCATAACCTTCAGCCTGCACAAACAGAGGATCTCAAAGACAAAACTTCTACACAAACGCACAAAGGCACTTGAACCTAACATAAATTGCTTCAGGAGGATGATTATACAAAGGGGTTCATGTAGGTCTAAACTGTGGGAATTGATGGGAACTGAAAGTATTACCATAAATTGTATTGCGTGGAGATTTTTGCTTCACAATTGTGGCAATGGGAGATTAGGTTAACACAGTAATGATTGTTTGACCTTGTCATACTTTGAAGATTATGCCCTTTCTAACCACAGTTCAACTTATACGCCGAAACAATTTCTTCATCCCACGACACCAAGGCTCAATAAATGGCTGATAGAGAAGCAGTCAGATTGTATTTACACGTCAATGCATTTTTGCAACACCATCAACCAGTGTCTGATCTCAAAAGAGAGAGAAATCGTGTCAAATCAAAGTTAATGTTTCCCTGTTGCCTTTCTTCTAGGCCCAAAAATTGGTGTCAAACCAGACGATGGATACTACTGTGTGTGGGGTAAGATTTATTTTATTCTCTGGATTCCTTTCAAGGTTCCTATTAGAGACAAATGGATATTTGAGAACTACAAAAACAATCTCACCTCAATATAGGGACCAATATTAGTTTCTTTCTAATGTAAAACTTGATATATCTTTATATGAATGATTAAAAAACAAAAATATGCATTTGCCTGAAAATGTTTCCTTTAAATCATTTTTTTCAGTGTCACATTTTTGTTCATCAATGCACTAACTTCTCCATTTCAGTCAATAGTAAATGCTTTTTAACAATATTTCAACGTCATTTTGCACATCTATGGTCCCCCCTCCCCCCAGAATCATCAACTGGATGAGGCCAGTGACTCCAATGCCATTGCTAGAAGCTCGCCAGCTGAACTCACCTGCTTACACCCCTCAAGTATGATCCTTGCACTTGCCATTGGTTTGACACCAACAGTTTTACCACTACAAGGTTTCCACCTTTTGTAGGATGTGAGGCCTATGGATCAACACTCTTATCTCAAGAAGTGATTATTTCATGAACTTTAATTTAGACATTTGCCAGAGAACAACACCTACATTTTTCTTGAAGGGAAAAAGAGCAAAACAGTGTGGTAGAAACACTGAGATTGTAGACAACACTGGATTATATCTGGGGAATCCATGTTGACTGATGCTCCGTTGAAAACAGACCTGGTGAAGCTGGCGCTGAGATATCAGCTCATTTGCCTTCCATGCCTCGTGGGGGCAATTTGGTGACTTCAAAAATCAGATCCAACACTCAACAATCGTTTTTGGAGTTAAACTCTGTGATCTGATAAACACGTGACTAAATTCACCTCTTTGGAATGTGTGCAATCGGTGCACACCTGACTGAATGGACTGCCAAAGTGCTGAACAGTGTTTTGAGGATCAAGTGGATCAGTCTCTGCTTTACTGTGCTTTCAGTCATCCTGTTAATTAACTTGCTTACGTTCAACAAAAAGGAAAACTAGGTGTTGATCTAAAAGTGTTGATCTGTAATATTGTCTGATGGCCAACTAGCCCACACTGTATGGATCAAGATTCATAAAAGCCCATCACAAATTTGTTAGAGTATCCACAAAGAACAAAGATGCGTCCATCCAGAAAATGTTCTCTTCTACATGTTCAGTACTAGGTATAGATCAGTTTTGTAGATTAATTTGGTCGTTATGGTGGTTTGTGGTTTTATCACATCGCCTCTCAAAAGAACATTTTGTACATATGATAGATGAAATGTGCACTCTATTACAGTTTGCTGCTGTTAGCTTGTAACATATTGTCTGTAATGTTTTTGAGAGTGTATGTTAGTTTTTTGGTGACTGAGGCCTCTCAGCTTCATCTAGTGTAGCTATGATTTAGAAAATGTGATGGGGTCTGGTTCTTTACTCACGTGGTTACAGACATGACTTAATTGTGTAATTATTTTTTGATGGCAAAGTGCACAATGTTATCTTGAACAGTATTTTTCTTGAGGAGTATCAAACTATCTGTAACAGAACATAAAGAATTTACAAAAGTGTCTTTAATGGCTAAAAAGTCAAATACATTTGTTGGTTGGATTCAGATTCTTCATACTGCCGCTGTTTTATTTAATTTTTTTACTTTATTATATCTTGGTGGAGAGCAGGAGGACAGAGGTTTGATGGATAAAGAATGTGTACATACCCACACAGAGAGCAAATGCCAAAAGACAAAAGCTTGTGCACATTAATTACTATCAATTACTGCTGATGCAAATGGAGGAAAAGATGAAAACACTTACATAGTTATTATACACTTGATGACACCCTAACTATCAAAGCCATTCAAAGAATGTACAACATAATGACAATGAACACTGAAGACTTGCTTTTAAACATCCCTACAGTTTCTAAAAATGTGTAAAATGTATCAAAATGTGTTAAAATTATTTCCATGTATGATCCTTGACGTCTCGCCTAAAGTCGGTTATGATGCACTTATTTATAGATTATGTGTCTCGCATTTGTTTTTTTTGAAAGGGACAAAAAATAATTTTTGGTTAGAAAAATAACGACATAATTGTTTTTCTGATTTGACCTATTCATATTACCAGCATAAACTTTAAGTTGTCTTGTATGAGGACATTTTTATGTTCTAGTAGCGATAAATAAACATTTTTAATTTCATTTATCTGTTCAGTGTTTGCCAAAGAGCTGAAATAAATATAGTGAACAGTGACTCATGCTGGTTTCTACAATCAACAGCAAATGGTATATTCTTTTTTCGGCTAATGTTATTCATTCTTCACAGTATTATTTTATCTCGTGTTTCAGCGACTAGGAAAGATTCCTGTAAAGCAGGATTATAAAATAGCACCTGCCAGACAGACCACCATTGTCAGTCAGATCACATCAGTCCCGGTGTGGAGTGACACAGGCAGACAAGGACGCAGCCTACAGAGGACAGACTGTTTTGGCACAGTGATGAAATACTTGACCTAGACACAGTGCCTAAGATTTATTAGACATGTCACAGAACTAAAGGGCCAAAATATCCTCCTCATTTTATGCATGAGATGAAAAAGACAACTGTCTATTCTCACTGATATCAGAGAGTAGTGAATGCAGGTATTCTACCGCATGATGTTTCTAACAAGTCCTTGTCATAACTGTACAAAACATGTTTACAGAAAATGTGCACTTTAAAAAAAGGGAATTGTTTGACATTTTGGGAAATATTTGCTTTCTGACAGAGTTAAAATTTAAGCTTGACACCATTCTCATATTTGACTGATGAATATAAGGCTAATGCCAACAGCCAGTTATCTTAGCTCAGCACAAAGACTGGAAACAGGGGAATAGCGAGTTGGTCTCTGTCCATAAGTAAACTAAACTAAAAATCTAACCGCCAAGACCTATAAAGCTCACTAATATATTACATCTTGTTTAATCCATACAAAACAGGAACTTGCTGTTTTATGCCAGTTTATGCACTGGACTATTGCAGGATACTGGTCCCATTAGATTCTGGATGTACTGGTCCCAAAAGATTGATTTCCATTGTTGTTTAAAAAAAAAGATAATAATAATAATAATAATGTATTCGCAGCTGAAAATAGTCCCCCCGGAAATAAGAGAGCAATACTTACTAAAACCTACAGTGGCCAAGCTCTATTAGGAGATTATACAACATTTTTTCCCTTTTAATTAAAGTGTATGTTAATTACCTGTTTTCAAAGATCAACACCTTCACTCAGAACAAATGAAGAGGACAGGATGGGGAAGTCATATAGTTTTGAGAGACAGACTAGAACCACAGTGGATGTTTACAGTAACAAATATACTGTATATCACCAGCCTTATTCTTGTCCACAATTTGACATTTCACAATAATCATGTGCAGGGCTTTTTAACATGGGTGAGGGAAGTCAAGAGTCATTGTCTTCATTTAATGAATGTGTTAGCTAAAGCTCACAAAATATCAATAATGTGTGACAGGTCATTTTTGTGCTTTATATGTCCTTGTTTGTTTAAGCCAATGTCAAAACTATTGTACCTTTTCATGGTGTCTGGTAGTACTATTACATCCATGGGTGTAAATGAGATTAGAATTTAACTGTTAAGAATGCCACACACATAGTTGTTGACCGAAGCCTCCAAACAAGAATAGTTGTCATTAAATCTATGATAAATATTATTGCACTTCAAGTTTACTGTTCCCCTGCCATAAAGCCTCGAGGACTGCGAGATAGTGTTTTCAGACTCCGCCTCCCACAACTATAAAAACCACGGCAGCCCTACTCAATCCAAATGTTCACCCTTGGCATAGATAAAAGAGAATACTGATAAAATGCTGCAATCACACCAGCACTGCCTGGTAGGGATCACATCTAATTACTGCAACTTTGACCTCTCCAGCAACATTGTTTCACCACCTCGAAACTACAATGTGGATTTCACCTTTTCCATTAACCAGGGGAGAAGCAGCAATTCCATTTTATTACTTTCTATTTTTTTGTTGTTGTGCCCAAATGTCAGGGTGTGGGTGTGCCTGGGTTTTCACAGTAAACACTTCATGGCATCAGTTACTTTGAGATGCTTCCCCTCACATCTTCTCCAGAGCAGTGCAGGGGCAAAGATAAGAGATAATAATGCAGGTCCTTGATTGCACCCTAAAGCCAAAACCGTAAGCTCCACACGACTGAAAAGATGGAAGATGCTGAAAACTTTTTAAATTCCTGGATGGATTAAGAAAATAGACTTCAGTACATATGACTGAGCTGGTGAAGATGACCTTTGAGTGCACAGGCTGAGGACAATGTTCTTAAAACGGTCAGAAAAGTGTAGAATGTACAGTGGGGCTGCATCTATCTAATAAATGATGCAAAATGTTGACAAATATTCATTTGAGGACTGCTACACAATAAACATGCATGAAGAACAGATTTGCAAGAGACAAAGATATTATGTAGGGTTGATGTTACCTATTCAGACTTCATGGTACAGCAAACTGATGACTTATCATCTGACATTGTGGCTGCATCATATGGTGAAATTTTTTTATTGCAGCCATTTGCAACAAATGAGCTGAGAAAATAGCAAAACTGTAATTGTTCTTATTATTAACTGTTTGCTAATGGGAATTTAAAGCAGGCCCACTAATTTCCTATTATTTTCTTCATTAACTTGCTTACCTAAGTTTCAGTTCAAGATGCTAAAAAAATGTCAATTAAAATTTTCTAACCAAGCAAATTGCCCACTGTGATTGCTACTGGCCCTATAAAAAGATTGCTGGTAATATTGCACACCCTCCAAATGGCTGGAGCAGTTGCTAGGTGCTGCATATGCCAATACGGTGGTTCTACATATCTGTGGGCAACCCTGCGTTGAGATCTAATGGACTGTATGCTAAAAATGGCTGATCATGCTATGTGTGCGTGTGCGGTGGTGGTGGTGGTGGTGGTGGTGGTGGTGGTGGGGGGGGGGTTCTCGGCTTCTAAACTTTTTCAAAATGAAAGCATTAACTGTCCTCAGTTGGGGCTTTAATTTGGGCACAAAACTGTGGACTGTCATGCCACTTAGCCAGTAGTTCAGCACCATGGAGAGCGCCATTTCCACAAAGGCCAGCCTGGGGTGAGGCTGCGAGTATGACGCCAGCTGTTCTCAATCAAAGTAATGACTCACCCCATGAGAATTTGCTCCTGCTTCCTTTTAAATGACTGAAGTCCCTTCATTTTCAAACTCTGCAGGCTCGCCTTCTGGCCACTGTGGCTGAGCCACTATCAACATGTTTCCTAAGATGGTGTCTTCTCAATATAGTCATCAACTTTCACTTCATCAAAAAAGTACTAATCAGCTTTCTAATTGCATAATGGCATTTTAGCTTCCTTCTGTTCCTATCGCAAATTGTTCCTGTCAAAAACTTTTTTTTTTTTTTTTTTTTTAAATTGTTAATTTTATTTTGAAAGCTAAAGTTACCTCTGAGACCTTGACTCTTGGAAATGCATGTCCAGCCAGCTGGTGGCTAACCATGACAGAAACACGATACTGGAAATTACTCCAGTTGAGCAAACCTTGTGATTTCAAGCTAGTTGCATCAGCAGGCTAATCTAGGCAGCCAACTCGCACAGAACCGATTATGTATCTGAAAATAAAATGTGTACAGAGTTGATATTTGGCAACCAGGCTCCGACCTTGACACTTCCCACAAGCATACACTAAGATCAGTACAGCAGAGCTAGACACCAGCCACAACATCTCCTGGCTAAGCAAACCAGGGAAAAGGCAAATTATAGACTGCCGTTTAGTTAGCTGAGATGGATAAATCTAAATGCAGCAATCCAGATGTGCTGCTGCAGGAAATGTCAGATATGTAGCAGATAATTATTCTTAACTCAAATATATTCAACTAAACAAAAAAAAAAAAAGCATATTGTTCAGAGCACTCTCGTCTGAAACATTATGCAGCAGTGATAAGCAGCAGATGACCATCAGTACATCACAGATAAAGCTTGAGAATGTCAGTGAGGGCAAATGAGTGCAGCAGCAACATAATCCACAGAACAGGAGCTCAGCACATTTGATGCAATTATGATATCAGACACAGTAAAGCAAGCTGTCATATAAGGACATTGATGTAAGTGGGGTGGGGGTTCTAACATTAAGCACATACATTGTGTGGAGAAGTTGTTAAAATGGCTACCTTATGTGACAGCCATGTTAAGCTTGCCATGAAGCCAAAACTACACCGAAATAGTTGCATGAGCTGTGTCAAGGATCCCATAGGATCTACAGGTTTGAACAACCAACACACAATATTCATATATTTCACCATGTAAATCAAAATGACACAACGCACTTGCCAAACAACCAAAGACGATTGAGCTCAGTCACAGTAAATACCACATTTGCATATAACAGTACATTATGATAAAAGAACTTTGCAACTTTGCAGCGGATACCAACACATCTGTCAGCCACGAACAACCTCATGCCATACGCCCAGCAAAGTCTTACCTTGCTGAAGACGAGCAGCAGCAGCTCAACAATCCGGATTTACACAGTCCACGGGGATGGCCACCGCTTCCGGGTTTGAAAGTTCTTAAAAGTTAGCGTCGCTAGGAGTGCGTCGCCGCGCTGTTGTCAGGGAAACATATCATGCTACATGCTACATACAGCGTTAGCGACGAACGCAAACAAAGGAAAAGCGCGGGCCGTTTGAAAAGCCCGCCTTCTCGCTCGGTGTGTTATTCGCTTATCGTCTTAGAATTAAGTATTTCACACGAATCGCCGACCGGTTGGTAAAAAAAATAAAATAAAAATCCACTTCAGACGAAAATATACTAAGATTTTAGTTATCTTCACGCTAGTAGGCCACACAGGTGCGGCGCCAGGGGGTTGGTGGGATACTTCACTGCAAGTTCAAGAACCACGAACAACGCAGATATTTAAACATGAACTATGCGGCCACCACAGCTTCTTATATCGGGTTTACCGAGCTAAGGTCCTATAATGCTATAAATATGTACCATAATGCTATAAAATGACATTTTTAGCCTATATTTTTTGTGCTGTGTGACAACATGTTCGCCATTCCTCCTTTGTCGCCAATATTTATTGAATGCAACACACTTCACTGCTCGGTCTAGTTAAGGAACTTTCCCGAAATGTGGGAAATTTTAGTTGCACCAAATAGTAAATATTTTAAATGAGCGTTGTTTTATACAGGGTGCTAGTAAGACTACTTGAATTTAATAGTTACCTTTAAAAAAAAAAGGAACAAATCTTTCATCTTGTGCTTCTTTTGTTTGTTACAACTTCTATCCTTCAAAATGTGAAGTTCAGTAGTTGTGATGAGGTGGCAGTGGCAGCCATGATCTACAATAAATGACAGCCATGGCACAGGACCTGACAGATATACTTTAGTTTATTTCTTTTACCCTCACTGTTACATGTAAAGTACACTGACAGTAATAGTTCCCGAAGTTTAAGGCCTGGAAAGACTGATTTACAATGTGCACTGGAATCCAAATCCTTCCAGCAGAGAATAAAACCCCAATAGGATTACATTGAAAGGTTTGGCAGATTTGCCTTCTGACACACCCCGATAATTTATGACTGAAAGCAACAGATTAATCACCATTCCTTGGTGTAAAACTGGAGACAAACCAATTTAAATGGGAATAAAAAATCCATACCCTCCCATCATAAGTGAATCAAGGGACTTAAAAGCCATAATTCATGTGTGTGCCTATGAACTATTAACCTGATGTAGTCTTGTAACTGATTAAACTGGTCATTCAGATCTATTTATGTTGTGTCATCTAGTAGTTGAATGAAGTGCACTGCTGCAACTTGTGCAAAGGAACATTTTGTAATGTTTTCCCGGCAACAAGACAGGAAACTGAACATGGTCATACTTTTGAGGAGGGAACACGCATTAAGATAGATGCACAGATATTTGACAAACAAGTGATGGAAAAAAAAAAAAAGTGGTTGCACAACTGACTATTCCAACCTAAATGAGGGGACTATTGTAAAACCATTTGATTTATTTTGTTAGATAATACTGAATATAAGGTTTATATCCAAAAAACATTAGCACAAAAGCTTTAAGTGTTATTGTGACAAAGACTGTGGTTATAACTACAACCAAAGTTCAATACAGAAGTAAAGTCTCAATAATTTTTACATAATTGAGATTATATTTCCATTCTCCTGAGAACACTCCACTATACTATAATTTCTCATGACATCCTGTAACAACTGAGCATGCAGCAAAAATGAAAAAGGCATGTTCCATTCATAAATCTCCTGGTTACGATGAATTAAATGGTAAACTGCCCAAAACATGATAACAAAAACATCAATTTCCCGACAGGTTGGCCATCAGGGTTGGACATGAGTTCGCCAGGAGTGACTCTGGTTCAGTACAGCAGTCACTCTGATTATTTTCAGCACATGCCTCTCCGGTGCTTAGCAGCGACCCCTGGCCGCCTGTCATTTTGAAAAATATCAACCAGTCACACCTTGGAAAAAGCCAAAAGCCTGTTTGGTCAAAAGGCCTCAGATTTTAGTGGGTATTTCTCAGGCAGTGTTCATGCGGTGCTGCTGGTGTTTTACAGTGTATGAAACATGTTGAAAAAAATGTCCACATATGCCGAAAAGCAAACAACTTTGAAACTTTCCACTGTGGGGTTTATATTGGGTAGCTGTAAGATCTTCATCCGGCCAAGTGGTGCTAAGCACTTACACAACTGCTGGGAGTCTCACTCTGAAAGGAGATCAATGAAGCCCCCGCTGATTCCCACTGTGAGGCCACTGTCGGAATAACATATTCCGCCTTTTCCAAAATTATATTTTAATGGAAGAATGGATAGACTGGTAATGCATGATATGTTGGGCGTCTTATATTGCTGGTGATCATCAAATAGACAGAAGACATGATGGAAAAAAATACTTCAGGAAGAAAAATTAGAATTTGTTGCAATAGATATTAAGCTTAGACAAACCTAAGAAAACCATAATGCACATTTGGTGAGGAGTCTGAGACAATATCATTCAAAACCAATTTTGGTTTTAATACTTACAGACAGTTTGCTCTGGCAGCCAGTTTCGCTTGTGTATTTAAGTGGAAGAGCGACGTGTCAGCCACAGGCAAAAAGACTGACTTACGCTCTGGAGATTTTCAATCCATCTCTGTACGATTATAGCGGAGAATCCATTTTCCATGTCCCGAATCTTTTAGTGCAATCTTCCCTAAACCACTCTCAATGCTGCTAGCAATTTTATTTGTACATTTCTTCACTTGTTTATCATGAATTAGTTATTTTGTGACTATACTGGCTGTGGCACAAAGGCAGAAAATGCAGAAAACACTTTTGAAAATATTTGTTGTCGGCGTCACTGAAAGAGCAGCAGAGGATTTATGGAAGTCCTGCAGAACTTCATATGTTCAACTGACTGTCACAAACACCACAAAATAGCAAAGCACAATGATGGTTTAAGACCACCCGTCTCCACTCAGAACTGTCACTTCCCCGATAACATGTGTGCTGGGCGTGTACACGGGGAACGTAGCTTCTCTTTTAACAGACAGACGCTGAGTACAGGTCAAAAAGCGCCTTGTTCAAAGTGCGCTCTTGGTATTGGAGAGTTAAAAGCATCACTTTTTATTGACTATGCAGCATGAAATCCCAGTGAAAATCTTGGTCTGCGAGGGAAAGTGTAAAACCTGAAACACGAGGAGAAAATCATCAAAAACGAGTATATCACACACGTGTAGTAAATGGGTTTATTTTTCCAGGTTTCTTGCCATCAATAGCCTTATGATAACCTCCATGGTGAACATTCCTTCAAAAGTACTAACGGCTTTTCTCTATGAGTGCCTGAAGCTAATGAATGTACTGTTGACTAAAAGTGAGGATTATCTAGAGCAGCTCTTTGGCAGGCTGCAGCCCCCAGCCCCCGTTTTTTCTTTACATCCCTCTTCAAATGCAAGCCATTGATGTGGAAGGGGGCGTACTTCAACAGCATCCTGACAAGTGTTAGGACAATGAAGAGGAAACCTTTTAACTTCAGGTTGATGCAAATGCTAATGCCAATGCCAATTCCTATTTGTCACATGGTCAAGTTGAGATGAACCTTGAAGGTGAAATTAAAGTAAAATGTTTGTTATCCATTTCTATCTTTGCTTTATTATTAGTTATATTATTTAGCTCACTGTCTTAAAGTTTCCATACAATAAGAGAAAATAAAGGCAAATATAACATATGTAATTATACACAACCTTAAAACATCTGATCCAAAAGTTATGTTGACTGTTTGACTTTTGCTTCCATTTGACTTTTTCCTTCATTTCAATTTGACTTTTCCTAAATATTGGGGAAAAAAAAAAAAAAAAAAAAGAAAACCAAATTGCATGTTTCTACTTTATCTGCCCTTAAAAAAAAGAAACAAAAAAAAAAAACACTCAACTCTGGTTTTTGGTTTCTCCCTCAGTCACTTTCAGAAGAAATAATTATCTTTAGCTGAGGCAATCAACCACTGTTGAACACCAGAGCACAATTACAAATTGCTTTGGAGGCAGTAGCCACCAGACAAAGAAAGAAGCAGAGAAAAGACAGAAAATGTACCATAAAACACTATAAATACTGAATGTGAAAAGATTTGAGTGCGGAAATGATTTTCAGGTTTGTTTGTTTGTTTGTTTTTTATTTTCTGGCATGTTGTCCAGCTTTAAAATACACTGAAGATTACTGATATGCAGTTTCTCATCATTTTTTTTTTTTTTCACGGTACAGTGAGACCCTGATTCCTGTGTAATGACACTGTTATAAGCTTACTCTACAAACACAAAATAAAAACACATTAGCTGGCATACTATCCTTATGAAATGCATCATAATGACCACTTTGCAACAAAAAGCAAGACAATGCCCATAAAGTCCTTAAAGATGCACAATTCAAAAAGAGTTGACATTAAAACAACTGATTTAAGTCAAGAATAAAATCAAGTTAAATGCGCTATTACACAGGAATCTGTTAAATATCAAAACAAAAATATCAACAGAAATGCTCTTTTCACAAGTGTAGCAAAAGACAATTTATCATAGATATAATAGTAACAGGTGACAAGGCCTAAAATAAAAAGATAATCTCCTGCCATTCTGTCATAAAAACCTGACACACACATGAAATCTCAAGAGAAAAGAGTGACAAAGACTCACATTTGTTCCAACAAGACACTGTACAGCTCAGGATGGAGTTGGGGCTAAAAATGGTCGACAGCTTTTAAAATTCTGCAGATCAACATGTGTGTCCCCCCCACCTCCCATACACACACCCTCCCTCCCACCCCCTCCTGTAGGAGTTCATGGAAAGCCAAGGCATTATAAAAGGTAACATAACTCCTCATACTCAGATGGAAATAAAGTCATAATTTCAGAGGACTCTTTAAAAAAAAAAGAGTAAAAAAAAAAAAAAAAAACAACTTACAAAACAAACTAGTAAACAGCCAGAGGAGCATGGTGTCCCTGGTCTAATTTTGTTAAGCAGACAGTTGTTCTCTTAAATGGCATCCGCCCACCACATCAATCCAAGGGCAAGTTCAAAAAGCCTCATGACCAAGTTGCACAGCAAAACGATACAACTACAAACAACAGTAAAAGGATTTACCAGAAGTTCAGTGTTTCTCTGCGTTATGTAACTTCTTCAACAGTGAGCACACGGGGGGGGGAATGAAACTTTCCAGTTTTCTAATAAAATGCCTCTAACTTCTCTTTAGTTCCCATGCCTTACTTTGATAGAAATGATTTGTTCGTGCCTCCTCCAGTTTTGCAATCGTCACCCACATGCCGGCGGTAGTGATTGCAGTCCCGTGTCTCTGCAGCATTTGTACATGTATTCCACAGAAAATACAGACTTTAGCTTCAGCTGGGTGGATGATGCATTATGTACAGGAAATGGTAAAACAGATCAATTGTGGGAATTGTTGAAAGTGGTGTGACAAAATACTCCAGTTGTCAAAACACTGTCATGTGGTAATGGAAAAAAAAAAAAAAAAAAAAAAGTTCTGGCCTAAGTAGCACATAAAAACAAACAAAAAAGCAAAAGGCAGAATGGATTCAGTCCATACAGCAGAGACTGAGTTTGGAGTTAGGCTTGTCATATGCTTTTAGCACCATAGCATACCACTTGTTGGCAAGCAAAAAGAAAAAGAAAAACCCCACAGGCAGCACGTACTGGATATTTACCAGCCATTCTTAATTCAGTCTGTTTTTATTACCAACACCATGTGAAGGAAATCAGTTCAACTTTGATTTGACCTAATATACAGATACCTTTGCTGATTCCTCATGCTGAGCAGGTGGATGATGGGGGGCTAAAAATATTTACGACTTCAATAGGTTCGGATCTGTCTCTAATATCGCCGAGCAGGCAGTTTTGCTATGATGACTGTCCAAGCTAAAGGGAAGAGGTTAGAGCCCAGTAGGTGGAGGATGCCGTTGCAGAGGTTGGAGTAAGATTTCTGAGGTCAACGTTTGCAGGATAGAGCGAAAAGGGGACAGAAAGGTATCAAGGGTTGTGCTCTCGGGACGTCAAAACTTCAGTGGTAGCAGCCAAATGAAATCTCCTACATGTAGCCATCTCTCGTCTCTGGAAAGGTTTCCGACTGAGACCTTCGTTTGACCTCAGGTGGTATTTAAAAAAAGGGGACCCCTATGGATTGACGAGTTGAGACTCAGACGCACGTGCCTTGGTGTGCAGGAGGGAGGGCTTTTCGGTTCTTTAAAACCTGGGACTTGTCCTTAAAATCTGTTGGTTTCTGCTGTGAAACATCTATCAGCGCACTGGCAACGATGAGTCCTGAAGAAGAAAACAAGTGTCTGAGAAACAGGCACAACTTCCACAAACTATGTGCAGTTTAAAAAAAAAACAAAAAAAAAAAAAAAAAACAAGCACACAAATGGATACTAAATGTACATCTCTCACCATACAGATCCAGAGATAATAGTCATCAACTAAAAAGATTATACCTTAGCTTTGACAGGAATCCTGAAATTTTGAAGTTTCTGAGATAAAACTCGAAACGTTTCCCTTTTTCTGAGACTCTCTGTGTCTGGCTAATAAGTATGGTCACATTTTACATTTATACTGCAATATTAAAACATTATTACCATACCATGAAAAATGGCCAGAGTCTGCATTGTCACTGTACCTGACTGTCCTGGTGGAGGTAATCCTAAGGTCCCGGAGGGCAGACGCATGAGGACCGTCAACACAGCAGCTTTCCCTCCCGAACATGGCTCCATCGCCACAGGTTTAGGGACACCCTGAGGGAAGAGAGTGAGGGGGAAAAAAACAAAACAAAACACTACAATGAAAGAAAAAACAAAGCTAGTCATTTGTGAGAAACTGTTATAGGCAGACTGCATTAAATACTACCTAATTGACTGAATTGGTACAAGAGGCCAGGACCTCTTAGTATTCAAACCTTTGTTTCACCAATCAATCTTAAGTCTAAGTGATGTGACAGGCACTGTTGTATATTCCTGAGTTGTTTTCTGTAATGGCACATGTGATGTTAAATTAGCTTTTTATTTTATTTTATTTTATTTTTTTTGGGGGGGGGGGTCTGCAGACCAGTGGTTGTTATTAGCTGCTGGAGTCACTGCATTTAAGATGAAACGCCCTCCTCCTGAGACAAAATGGTTTTGATTGGTCACACAACAAAAACACTTGAGTGTGTCCCTGTCAGACAGTCCACGTGTTGACGCAGTGACCTACCCTCGGAGTTAATGGCCAAAACTGCTTGTCTCAAGCGTGAAAAACATGTCATCCTGATAATGAATGTCAAGGGTTTCACAGCATGGCTTGGATGAGGGGATAGAAATTGGGGAATAATAAAATGTCTGAATAGAAGTGACCTTTTTTTTTTTTTTTTTCCTCCTCCTTCCTTTGTGTCTGCCTGAATCTAAAATGGAGATGAAAGAGGCAGTGAAATGGGAGAAAAATGGGGAAGCACAAGCACATGCATTAAAACATGAGCAAATCAGGAGCCGGGTGTAGTAATTTGTATTAACAAGTTCCACTGGAATTTGTTGCACATTTCACCCACCGCAAACGGCAACAAAAAAACACAGACGCACACTTGTGTATTTTCAACGAGCAGCGACTGTAAAAGCCTTGACGTGCTGAATGTATACAGCAAGTTAAACGCAAGAGACACAGTGAGGATGTTGGATGCAGATTTGTTTTAGCTCTCAAATGAAAAAAAGATAAAACTCTGATGTAAACTAATGCAAAAGTAAATGTTTGACACTTTTTGTGTCGAGTCCTTTAATCAACTTTAAGAGCAATCCTGTTAGCCGAGCACCACGCAGTGTAATTTCCCATGCAACTGCCCATTAAGTTTGCCATTTCAAATACCATGGTTAACAAGTGCAGTATGTTTCTTGGTTACTCAGCGCCATTGAGAGTTGTGTCTTGTGCAGCAGGCTTTAGCCATGTAATTGTGACCAAAAGACACAAAGCTGTTAAACACATTGCCGTCTTATATATCACATGTATGTTGTCTACTGTATTGGGAGGTGGGAGCTGAGAGGATTTAGCAAAAGAAAGCTTTATGCAGAAAAATTCAAATAATATCCATGAGGTTATGAATGCTGTCAACAGTGGCCCAGGTTCTTTTCCCATTTGTCTGTGGTATTAATCAGCTGGAACTAATACAGAAGGACAGAAATATGAGGAAAATGGAGAGCAAGTCAAAGGTGAAGCAATTAAAAAAAGAAAGTGGAGGGGTAGACCAAAGTGGGAACAGAAAGTCTACTAAACAGGACTGACACAAACTATAATTGTTGTATAATCAGTTGCCAAAAGATTTCACCAACAATTTGTCTTTGTTTTATTGAAATAGAGTATGTACTCAAAAAGGCAACTTAAATGTACCCCTGGATCAACTCTCCTACATTTATTCCTCCAGGGAGCCTCAAGCCTCATCTACTAGATACTATATCTAATACTCTGAGTGACTCACAACCTTCATTACCACCATGTTAAAGCAAACCTAAGGAGTTCAGAATTCAGTTTCACACTGTACATGACAGACATGTTCCTGTACGGCGGACATTTACTCAAGCCGATCATGCCACATGATCAGAACATGCATCTGCCCAGGTACAGTCATGACAGAGAAGCACACACTCGATCCATCTACAGGCGACACACAAGGGCAATTAAGTTGCCAGCCATTTCATGACCATCCAAGTGATTCTCCTAATGAATAGCTTACATGAGCTACGTTCGTGCAAGGGAGCTAATTTAACCTAAGATGAACCTTGACGAAAGCAGATTCCACTGTACGCCGTACTTACATGGATCACTGGGTGAAACATCATTGCAGCCGTTTCAAACAAATTAGTAACACTGAGACGAAACTGTGGTTTGTGAGATTGCGAGACAGAAACCGCAGCACTGCTGTGGAAATACCGACTCAATCTTTACATTAAAATGCATCGCAAGGTCAACATGAATGGCAAGAGATGGCAAAATGTCACATGTCCACGACTCTGGTCCGGACTGAAGTGACTCGACAAATGCTGAACAGCTTGGGGTGAAATTTTGTACAGATATTCACAGTGCCCAGTGGATGGATCATACAGAGTTCGGCTTTTTCCTGCAGTGCCAAGAGCAGGTCAAAGATTTCACTAATCCTGTGAAATATCTCCACATCCGCTTGGTGGATTGGCAGCAAATTTTGTTTTGTTTTGTTTCCATTGAAGGAGCCTTTGCTTACACATTCCTGTCGACACTGCCAGTCCAGATACATATTAAAAGGAGCCATTTGTAACTTTTGCAGTTGCTATACAGACAACGTTAGCGTCGGCAGCTATTTAGTTGCCAGTCGGAGCTTCAGCCATCAGCTAACCCTGGCTTACTCGCCAGCCCAGTCTTAGCTGGCTTGTCCAGTCACTTTTCGATCACCGGAGTGTAAACGTAATGATGGCTGAAGCTCCCAATAAGGCTGATTAGTAAATAGCTGTTGCCTACGTGGCAATAGCTTTCAAATAGCTCTATACTGTGTGATCACCTTTAGCTTATGGTGGTGACTGTTGGGTTGTGTTTACACTACTTTACACCGCTCTGTTCATTGTTAATTTACACATCAAGGACAAGGTCGATAATATCGCTAGTATTAGTATCAGCATAAATGGTGGTGTGGTGTCATTACGAATAACTTGCTTGCAATGGTGCAAAGGACACGACCTTAAAGCAGGCAATTACTTCACATTACATTCAAGTGCACTTTTCACTTTTACAGAACTATGTTAGCACTTTCACACAACTGCTGTGATTTTTGAGATAATATCCTAAATAACACGTTTTGTTTGTGTGAAAGGCAGTAATAATAGCAAAGATAAACTACCTCCTTTCCTCTTGCTCTCTTTCATTCTCTCTGTGAAATGCTTTTTTATTAGTCTGGCATCACAGAGGTTTTTCCGAAAATGCAGAAGAAAATAAAACATTAATAACTCATTCCATTTCGTTTCAATCATACCGTTGCCTTTTCTGTCGAGTCTTTTTAGGACCGGTGTGTCCATTTTCATATCTTCCAAAGACGGTTTACTCAGCCTGCATTTCTACTATGCATTAATCAAGTGCGAGGACTGTATCATGGTTATTCATAAGCATCTAAGCGCATAAACATGCACACACGTACATAGAAAGACACACGCGCGCGCACACACACACACACACACACACACACACACCCCCCTTTTCCTTTCCCCTCCTGACAGGTGTCATCCATCATACTCGCTGTCTGTTAGTGATTCCATATGTTGAATGCCGGCCACAGTGAAAAGAGACATCTGTGACATCGAGGCCTAAGCCTGCAGTGTTGGGGCCCAATTGGCTCCCTGTCCAACAGCTGCTGACATCTTGGTCACTAAAAGCAATGTCCATCTCTTGGGGGCTTAAACCCAAAAAAAAAAAAAAAAAAAAAAAATGGAGGAAATGGGCACAAAGGCCGTTATAATTTTCTCTCAGACCAGCTGGAGTTTCTGCAAAGATGTAGTGACACTGAGCTGGTACTAACTAATACAGTGAGATCAGCTCTGACAGCACAGTCAGAGAATTAGGTCTTAAATGTTTTCATTTGTCAGAAAGGAGCACGAGGGGTTATTCTGCCCTTCTGTGTCTGGTTTCCTGTACAGACTGCATCAAACTTTTGAAGCGAACCTCAAATCAAATTCAAATAAGTCAGTGAATGAGTGGCTCTGGCTTCAGAGCTGGTGAAATAAATAGGAAACCAGCGATGCTTGCATGGCATCAGTGTCCTCTCCAACATCAACAAATACTTCCAAAAGCTAAGTGGTGCCAGATGTTGACCAATTAACCTCTATAAAAGGGAATTACGCTCATATCATATGGTTCACCTTCAGCTGGCAGCAGGACATGTGATGGAGCTGTATTTGGTCCAACATACGCATTTGCACATTTGAAAACATGTAGATTTGTCTTTTTCAAGGAATGAGTCCAAAAGAATACTCATATATTTATGAAGTTGCAATGTGCTACAGCAGAATATTATAATGTGCTTCCATATTAAAAATATATACAAATAAATCAGTTAAAGGAATAGCTCCTTCATGCAAATTGTTTTAACAGCAGGAAACTTAAGATGGAATGAAAATTATTAATAGCACTGCTGGTATACATGGCATGTAAATGCTTAACCAAACATTTAATAATGGGTTGCGTGGTGAATTAGATGCATGGCAGAATTATCATCTTAATATGTGTTGTTAAAATCCATTTAGGCAAAGTGTTCAATGGTAAAGTTGCTTGCACCACTGTATGCTGCATTTACAATATAGTTTGTGTTTGTGTAGGTGCTACTGTAAAGCGTTCTGCATATATAAATTGTGCAAAATTAATTTCGGACACAGGCATGTAAATCATTTCCAAAGTTCTTAGATGTTTTCTGCAGCTATACTTCCATAGCAACTTTTTTAAAAGCTTTATGGACATCTAAGTGAAACTGAAAGTCGAGCATTCAGAGGTTCACTCTGCATCTTGAAAGGGTCGAGAAACAGGAGGCTAAGGATGTGTGTTTTTTTTTTTTTTTTTTCCTAGTTATCATTTCCAAAACAGCTTGGGACATTTTTCAAAGCAATAATCTCTAGTGGTTGCAAAGTCACTTCCTTAATACACTTTATAACAAGAACACTGTCTGGTTTCTTTGCAGGAAAGGGGGGAGTGGATTAATTTATTAAATAAGATGTATCCCACTGATAAGTATGTAATTAACAGTTTCCTTAAATCAAGGCAAAGCAGGGGTTTCCAGTACCATTCAGGCTTGGACTACACCTCACTACTCCTCAAGTACACCAATAAAGTGCACTCAGACAGCTAAGAAACATTGTTTTTCCTCTCTTTACATTGCTCTTTACATTGCCCTTCACAAAACCATAATGCACTGAGTACCACTCAATGCTACACTAACAGCTAATGTAGTACCTCTCTGCTAGTTGCTACAGTGATTTTATTTCTCTCAGCTGCAGGTGAACCAGAGATGGCCATGGCTGAGAAAACACTGTTGGTCATCCGATGTCAATTTGAGGATGTAGCCCCCCATATTGGTTTAAACTAAGCTTTTATCCCATGAGACACTGAGCCTCAGACTGTAATTATTGCCAGACTTCCTCTCTACTTTCTATTTACGTGGGAGGCTTTCACATCTTAGGAATAAAGAGGAGTAGGAGCACCTGGACAGTACACAATAATTCAGATGTGCAAAAACAAAATGCAGAATATCCCCTATAAACAACCCAAGAGGATAAATTAGGCAAAATGAAAAGTTGTATTAAAATACAAGAGTAAAATGTTCTAAAAGCCAACCTGACGTGATGGTAATGTTAATATCAGAGCAAAGTAGTGACCAGATTTTCTTTGGTCGAAGATTAAAACCACCATAGAAATCAATTAAAGAAAAACACCCTTGAAAGTCTGGGCATCATTTCGCATAAAAGATATTTTTCTCAATAGCCGCTGGAAAATGTCAGCAAGTCTTCAGCCCTGATTACAGGGGGCAATTCATATAAAGAAGAGGGACATGGGAAGAAAGGCCCATCATTGACAGATTTCTTATTGATGTGGGGAGTGGATAAAAGGCTGACATATTGCGAGTAGAGGGCATGAGCTGGTTGAGTACTGCACAATAAGGCCTAATTATGTAGCGCTATAAATCTGTGTGCCATTCTGTGCGTCAGTAGCCACAGCAAAGAAGACATGATGGGGTCATATATATTAAGGCTGTTGTTAAACTGCAACTTCTTTTTGTGTCATACATTGGATTGGCACGAATTTGATGATGAATAGCCTGTACATGTGTGCGTGGGTGGGCGGGCGTGCGTGTACGTAAGCAAGTGGGACTCACATCAACCACAGGTTGCAACAGTTCTGTTTGTTCTCCCCTGGCATCCAGCGCAACAGCAACTGAGGCAAATGGACGACTGGCCATCTGCTGACGCTCTCTCATCAGTTGCTGTAAAATCAAACACAGATGACAGATGAGCAAGATGTTGGATGTAGTCTAATCAAATAAAATATGCTCTACTGCAATGTGTAATAAACATGATATATGAATAAAAAAAACACTGCATTTCTGATTGTGTTGAAAAAAAAAAACATTTTGAATTTTAGCAGTTAATAATTAACTCACCATCATTCATAGTAACACAACAAAACCTGACTGACTGGCTATGGGTTATTACATTAAATGACTGAATGCAATCCTTTAGGATAGACTCATCATTGTTTTAGAAATATTTAGTTGTTACAAAACAGACTGAGCTTATAGTGTGCTCTGTGGTGCCAACATTTAAAATCAAGATTAATAAAAAGAAAAAAAAACTCCCACTATCATTTGAATCAAAGCAATTATGAAGCCATTGATCCATCAGTAATCAGTATTGTAATGATTATAAATGGTGATGTACAGTGTATGGCTGTTATCTTTATAGAAGTGGGATCTCATGTTTTACTCTATAAACTATTATTTACTTCAAGGTGTTTAAGAATTAGGAAGAATGAACAATAGAAAAAACTGTGTTCAAGCACTGTAATCTGCACCCTCAGGCTATTACAGTATGAAGCTTTATTAAAAAAAAAAAAAAAAAAAAAAATCAATAACAGACATCAAAGAGGAAACAGTGAAAGACCACACATAAACATCCATGCCCTGAGGACTTATGGATGTATTCTGTGCCCCACATTACTCCCCCCAACCAAGCATGACTTGAATTATCTGAATGGAATTTAAAAAAACAACAGTAATATAGCTCCACTACAAATACTATGATTTGGTTTCCATTGCGCACCATCGCCATCTCTCAATGACTGTACACAGAAATGCTGCGGTGAAGTTCGGACTGACGCCATTTCTGTAGAGAATAGCTTCCCTTGTTCTCCACTAATCAATATTGTAAAACAACTTGCGCCACACTTTCATCAGCAACTGATCAATATCTTAAACAGGCTGCCATTTTAGCGCCAAGGACATCACTGATTGGTATTGGATTTGTGATGAGCTTAAGTGTGCTGCATTAAGATCTAATTGTGCTTCAGATTACTAAGCACATCAAGCACCTGTGATGATCTCATAACCTGCCCTTCCCCTGCACCTCTCTGAAGTTCAATAAATATTACTGCACATGTGCACAAACATACAATTTCATCAAAAAGTAGTAGAGTTTTTAAAACAAACGTATATAGACACACTAAACAAGAATGGTTGAAATAGCAATATTCAAAATAAATGGACTATTAATTAAACCCACCCTCCAAACAGCAACTGTGCAGCATTAACTTTATATCCATAACTAGACATGGCTGGTATTTTAAGATATGAATTCCTCCACATGCTGCAGTGTTGTGCATCAGGCCATAGTAAGACCGATCTTTTGTAAACCTTTCCAAATCCAAAAACAAGAGACCAAACGTTGAAGGAATGGCCTAAATATTATATTTGTCTGCTTAAACTTACGCAGCAAAATGTTAGCATGCCTGTTTACTTCCTACTGTTCATTAACCATCAACTGACCAAGAATGTAAGCAGAGCAGGCAGACGGGATTATGAATGAAATCATCCTAATGAAATAATATAGAAATTTTCCTAATCATACTCCTACTGGCGACAGTAACTAAGGAGGCTATAGCTTTGCCAGTGGCTAAATGCCACTATAGTAGAAAGTAAAATTCAATTGGACAAATAAGGTTCAGACAAAAAAAAAAAAAAGTATTAATTTTGCTGTCTAATGTTATATCTGTTTAGCTCATCTTGTAAAAGAAGTAGAAAACATATCATTTTCAGTCCACTTGACTGTTACACTTGACTTTCCAATTATCTCACATTATCCCTTTCATAGAATTATGTGCCTGTTTGGGTCAACTGTATGACATCATTGAATTTTCTGGTGGTCTCTTCCTGAATAGGAATTTGTCCTTGTTGTAGCAATGAACCCTGAGGTTCACCCTGACTCCCTCTGAACATAATTGTTATGCATTCTGGCTATTAATTGGCATATTCAGATGAGGTCTGGGGAGGTTGATAGCATTTTACAAATGAATGATAAAAAAAAATTGTATGTTTAAAAAAAAAAAAAAAAAAAAAATCCTTTAATCAATATCTTGGGGTATAAGAGACCTCATCTGTGTGACAAGTTTAGAAAAGTGTGTCAGAGCACTGTACGCTGTACGAGTATATACACAGGAAGCTATTAAAAAGTAATGGAAATGATGGTATTCAATTAATATGTCAAAAATCTTTATTAGATATTTGGGAGCCAACAGTGACTCACTGCTGAGGCTTGAACAGGCAGAGCCTTGATCATCTGAGACTATTTGTAACGATTCAGTTCAATGGTACCACACACACACACACGGTCATAAAATCCAAATCCTGACAATTTGTCGCCTTTTTTGATGATTTCTGAAGTGACAAAAGAATGAAATAAAATGAATTTCTTATATAATATATCAGAGTGATATTTATTGTATCGATTACAAATTCCAGTCACTTCAGACAATTCCTTATTAATTATATTTTTGGGTGGGCTATATGCATACCAAAGTGTATCTGCCTGGGTTGTGTAACATATTTGTCGAATGCCCAGTCTTCCCCCTCTCTAATGTGTCGACCAGATAAAAGCAACAAAAATTAAAAAATAGTTAAAAATATAACACATTACAGAATAACGTCAGTGCATTTTGTAGGCTCTGTGAATTATAAATAATGCTTTATTTGTGTCGACACAGCCCACTCTGAAGCATTTCCAACACTCAACCATTACTTTACTGACAAGCCTTCAGTGTTGTACAGACGCACTGATGGGGAGTGACTGAGAGGAAAGTTCACATCAGTTCTGTGTAAGCGCCACTTTGTTGAATCACTCTGAAAACATTCCCTAGGGGAGGAAAAGCTGTGAGGGGGAAAAAATAAAAAATAAACAACTGCCATAACGAAATTGAGATTGATCAACAGATTGATTTTTCTTTTTGTAGCTCAGATTTTTAAACTTTAAGTCTGAGGGACCATGTCAGATTGTTGTATATCTCTGCTATTAAACATCAAACCTATAGATTTGAGCTGCTGGGCCACCACAGGTCAAAATGAGAAGTTTTGCCCTTTTCGAGAAGATAAAAGCAGAATGGAGGGCCCGGCGGGGTTGTTGCAAAACAAGAAAACAGCTCACGGCTTATTACAGTTTCTAACACAACAGCTTCAAATCCAACACCATACATCCTAAATGTCAGATAGCAGTAATGTTATTTATCATGTTGCTGAATTCGTTTAAAGCAACAAAAGCATAGGAAGCGAGCAGAAGCAGAGCCGGGGAACGCTCGTACTCTGCTGTGTGTCCGGCACATGCATAAAATGTGCTGGGAATACAATCATCAAAGGGTCGGCACAATACCCGAGATATTCTAGAAATGAATACCAAGTTAATGACAAAAGGCAAGAGTGAACTCTGTAAAACCAATTAACGTTTGCGCAATGACAGACTGATTTTGTCAAGAATACAAGCTGGAGCCATTCACGGTTAAGATAAGGGTGGGCATGCAGCGCATTGCTTTGCAACTTGATTAATTTGGCAAGTGAGCACATGAATTATCTGTCTTGTGAATAAAGCATTTTGTTCCCTTCATTGGATTCTATGAAAGGGTAGGTGTCATCCCGCCTCTGAGCATACTCTACACCTAAGCAGGTCACTTTGTCCTTTTCAAAGATCACTGGCTGTACCTGAAGGCGTTGTCCTGCAGAATAAAAATAAATAAATAAAAACAATAAAATACTGAATTGTGGATTCAAACAGGCAAAAATGAAAAATGTTTCTGGTCGCAGTTTCTTTTTTTTTGACAATTTAATTTCGCTTGTTGATGCATGCTTTCACAATCTACGCACACACTGTGATTAATGGACTGAAGATCAGTAAATGAAGATAACCAGTCTAGTAGACTGCCACTGCATACATACACTACCACTGTGATATGATGCCAGTGTGGCTGAGTGGTTGTGTGTAGGCTGAAGTACCAAGAACTCATTACAGAATTTGAACAATAGCTATTATTTTAATTGTGTAAAGTAATAAGGTTAAACTAACATAAAATATTCATTAAATATCACCTTGTCGGATTTTGACCACTGTTTTACTCATTAGTGAGACAGCTTCCAAGGGTAAGCTATAACCTAATTTGAACTCCTAATCACAGTTTCGCTCCATCATCTGTAGCTTTAGAGGAAATTATTTGAGTCCAAACTTTAAACTGAACGTGGGACAATCAAGGTGACCAGGGGCTTTAGAGTGAGATAATCTTATTATAGCAATCGATGACTGCTGATTGAGCTCTTCAAGGGAAGAAGTGTGAGACTGTGCCAAGTCTGCAGAGGACATGTGAGAATTACGTGGTTTGTAATATGCTCCTTTCAGTGCAAAATGCATCCGTCTTAATCAGAATAGGTGTGTTTACAGTGGTCGATAGCAGAGTTTTCCACTATGACCTGTGCTGCCAGTACAAATAGCACCTTTGACAGTAAATGAGAATATGGCTGCGGTCAGACCAACTTTTGATCTGTATGGTAAGATGCAACCCTCTCATTCATTTGAATGAGGGCAAGTCTGGCAATTCAGAGGGGATACAAACACAGAAGGCTCTGGCAAAAAAACAAACAAACAAAAAAAAAAAAAAAAATACACACACAAACTGGCTATATGATCCGGCAGGCATCTGCTGAATCGGTCAATCACACTAGAAAAAACACACAATCCTATTAATTACACTGTAACATGAAGAGTGTATCTCTACTGTTTAACTTATGACTGTCACAACAAATGTTTAAATGACTGTCAACGTGATGATTTTGCAGAGTTGCAAAAATCCTATCTCTGCTTTTGGTGTCTGATAAGCTTTCAAACTCATGGATCTATTACTCAGACTGGACTTCCTGGATCATATTTCATGTCAACCAATATGCCAACAATGCAGGCCCCTGCTCTTTTTAAATGCAGGGCCGTTATCGACCACGCTAGCAGCTCTGTAGAGTCTGTACTCTATGTACTTTGTGCTAAGTTCTACTGTAAATATCCTATTATGCTTATAATGGAACTGCTAACATGCTAATGTTATGCAGGTCAAGTGTTCCCCATGTTTACCATCTAAGTTTAGTTTGTTCCTTATTAGGATCCATCCTCTGAGAACTATGAAGATCCAAAATTTAATGGCAATTAATCAAGTCAATGTTGCAGCCTTTCATTAGAAAACAGCTTTGATTTGTTAGTGGCGCTAGAGAAAATGTCAGAGGATCATCACACACTGCAGGATTTATCCTTTAACCATGAATGTCTACACAAAATGCAAAGGTATTCCACTGAATAGTTGTTGAGATATTTTAGTCTGAACCATGTAATGGACCAACTGACTCAGGTAGCCTTAACGCTATTAGCGCTTGCTCTTAGCATTTACATCCATTACTATCATGTCCTCAGATGACACAGCAGGCAGCTTTAAGTCATCACTTACAAACTGGTCACAGCTATTAGCAGCGTCATGGCCAGGACAACCTCTATGAGCGGGTGATAGCTTTTAATAAACATATGCTAAATAGTTACCAGTGGACTTCATAAATGGCACACTACTTAATGCTGAAAATAATAATGGTGCTTTTTATGGTAACCGCTGCTCAATAATAGTTTTAAGTGCTTTAAGAGTGCCACTAAAACATTACTGCCCTCCACAACGGTCAGTGGATACTTTGTGAGTGTGTATGAGGTGTGTCTCTGGGTGTGTTTGTAGGAGTGTGAGAGAGATAAAGAGAGAGAGAATTAGATACATCCACATGTTTGTGTGAAAAAAAACCTCCGTGCTGCAGTCGTGGAAAATGTCAGCGCCCCCTCCCTCCTGTTCCCCCCACAGGTAGCTTCAAGGAGGTCAGCCCACGTCCTGTTCTGTGGCATTTACAGCTGTTGTCTTTTCATTGCCTTGTCCCCTACCTGGAATTCAAGTCTCATCACCTATCCTAACTAAAGTTATTCACATACAACAGCTGCAGCATTGGAACCATGTCCTTTAAACTCCCAACAAAAAAAAGAAAGCGCTTATCCAATTAGTGCATTAAGTGAGGTAAAAGATAGGCTTTGTAAGATTTGGTCAAACGCAGGAAGGTTTCTGAGAAACTGCGGTTGATTTAAAAAACACTCCTCTTTTTAAATCTAAGACAATCCAGAAGTGCTAAAGTAGATTTCACACCAGAAAGCCAATAAAAAAAATATACAAAAGTTCATTCAGTATCAGACACCCATATGCCACTTGGCTGGATCACTGTCTCATTATTGTAAGCCTCATTAAGGCTCATTCAGCCCGTGTCCTTATGTCAGATGGGGGCTTGTGAGCATTAGATGGACTCCAGCCCAAATCCTTCCCTCGCTTATTTGGACAAGTGTCATAAGTGCAGGGCTATTGGTGAGCTCTTTCAAATGAAATGTACACAGAGTTCAGTGATGAGCCAATCAGTTCACCAATGACACAAGAACCAAATCAGTTTCTGATATCATACAAGACTTGGGAGAGTAACACAAGTAAATGCAAATTCCACTGAAACTATTATTATTACTACTATTATTATTATTATTGCACTTTCAGCAGGTAAAATGGCGTAGAAGGCAACGGTAGCTTGTAAAACCTGGTACTGTTACAGTAGCTCGAACAAAATCTCATAAAATGCTATTTTTACAGTAGCATTATTATCTAAATAGAAATGCCTACTTTAAAATGGAGAATATTATTATTATTTATGTCTCGTATCTCTTTAATAATTCAAATAAACAGTTGGAGGTTGTTCATGGGATTTATGGATGACTTTAGCTATGTATAATATGAAATGAAATGATTTACAAATAGGTCTTACTGTAAATAGGTAATTGTCTTATCATTACATGTAGTGGTAACATGAGCAAACAGGTCTGGGTCAGCATAGAAATCTCTGTTTGACTGCAGACCTAGTTCATAGTTGCACCAAGTTGTAGCTACATAAACAGTCTCAGACATTACAACAGTGAGTTGTCAAGGCTGTACTGGATTCTAACTCATATACATAAAACCCCTTGACTCTCGCAGGTTATAAAAAAAAAAAGAAGAAGAAAAAAAAAAAAAGACCTTAACTACTCCAGTAATAATCTCCAGGCAGTTACAGCTATGAGGAAAAGGTTACCAGCACATAGCTTCTCTTTACAATGTTTCTTCAAAAGTAGGGCACCTGAAAATGTCACAACAGGAACCTTAAGGTATGATTTTTACTCAGGATTTTTTATAATTTTATAATAATAAAAAAAAAAGGTACATGCAGAAGGAAGCTTAATGTCCAAGAAAACAGTCAACAGTATGACCATTTTAAAATAATGATACGTGCATGAGTGAGATGCATTTGATCAAAAATTCATATCTCATCTTTCCCATCTTATCTTTTCAGGTATCAGTTTGTATGTGCAAGTTTAATTAACAACATCGAACTTGTAAAAAAAAATAAATAAATAGTAAAGGTGATAACAAAATAAACACAATGTGGAATGTGATGTTCACTGAAGTATATTATGAACTTTGCGTAACAAAGACTGATATCATGTTATTATATGTGCTAAAAATAACAAGGTTTGGACTTAACCTTTAACTTTAAACAAAGCAATAAAAAATACACAACAGATGAACACAATCTCTCTCAACAATAAAACAGGTAAATGGTTTTAATGTTGTGGCTGATCGGTGTGTATATTACGATACTGCATGCAGGAGCTGACCTACCAGCAAAACCTTCACATCCTCTCAAAGACTTAAAAACAGACACTCAGTCATTTTTTTCCTCCCGCGATGACAAAACTTTTCAATCACATGAAATTAAGAAATGGAGGTTTTCATTTAACTGTTTTTATTTTCATCTGGCGGCTGAAGGGCAGCGGCAAACAGATGACGGGAACGCCAAGAGCAGACGGGAAAAAGTGAGCAGAATTTTAATAACGTCAGCCCATCTGTCTGCATTAATTTTTATTGACTTTAATTCTTTGGATAGGCATGATTCGAAGTCACGGTAGCTATCACTCTTGTTTATTTTCATATATCAATTAAAGGATATAAAATTCAGATCCTATGATTATCAATGTCATTCCCAAAGGGGGCGAAATAAATTCTGGGAGCTTTATTAGTAAACTGCAGGTCATAAGGCTGGATGTGCACCAAATGAAACTTCCAGCTATTGAGTGTCACACAGCTTCTACCAGAATATAGGATTCGCTCTGAAGAGATGGAAATGACGGCAGCTCTTACAGAAACCAGCACCCACCCTGAACAGTTTGGGTTAAGGTGTGCAGTGAGGTGAATTTGCATACATTTCTTCCTCCTTCTCCTACTCCACCTTTCCTCTTCTTTAATTTCTCCTGCCAATCATCTGATCTTTCACCACTTTTCATCCCCATCTTTTCTCTACCCACATCATTCATACCAACACTGAATATTAATGTCTCATTCTCTCCCCAATTCCTTAAGTCATTCACAGTACCTCTACTTGCCTCCATCAAACCTTTTCCACTTGTCCACTTAACTTAAATCCATCATTTATCTGAATTGCCATCATTACTTTTAGCCATATTCACTGTCTTTCTGATGAAATAAGTGATCAAACCCTAGGACTTCTTAAGAGGTGCAGATACAAACCTCTTCTCTGAACAACAATCTAAAAGCTTCTAAAACCTGAAGTTGTTTACATGGTGCTGACAGCATTGGCTGATGTGTATTTATGTTCTATTTTAGGCATGTGACTTCAAGAGCTTAATTGATGCACCAGAGTAATCAGATAATACCATAACTGGTATCTATTAGCCGATGTTTTTCAACTGGTTATACTGAAAGACTGAAACAACAAGTATACCTCTGTTCTTTTGATGTATTTTAGTCAAATTTATCCAGGCTTGTTTCTCCTCCCACAGTTATTAAGAAAAGGGTCATGTTGGTTGTGCTAGTCGGACCTTTGTCTTTCTAAACTGTTGAGATGGTGATTTCAAATATTGAAATGCAGTTTGCTTTGAGGCTCTGTTTACACTGCGCAGCGCTGGTCTGAGATGTGACTTGACAAGCGTGGCGAGCGTGAGAGAGACACGGTAAAGACAGTGCTCATAGATCTGTGAGAAGTCTCCACCGGCAGGTTGATTTCAAGCTTTGGCGAACAAACACAGCCTGCGGCCAAATTCTGGCAGTGTCAGAAATGTAAGGACCTAATTTATGACCCAAACAACTAAAAACTAACCAGAGTATCACAGCGCAACGGGGAATGACGTCAAATACACCAGATGGTGAGAAATTTTGAAAGTGCGTTTCTACCATATGAAGTTGAACGAGTTAGGTTGGATACGCGTTTTAGAAAAACTGGGGAACCACCACATTGAGGAACGAGAGAAAAGTTTTTTCAGGAGAGCTAATGTGAAGTGAATGAAATCTTGCGACAGTCAGCCGTTCATGCTTTTAACGGACTTACTTCTCTCCGCCGTGACGCCCAACAGGTCTGCTTGATCTTCCACACCACTGCTGCCACCAGGAGCAGCGACAAAAAGCAACTGGAACAAAAGACAGGAAACAATATCAAGGCAAGGTTATTTTAACTATTAATAGCCATTAATGAAAACGTGGGCACACTATCTATCTATCTATCTATCTATCTATATATATCTATATATATATATAGATATATATATATGCACGGAGCCGTCAATCCCTGGGTATAGAGTCTCATTTTTACATTATATACTTCAACAGCTGCAGTAATTTGAGTTTATACTTTCTCAAAAGTGATTCAC
>CM076668.1:10869680-10880305 GCA_038496675.1 Rachycentron canadum
GCTTGTTTCTCCTCCCACAGTTATTAAGAAAAGGGTCATGTTGGTTGTGCTAGTCGGACCTTTGTCTTTCTAAACTGTTGAGATGGTGATTTCAAATATTGAAATGCAGTTTGCTTTGAGGCTCTGTTTACACTGCGCAGCGCTGGTCTGAGATGTGACTTGACAAGCGTGGCGAGCGTGAGAGAGACACGGTAAAGACAGTGCTCATAGATCTGTGAGAAGTCTCCACCGGCAGGTTGATTTCAAGCTTTGGCGAACAAACACAGCCTGCGGCCAAATTCTGGCAGTGTCAGAAATGTAAGGACCTAATTTATGACCCAAACAACTAAAAACTAACCAGAGTATCACAGCGCAACGGGGAATGACGTCAAATACACCAGATGGTGAGAAATTTTGAAAGTGCGTTTCTACCATATGAAGTTGAACGAGTTAGGTTGGATACGTGTTTTAGAAAAACTGGGGAACCACCACATTGAGGAACGAGAGAAAAGTTTTTTCAGGAGAGCTAATGTGAAGTGAATGAAATCTTGCGACAGTCAGCCGTTCATGCTTTTAACGGACTTACTTCTCTCCGCCGTGACGCCCAACAGGTCTGCTTGATCTTCCACACCACTGCTGCCACCAGGAGCAGCGACAAAAAGCAACTGGAACAAAAGACAGGAAACAATATCAAGGCAAGGTTATTTTAACTATTAATAGCCATTAATGAAAACGTGGGCACACTATCTATCTATCTATCTATCTATCTATATATATCTATATATATATATAGATATATATATATGCACGGAGCCGTCAATCCCTGGGTATAGAGTCTCATTTTTACATTATATACTTCAACAGCTGCAGTAATTTGAGTTTATACTTTCTCAAAAGTGATTCACTGCGGCCAAAGTTACAAAAGAAAAAGGATGGAAGAAACATTGTGGGTTTTTTTTTTTTTTTAATCCATTTCCTTGATATATCAAAATGACCACAATGGTTCTCTCAGAATCAGAGAAAGTTTTCTTCCAACTTAAAAAAAAAAAAAAAAAAAAAAAAAAAAAAAGACAAAACATGGTATAAAGAGGTAACGTATCTATTTCACAGCAGACTGAATATTTTGGCCGATTACTTCAATTAATAACCCAACAGTAAAATCATTAGTCAAGGGAAATGCAGCAAGGCCTGAGAGCTACTGGGATAGAAAAATATGACTGATTGAGAGCTTCCACTTCATTATGCTGGTGACAAATGGGAATGTAAAGATTATTCAGAGATATTCTGCATTTTTAAGCGCTTGTCAGAGCAACATGTGGAACTTAAAAATGGCTGATTTCCATCTGTCTCTGTGGGGTATTTAAAAGAAGGGATCTTTTATGTTTTAGATATCCATCATATCTTAGGATAGTTTTGCTTTACGTGCATTGTCAGTGAGACAAAATAAAAGGCTTCAACTCAGTCGATGAATAATCATAAATAAAAGGAGAGGAAACAAAGTTTAAATAAAAAAAAAAAAAAGAGGGTGAATGCTCAGTCACTCTCTATTTTATCATTTCCCTCTAATTATTCTTTCCTCACTGGATTAGAAGGGGAAATGACTCCTCTGCTCCTGATGTGCAGGAACAGAGTCTTGGATTTGAAACATATACTGTAATATGACCAATCAGCCCTTGTCTTTTGGGACATGCCATGGGCAGCCTGGTCCAATAATCCCACCAGAGACATATGACTAGCTCTGATTTCACGGACCCATTTGTTTGATCTTTAAAACTTGAGCAGGCTCTCAGTTTGCCAGCCACACCTGGTAGATCCATTGGCCAGGATCTTTGAAAAAGGCGATAAAGCCTCTGAAGAATATGATAACACTTAGAAAATAAAGCTTCTCATACCCAATTGAAGCAAAGTGGAGGTGACAAGGCAAAAAAAAAAAAAAAAAAACATAAGAGGGAACGTGGGATTAAAGCACTGAGGGATGGGAACCTCCTGTGCTTCAAACGACAATTTACTTTAGAGGTTCAGAAGCAGAAGCAGGGAAACCCTTTATTTCTGGATGTGATTTTCATGTGGCAGAAGTGACAAAAATCCCCCAGACAGATGTTTGGCTTTCATCGTGTCTATTTTGGACAGTAAAGAAGCTTAAATCCCCTTTGCGGCTTCCTCTGCTACTCGTAATAAAAGAACTTCTGTAGGTAGTGAAGGACAAAAATAAAACTAACAAGGAGATGATCTAAAGTTTTCCTCAAGTAGTTACAGATATTAGAGATTAGTTGCAAGGCTGTAAACCTTTTGACATCCAAACAGTGCACAGTCACTTTAAGATCAAACTCACGAGGAAAACATGACACGCTAATTAATTCTCAGTTTACAGACAAGTGCGACTCCTTTTTATATGTTCTGACATTATTATTATTATTATTATTACTGTGCATGTTCAATAACAGACAAATGTGTCCTGTGATAGTGATCGTGTCCCAAAATGTGTAAAGGAAACTGAACTCTGCACTGCTTTCTTTTAATAACATCCTAATTTCTGTGAATAGAAGGCTACAGACAAAAATAATATGCAATTACTTTCTGTGGATTTTTCAGGCTGTGCAAAAGAAGAAAACATGATGGGAGAGGCTATGTAAAAAAATCTTTAAGATGCAACGTAACAAACAAGATGGCACATGAACCATCTTTAATAGGGTAAAAATTATGAAATATAAAGTGAATCTCTATTCACTTTATAATAGTGAGTATTAGTATTTAGACTTACAAATGTGAAAAGAAAAAAAAACCTATACATTTTAAGAGTTCAGTTTGACCTTCTCTAACAATTTCATGACTAAAACTAGTGATGAATAAAGTGATAAAGTCTGCATGCATAATTCCTAAAATCTTAGGCTTGCACATAAATGGTGTAAACACATTGGCAATAGCAGGAACCTGGCTCTTAAACCTAAATGGAATGGAGCCCTCATTAATGTCATTGCTAACACCTGTATTTGTCGACGATTTCATGTCAAAATGAGGCTGTGAAAAAGGTCCATTACACCAGGTTTGTGCAAGACATGCTTGAGCTTTACATACATGTTGTATGAGTTTAATTAATTGGAAGCTGCTAATATGTATAAGACCAACTTTCAAAGACATCATTCCATTCAAAATGACAAAGATCACAGAATTTGACATAAAAATCATAATTTTGCATCAGCAAGGCAACTCTCAAAGGGAAATCAGCAAACAAACTAGATACTCAAGATGTGGTATTCAAGCTGTTATAAAGAAATCAGGGGAGGTTGAGGACAACAAAAGGACTGGGAGGCCAAGAAAACTTTCAAAACCTTTAAAGTTTCTTCTTTGAGAGACTGGAAGAAGTCCAGCAAGGATCTGACTCAGCATCTGGCAGCTTCATCAGGATGAAGACAAGTTGACCCTTCTACAGTCTGAAGATCAGGAATGGTCTTTCTGGAAGGGCAGCAGCCAAGAAACCATTTTTCGGAAGGGGAACAGGGTGAAAAGGCTAAGATATGCTAAAGCTCACAATGACTGGAATGAAGATCAGTGGAAAAGAGTATTAAGAGTATAGGGATCCAAGTTTGAAATTTTGGGTCCATTTGTCAACAACATGTCATGGTGGAGGCTCTGTCCTGGTTTAGGGCTACATTTCCACCAGTGGTGTTGGTGATATTGTCCGAATTGATGGGATCATGATGCTGAAAAGTACAGACAGGTTTTAATTCATCATACCATTCCTTCTGGAAAGTGCCTGATTGGGAGTGGTTTTATTTTTCAGCATGATAATGATCCCGAGCTCACTGCTAATGCAGATCATATTTGGAGAGAAAAACAGCTGATAAAACACTGGCAGTCATGCACTGGCCTCCACAGAGTCCAGACCTGAATATTATAGCGGCAGTATAGAAAGAAATCAAAGACAGCCTAAATCTAAAGAACAACTCTGGGAAGTGCTGAAAGAAGCCTGGTATAATGTACCAGAAGATTACTTGAGAAAACGTGAGGACAGTCTCCCCCAAAGGACTTTAAGATGTGCTTAGTGCCAAGGGAGGTCACACTAAATACTGACTATTGCCTGTAGAAGCCATTAAGTTCTGAAAAATTGTGTTTTTAAAGTCTGTGTACATATTTCCTGTATTTTCTGTTTGTATCGTAATAAAGAGACAAACCAACAGAAATATAGATGGTCATTAAAACTGCAAACACAACAAAGCTCGTAGTGGCCTAAGACTTTTGCGCAGTACTGTATATGCATACACACACACACACCCACTATCGTGACTGGAATGAAGCCGATTTTGTTAATTTGTATAAATTAGACCCTGAGGTTCGTCTGCAAGTATAGCACAGTTTCCAATTAGAGAGTTCCTACAGCATCTAATCAGAACGCATGGAACAATCATAATCTCACTAGATTACAATTTAGGCAGAATTGTGCATATTGTATTATTGTTATTATTATTGTTTATGAAGTCACTAAGATGAAGAAGCTATGTGGAGATGAGGAGAAACAACACACTGTAGTGAAAAAGGTGAACTAATGTTTGAATAAGATCAAAAGAGAAAACAGAGCTCGTTTCCAGTCATGCCGTCATTTCTTCACCCTCTCTTGCTCACTCTCACTCTCTCTCATACAAGGAGATCTGGAGACCCTGTGGGGTGATTTGACATTTTGTCATCAGGCTGATTATGTTTCCTGCAGGTTCATCCCTTCTGAAACCTCCCACACACACACACACACAACTGCCTGCGACTGCACTGGGGCCTTTTTTCCCCGTGTTTATGGGTCAGTGAGAACTGGACAACAAGGATGCAGACAAAGACTCCAGAAAATTTGTATAACCTGCACGACAATTACAAAAACAAAAGAACCAAACAAAAAATGCAATGAATGCTAATGGAAACAGATGCATAAAATTAGAGAAAAAGATGAGATTCATTTTCTTTGGATTTAGAAAGTATTAAATCAATCAAAATTAAATCAAATATGAGAAACACCAATGGCTATAACAGGCAAGGGTTTCGCAAATACCATTCAACAACAACAATTTCCAGGAGAAAAACAAAAACTTTGTCTTGTGTTTTGTCCTGACCTTTTGTCGTGACCCTATACAAAATGGTTTCCTGTGCAACAGATGCAAGCAGCTGTCGCACACATTTTAGATAAAATAAGCTCTGTCCTTCTCCCCTTTCCTTCCAAGAATTCCTGAATTTGGCTATTCAACTGTAATTTGATCAGATTGGGGGAAAACGATAACCAATTGCGTGACAGCTTCTCGGGAAAGTTATTGTGGACTGGGCAATGATGGGCAGGTGCCTTGGGCAAAGACTGTCTTCAAATCCCTCCCTGACACCTACACAGATAATACGTTAGTCCATCAGCTACTCTGGGCAGCATACCTTGAAATGAGACGAACCCACACAGATACACAGATACACACACAGCACCATGGCTTATGTCAGTGTTAAGTATGAAAATGATTGTGTCCACCACCGACCTAATGATTCAAAACATCTCACCGAGAAGGAGACATTTGTCCATGCGTTTTCCTTTCTGAACCTATACCAATTTCAAAAGGTGCTATTCATGTAAAAAGCCTTATTCATTACTCACTTTGTGGCTTGTTGCATGAATAGCACTTTGGGTTATAGCACTATAGTAATTAAGATTCTATTATGGTATGATTCTTCATTTCTCACCCACTGGTTCTTCTTTTGGATATCATTTGAATGTGAGGATAAGGGGCAGGCAAAAAGCAAAAATCAGTACATAAAATACAACATTTTATGAATGTTTTTATATAATATTTAAGAATAATACATACAAGCTCAAGTCACCAATTGCAGCCCAAGACACTGTGCCTGTGCTATGGATCAGAGATGCTTACAGCATCTTAGCAGGAAGATTTGCAAGGCAACACACTTTCAAAAGGTGGCAGACCTTTTGAAGCTTTTCAAGTTTGCCAATATCCAACTTGAAGCATAAATTTTGCAATTATACTCACATCCTCTTAATTTACTCAGACTTTGCTTTGCTTTTGAGACAACTCAAGTGACTCATTTGAAACATTTCAATGAGAAAAGATTTCCATCACTGCTCTCAGGGTGGGAAAGAAAAAGAAAAAGAAAAAAAATCATTAAGAGCCCTCATATCTTGATCGCCCACGTCTTCTCTTTAGATGGTATTTGCAGAGCAATGTGCACCTATTTAAACGGCTACTGGCAGTTCATCTGCCACTTGGAGGAAAAAAAAAAAAAAAGAGCAAAATCACTGCCTTGACACAAGAAGCGATTACATGTACTCTGGTTACCAGAATGGGTCCAAGAGACTCAAGTAACCCAATAAGCCCTGAGAGACCAGAGTGGAGACTGGCTTAAATTCAGGATGATGCCTCTTGACTGCTGGACACTTGGTTGTTTATTTTAGCTGTCCAAAGTGTGTATTTCTCAGTTGTATAAATATTTTACTCACTTACCTGAAAAATGTCACAAAGAATTGGACAAGGTCCATGATGCTGTTGTGTTGGGAGAAGGCAATCTGTTTGAGAGAAAGAGAAAGACTTACAATCAGAGGAACGCCAGGACAACAGGATTAAAAACTATAGCGTGAACATGGGTATAAATTCCCATATTTAAAAAAAAAAAAAAAAAAAAAAAGGTAAGTCAGGCCTTTACAGCATTTAATGAAATCTGCTATTAACAGTCATTTAATTTCAAGGGGGGAAATGCTCAGCCCGGTGAACTTTCTCTTCATTCTGCCTGAGCTCTGTGACAGGGTTAACATGATAGGCTGTCCACAGGTCAAGTCTGCACTAAGAGCGGACCTGTTAAAAGGTCACTGACAAGACTCTCTTGGGGATCTTCCATTAGAGCTTCTACTGGTTTTTAAAAAAAAAAAAAAAAAAAAAAAAAAAAAAATCAGCTTGAATGCAGTGAAACAGGAATGGGAGAAACATGGCAGAAAGCTTTCTGTTAATAGACATTACACAACTGGTACTGGTTTTTCTCTATAGCTCCTGTTGCAAAGATCCAATCCAATATCATTTTAAAATACTGATGAATCCACACATTTGGATCGAGCTTCAATGGGAAAGGACCACAGGAAAGTAACATACAGATCATCTCTCTTGTAAAGAGGTGATTTACAGTGGGGTCCTATAGTCTGAGTCTGAATGTGTCAGACTATATGTCTAAAATGCAACAAGGCCAGTGAATATGTTTTACCTCAATTAAAAGAGGGATCACACACGCTTCCAGCAACTAAATCATGTCTGATAGGCCACATCATAGTGACATGTCATTATCTACTGTAGATGCTTTGAAGGCATTCTGCCCCAAAAGCATCCAGACACACAAACACGTCATCTGCAGCAGGATCGAGTCTCCTCTGGTTGGGTAATGGGGCACTAACTGTGCTTTTGAAGGTGGATTATTTGCATTATTCTTTGTTACTTTTAATGCTGATGAGGCACAAAACTTAAACTACGAGAGTTCAGCCTCTCACGGGTCAGAGTCACTGATTTATGAACATAAGTTAAAAAGGCATTCTCTCTTTTGTTCTCCTTAATGATGTGTAATTGACAATATACATAGAGCTGCTTGCTGTAGGTTATGCAGCTGGTCTCCACTGGACTGATCTTTCTTTGAACAACTCCATCACCCTCACAAACTTCTGCCACCGGTGACTTTCTTAAACACAAGACTGAGATGCAGTGATCTGAAATGAAATGCTCACTGATGTGGCTGACATGACTCAAAAGCACACATTGCACAGATGTTGTGCTGGCGTTTTAATTCGTGGGACAGTTCTATTTAGTCCTGGCACTCCTGCTTTTCGCTTAGGATTGTGGGGGGGTCAAGGCAATACGTTTGGGGTCAATTTAATTTCAATTCATCAATCTCAGCCGGTCGATGCCATCATTTGAGACTGTTCCTCTATTACAAGTGGACTTCTATTACATTGAGCGGTGTCTTGGATAACAATTATACTGACACACGACGATGTCATACTGCTCTTTGCTATCTTTATCTACATTTAAAGGCTTATTTTAAGCATTTGTGTATTAAATACAGAGGCTTGTAAGTGCATTCTCAAATTCCACTTTACCTCCTCCATTTCCACACGTTTTCCCTTGCATCATGAAGGCAACCAAGGGAAGAAAGAAAGACCTTATCCTGTTACAGAGGCTGCTTGCTTTAACGGCTCAGGGCAGTCCATAATAAATAAGTGACTGTGCACCGGCAAACCTAATAGAAAACTATTACTGGGCCACCTCCACAGATGGACTGACCCCTAAGACATTATTACCCTACCATGGTCCACTCATCTACCATGTGAATACAGGGACAGAACACACAGAAAAATCAATATATGGGAGTGAGCTAATTAGCAAAAGGAGTGTTGTGTGTTATTGTTAGAAATGACAACTGTATCCCTTACATTTCTCTGTAAAAGCTTTTGCTTCTAGCTTAAACATACACTTTCACAAATAAGATGGTTGCAGACTGAATGCATGAATTTGTATGATTTTTGTTTAAAAAAAAAAAAAAAAAAAAAAAACATGCACAAGTTAATAACACGAATCAAGGCTACAGCTTGTTTTTAGGAAATAAAACTGCAGGAATTAAAGTGAGTAAGTGCATTACTTTGGACAAATGTTTCATGAAACATCAAATATCTAGAACACTTAGTGCAACCATTATTTCAAATTTAATCTACTTTACATTACTAGACAGAGAAACTGTACTGAAGCGTATCCAAAAGGATTTATCACAGTTAAAGTGCTAAAATTCACATTTCAAATTTTCAAGACATTCATTATTCTTTAAGTTTTGAACACACAGTAACTAAAGTGATGTTTGCCTTGTTGCAGCTGGTTATAAACATCAATCAAGTGGAGAGGGAACGAGCACAGGCCAAATTTGCTTTGTCAGACTAACAGGTTAAATAATCCTGCCTACATCTGAGAGACAGAGAGTTAATCTTAGTCTTTTTTTTTAGTCGTTTTGTGGCCTCTAGTCCCTTTTCATTTCCTTGCATTTGAGTTTTTCTTTTTTTGGACAATTTGATTGTTATTTTCTGGCACCTAAAGTAACAAACAGCAAATGGCATTTGTTTTTCATGGCATTATATTTTCGAACCTGTCCACCACATCAAAGCCTTGATCCCCTGCATTCAAAGGAAGGTCTAAAAAAGGTTAAACAGTGCCCGTTGAAACAGGTGGGCACCTATGCACGCTAACCATCAGCCATTAAACCTGTAATTAGAATAAAATGCACTTGAAATCACCCTGAGCAACAACAGAGCTCTTAATCTACAAAGATGGATGCTCCAGATTTCTTTAAGCACACAAATCTATTTGTTTTTTTAGATGGAAAAATGATATGCTATACATGCAGTGAGAAATCTGGGATATTAAACATGATATATAAAGGATTTGATTACTATATAATCTGCTTCATATCAATCTGACAAAATAGTCAGAAGCACATTCCTTACCTGGATCTTGATGGGCCATGAGAAGTTACTGACGTAGACATAAAAGGTAATGTTAGGGTTGCTTCTGAAGGTGAACTTCTCACAGGAGAAACTGTCTCTGTATTCCTTGATGTTAGTTTTGGACACGATGGGCACTTCCTCCCCAGAGATGGTTCCAGCTGTTGGGGCACAAAGTTCATGTTCAGCGCACTGCTATTTAGTTTTCACTGAGCTCACCTACATACAGACATGAGGCAGGAGCGGCAGCAACACATTATTATGAATCCATTATTGGGTTTATCAAGCCATTTACGACAACAGGAAAGCTCTCGTGACCAATTATTATTATGTCTGAAGTGCTTTATATCTTTTTGGTTGACCTAAACCAGAGTGGAGTTTTATTGTGTAATTATACATGCCGTCCATATTTTATTGTTAAATGGACATAGATGTGGGAGAAAAACACAGCTCAAAAGAGGGACTGAAACGCTGCTGTTCATAGGTCATGACTGAGTCATTCTAGCACATATTCATCATTTGAATTCATATCACCACTATCAGCTAATGCATTTAGTGTATTTGACAACTAGAATTTAGCTTTTTATGTCCTTGGGGCAGATGCAGACTGCATAAGGGCAACAAATCTCTGCAAAGATCAACAATTTATTATAGTGCTTGTTTGTGTCCATTTACGTTCAGGATTCATGAGCGGAGTGTTATTTCATTTCTTGGAGAATATTGCAACAGGCCAAAACTGGCAGTTAGTTAAAACAAACAATACCTGTTATATTTGATGATGAGATTTAAGGGAGGTTGATGAAGTCTTCTTTCAATAAAATTCAATATGGCCAAATTTGAGAGTAAACTAAAAAGAGCGTCTTATTAATGTGCAATTCATAATCCCCATCCCGAAATAAAAGAAAACTGTGCATTTCTGAGCAAAAACCTTTAAAGATAAAGCCTATTTTCCATCTATCTTAATGTTTCAACTCATTTCTTATTCCTCTTCATGTCAGTGGGTCCTCAACATTGACATTCCAACCCACAGCTCTGAAACAAAAGAACTGAAAATGACAGCTTGAGTGTGGCTACGTGAGCACGTTTATCTTAATTGAAATCACCCCCCCGCCCCACATCCCCCACGCCACCCCGCCACCCCGCCCTC